>JAMKCF010000005.1:19987284-20349784 GCA_023634235.1 Pisaster brevispinus
TTGCTTTCAGACAGGCGAACCTAACACAATATTACATTAGGTTCGGCTCACGTCAAGATCAACGTCTGAAACTGAGACGCTCCAGAGTCGTCCCGAACGACTACAACAGTCGATCTTTTGGACTTCCAGCGCGTCCAGTCACTCCCAACTGTTTCAGACGTCAAACTTTTCATGTACTTCATTCAATATTTTTGTTCGGCCCCCGACTGTAGAGCCCCCGTCTGAGCCCGGATTTGAGTTATTTCAAACAGGAAAGAATAAAAATAAACGTGTACACAAAACAGCAAGTCACACACTAGCAACTACGAATATGCACTACATGATTACAAAACAGTGACCAACGCCGTACGCTCGCCCAAGGGAACCATTCCTGTTACTAAAGAGTTCACAGTTCAAAGTTTTCAAAGACACTCTCAGAGTGTAACAAGTTTCAAATCTTTTAGTATGATGTGAACTTGAGCTTGACTTTTAGCCATAACAATTTGACTTGTGGTCAGAGGTATGAGCGAGAAAGACAGCGGGCACACAACACACATATCCAAGGATGCAGACAAATGAAAACACCCCCCGCCCCCCACAACAAAATTCGAAACGGGGGGGGGGAGTAAACACATCAGGAACAGATCATTAAAGATACAGGAATGAGTCAATAGCTGGGATGAAATTGGAATGAAATCGGATTTTTTTTTAAAATGGGGTGGAGAGAATGGAAATAATCCTTTTCAAAAAACAAAACATTTTAAAATGACTAATCAAAAGTTCATCAAAAAGAGAGATTTTTTTCAAGTTAAATAGAATTTCCCATTTGTTATGAAAATGTTGAGAAACATCCCATGACTGTTCAAATATGGACCATGTTCTTTAGGAAAATATTGCTTGTTTTTGACAGCGAAAAAAAAGAAGAAGAAGGGGGTATTTAAACATCTGTTTTATCTGTGAAAAATACACCAGAGACCCTGGTAAGGACAGGAGGCACCATCTTCTTGCCGTCCCTCCGTTTCAGGAAAACAACCTCAGAGGGGGAGGAATTTTCATTTCCTTTAGAAGCCCCCTGGTCCTGCACCCCGGACGCCTTAGGTCGGCTCAAACCTTCCACCCCTCCTTTCTCTACCCGTGTTCCCTGGCTGCCATCTGCCTGTTTCTGGGTGCCGTCTTTTACCCCCTGATCCAGAGGCCTGGATTTTCCAGATTTGCCATCTCCGTTTTCTTTGGAGAGGTTTGGTCTGTTGTCGACCCCCGGGACGACCCCCGTCCCTATTCCAATTACCCCGTGAGCACCCATTTGAAGGGCTTTTGCAATGCCACCCCTGCCCTTACTGGGCATGTCCGAACTTTTTAAAGAGCATTCCTCTAGTCCTTCAACATCTTTCATGTTCATTACAACGTAGTCTTCATCATCATCATCATCTGGCGATGAAACCCTCAACACCTGCCTCCCCGGAGAAACTTTACCCATGACAAGAAAGTTAGGTTTCTTATTTGGCGGAGGTTTGTTCCCATTTCCAGGGGATTTGGGAGTACGACTTATATCAGTCATCTCAGGTGGACAGCTTACTGCCCTATCCTTGCTTGGCCTAGTGGGCCGTTTGATCACTGAACGCGTCATGTCAACGTAATCGAGGGATTCATCATCTACGCTCTTTTTGTCGAATTCAAACTTTCCCCTCAGCTCACTTACCGTTGGCGAGGTGGGTGGGAGAGTAAGCGAGGCCTTGCGGCCTCCTGCGTCATTACCTGTGGTGAATTTCTTGGGGGAGGGGGGAAGATGGGGTCGTGGAGGAGGGACGACTTTCTCACCTGTTCGTCTCGGTGACTGGTCCCTCCCTGTGGACATGACCTGCGAGTGCGGGATGTAGCGCTGGGTGGACATCGGGTCTGACTTTGGCGTCTGTGGCAGCTGCTTTCCGTTTCTTGGTGACATCTGGCTAGACGACACACTGGACACTGATGAGGCAGATGAATTGGAGAGCATGGAGGCCGAGGACGGGGCAACGTTACGGAACTGAGATCCTCCACCACTGTCTGGGTTGGATTTGAATATCTACAAGGCATATAAATGAGGAAATGTGAGTACACAATCTCAGAGGATACACAGATGGGCCCAATTTCATAGAGCTGCTTAAGCAGAAAACAATGCTTAACAGTTTCCTGCTAAGCAGAAATGAGCAGGATACCAGTCACAAATTTTACACATGACATGGTAGTTTGGCTGGTAACCTTATTCTGGTAAGCAAAATTGTATTGTGCTTAGCAATTTTGTTTGCTTAAGCAGCTCTATGAAATTGGGCTATGGTCTGGGCCCACGCTCAGAAAGCTGCTTAAGCACAAAAAAGAGCTAAGCACAATAAGAAATTTGATTGTCAGAATAAGGCTACCAGCCAAAAAACTATGTCACATGTCCAATCTGTGACTGGTATCCTGCTCATTTTTGCTGAGCAGAGCATTTTTAAGCAATATTTTTGGCTTAAGCAGTTCTATGAAGTTGGGCCCTCAATTCTATGTGATCACAAACATTTTCTAATAGAAGTCTTCTAATATGATGTATTTTAATATTGAACACTTTTGACAAATGCAAGAAAGCCAAAAAAAGAAAAAAAGAAAGTTATAATTTGTAAGCAGAAAAAGTTTACTTGCCAAAACACCATAAAGTTAACATTGCTGTGACTAGTACCCTACTCATTTTTGCTTAGCAAAGAAACTTGCCATGCAGTATTGTCTGCGTAACAGCAACATAAAAGTGGGACCCAAGGCCCAATTCTATAAAGCTGTTTACTGCTAAGCGAGTGTTTACATTACCAGATAAAATGTGTGCATAAAGCAAAAGTGTATTTCATAAATGATCAAGAAGGTTCGACACCAAGTGTGCGCATTCCCAATGAGTTTGCATTGTTTCGTCATCTACCTGCTAACAAGAACTGCCGGCAAGCTAGCGTTCCCTTTTGCTTTGTTTGCGGTCACCTCATAAAGATGCCTCATAAGTGAACTTAATCACTGTAGCTCCCAAGCCTGAGGAAACCTGTAAACAAAGGTGCTTGCTACGTTAACCCCCTACTCTTCCACCATAAGTGTTCTGGGTTGTTTTACGTGCACTACCAATCCTAGTACATGGGACCTACGGCTTAATGTCCCATGTGAAGGACAAAGCAATTATGATAAAGAATCTTTTGCTCAAGGACACAAGTGCCACAACTGGGACTCAAACCCACACACTCTGCTGATCAGAAACACCAGAGCTCGAGTCCAGTGCTCTTAACCGCTCGGCCACGACACGCCACGATGGCTTCCTGAATCTTGTCCCAGACCTCAACGTGTCCAGGACTCGATTTCACAAAGGGTTAAGATTGATCTCAACTCCAAATCACTCCTAATTGCTAAGCAAAGTGCGATGTCACAATACAAATCTCTATGGTAATACTGAGAACTCATCTTTAAAAGATGAATCTTAGTGCTTTGTGAAATCGACCCCATTTACCTTCTGATAGTGCCTGATAAGAATCTCAATGACAATATTGGAGAACTTGATGTCCATGATGGCTTTCATTGTCTCCTCCTCGGGACGCATCAGCGTCGGCCCGAAGCATACCCCAAGGTTGGTCACCGTCATCAGGTTCTTCTCTGCCTGGTCAGCGACCCTGGTTTGGGGAGGGAGAGAGGCAATAAACATGAGGGAGGGAGGGAGGGAGGGGTGGAGGGGTGGAGAGGAGAGGGGAATGGCAAGTAAAGAGACAGGATTAATAAGTGCAACAAGTGTCACAGGTTTGAACGATACAGCGAATCAAGAGACAGGGTTGTTGCGTGTAACAAGTGTCACAGGTTTGAACGATACAGCGAATCAAGAGACAGGGTTGTTGCGTGTAACAAGTGTCACAGGTTTGAAAGATACAGCGAATCAAGAGACAGGATGGTTACGTGTAACAAGTGTCACAGGTTTGAATGATACCGTGAATCAAGAGAAAGGATTATTAAGTGTAACAAGTGCCACAGGTTTGAACGAGACAACGAATCAAGACACAGGATCATGTGTAACGAGTGTCACAGGTTGGAATGATACAGAGACCGAGAGACAGGATAGTAATGTGTAACAAGTGTCACAGGTTTGAACGATACAACGAATCATGAGACAGGATTATTAAGTTTAACAAGTATCACAGGTTGAAATGATACAGTGGATCAAGAGACAAGATTATCAAGTGTAACAAGTGTCACAGATTTGAATAATACAGTGGATCAAGGGAGGCATTATTAAGGGTGGTTGGAGTGGATGAGAATGTAGGAAGGATGAAGGGAAATGGGGGTAGGATGAGGGGGCGAAGGGATGGAGGGGGGGGGAGGTGAGAAGAAAATAAAAAGGGATAATGAAATATAAAAAGTGTCACAGGTTTGAACAGTACAGCAGATCAAGTGAGGAGTTATTGAGGGCGGTTGGAGTGGATGAGAAATTAGGAAAGGATTAAGGGAAATAGGACGGGAGAGGGAAGATGAGGGGGGTAGGATGAAGAGGGTGGGCGGATTGGAGAAGGGATAATGAGAATTTAAACAAGTGCAACAGGTTTGAATAATGCAAATAATGCAAAAAATTATAACAGAAGTGGTTTGGAGAATAGGTGGATCAAATTAGTTAGCACGGGTGAAATGATACAAGGGATTATAAAAATAGACCACTACGGTTTCAGTTACAGAGAGGATAACCGAAAAGCGGACCGAGCCATAAATTTAGAAATCCAAAAGAGGATGCAGCCACTTTTAAGATAAACGGGAAAAACTGTGCAACTAGAAAACATTTCTGTACATAAGATTAGTGGTAGCGCCATAATCTCTTTTCAATAGTGTTCACTCTGAGAACAGCCGCTTCTTGATTTCCGCCCTCTATTGGACACATCCTAGTGCTTTGTAACCTTTGGAACAAATGCCTGCTTATTATTATTATTATTATTAGCTGTTTCGTAGCGCAGCGCTGCGAAACAGCTCTTGTTTTCGTTAAAGTTTTTTTTATTATTATTTTTTTTATTTGTCTGTTTCAGTAAAAAAGGCTATTGACATAACGCACGTTCGGTCAAAGCGGCTATTTGCATAGTTCATAAAGAGCAATTGCAATGAAACTTTCAGTGATGAAAGGCATTGGTGCAATAATGATCTCAAAACAATGAGGTCATGATGACGTCATCACCTGTCACGTGACGTCATCTTAAAGGTTTCTATTTTAAATATTTGAAAATCAGTAACAAATCAGCCACAAGAGACCGTAGGTTTCTGTTTGCGGGATTGTATAGGGATAAATTAGGTCTTCATTTTATTCAGTGTGCGTGACCTCACATGACCTCTACTTCCGGTCGAAACAGGAAGTGCCTCGTTATTCAAAAGTGGAAATAGTTATGAAGTTGCTTTCAACTATGTTATTGTCTGGCAAGGGTGGGTAATTAAAAAAAAATACCGAATACGTCACAACACACAAGAGCGCCCTCTAGCGGCAGGTTGAAAACTGATCAAAATGGACTTTTTGAAGATGTGTGTGGTGAAGTTTTTTCTGTATTCACTTCAAAATTTACACATATGTTGATCGTCGAGCAGCCATCATATGTGTGAAATTTCAGATCGATGACGTCATCGGGGGTCACGTGACGCGGCATTAAGGGTGCCTTTTTTAAAGTCGTATATCTCCCTAAGTGTTAGTGCGATCATGTTGAAACTTGGTAGATTGTTGGATGTTGGCAAGTTCTTGTAAATTCTAAAATGACGTCATGATGACGTCATCACATGATTTTTTATGATTTTTTTTATTTTTTGCACCTTTTAGTCATAAATTGCTTACAAAACGTAGTATAATCCAAATTCTTTTTTAAACAGGCTTGAACGTCATAACTACTTTGAATACAAAAAAAACTTTCAAATTCAGTTGAGTAATTTGAAAAAGTTATGACGAAACAGCTCGGCATTTGTGCACAAATGCAACATGTCTAGTTCTTCTTCTTTTACTCGAAAGTACGACCGGTATGCTCTGACCATCTTCAGGAGAATGCGCGAACAGTTAATGGATAACGCTTTACCTTTCACAGGTCTCTTAAAATGTGAATTCTCTTAAACAAGGAAGTAAATGCTATAGCCCATGTGCATGTCCCAGTGCGCATGATCGGCGAGCGAAGGGTTCTGGGTGAAATCCCGAGTCCAAGCAACGCCCGCAACCGTCACGACGCGCTGATTTTGAAGCCATGCGGTACACAACTATAAAACCCTAGCATCGTCGCATCTAAACTACAGCATTGCGTGCACCTCGGCAGCTTGATTTATTTTCTAACTATACTCGGTTTTCCCAAGATGCGTTGCGGTATTTGTTTAAGATGGCGCTCGTGCATACGGCCTATTAAGAATTCTGCAGAGATCAAAAACTAAAGCGTGAAACAGAAATCAACGGCGACTGAAGTGAGTTCAGTACCTTCTTAAGTGTGCTATGAGGAAATCCAGCATCTCAAAGTTGGGCTCCTCCAGTTGATGGACCAGTGCGTGGATGTCGTTCACTCTTAACGTTTTTGTTTCTTGTTCTGCAACGAATAACAAACAGTTGATCTCAGAGCTGAATCCACAACAATGATTAATCCTTCCGTTTCGTTGAAGTCAAGAGCATAGAGTTTCTTAAACTCTAGCAGTGCCTGGCATGAAATATGTTTAATGCCATGCACTTTAAACTGTAGCGCAGATCATTTTTTTCAGAAATGGCAGATAAAATGTTTACCAGACCAGAATTTATTTTACAATACCAGAATCTAAATGATACAGACCTTTACAAAGCGAAAAAAAAACCCACCCCAAACTGTCTTTATTTGAACAAGCACTAGAGAAGATTGATTTCTTAGGTTAATAGTATACTTTGATACTCAACAGAATTGGACGATATTTTCAAAAGTCAAACTTGAAGATAATTGTTTATAAATATTACACAAGGCCGTCCAACATGTCCAGTCTTGACTTGACTGGTCTGACGCTAGAATCACTGGCCTCGGGCCTCTGATCCAGTGTAAAATTCCAGCCCTGAAGGCATACACAAGTTCATAGCCGATGTCCCAAACTTAGTTTTGGTCATATATTGATCTTTCACAAAGGTAATTTGAAGGTCAGGTTGTGTTGGCAACTGATACAATGTGTTATAATTTGTGTCGATTTAATCGGCCCAGGACTACTCCAGGGTTTAAATCCATTAGAAGTAATTGCTATTACTGTCGTTACATAAATGTGCATCAACAATTTCCCACCATGTACTTAGACAACAACAAAACAACAACACTGCAGAGTTTGTCAGCCAATAGTTTTGTCCTAGAGTAAAAAAAACCAGTAAAATTCATATTTTCTGAATTTTTGCAAATTGACCCGGGTTTGACTCCCGGCCAACGCAATTTTTTTTGTTTAAACTATCATTTCATGTAACAGCAAATAAATTAGATTACCAAAGAATAGACCTGGGTTTGAATGTGGTCAATGCAGTTGTTTTTATGTTTTTGTTTTCCAACTTTCAAGACTATTGCAGAAACTATAAAGCACCTTTGCTATTTTTATTTATTTGTTTTTTTTGTCATGGGTTTACCCCCCAAAAGTATTTTGCGTAATCAAGTATCTGATTGGGTATCTCAATCACTCTGACAGAATAACCTGCCTTTATTTCCCAAATCGAGAGTTTCTGTTCACTGCTCCATTTACAGGGTGAGAGTCATCGCTCACTAAAATGCCTGATACCACGCTCCAAATTATAGGAGGTACTTTGGAATGATGACATTTCTACCTTTAGACAATCACTGGAGTTGTACATTTCAATGAGCTATTGGAAACAGTGTATCCTCACCAAAAACGAAGTAGATGAGAGAGCAGGATTTTTTTTTTTTACGTGGAGAAAACGTGGAGCTACATTTTCACCAGGCAGACATAAAAAGTCTGAATTCAGGTAATAGTCAGAAATTTCTCATCAATTTCATGTATCATGTGTGGAAGCAAGTATGACTGCACTCTAACAAATGCCTGTTGTTGTTGTTGTTGTTGTTGGTGTTGTTGGTGTTGCAGATGTACTTACTAGCTGCAGCAATGAATTGATCATGGAGCCTGAATGACATCAATGGCTCAGGTAGGTTCCTGATAACAAAGAAACACAAACACAACAAGAACTCAATAAGTAGGAGTTATCAGATTTTATCCCGATAGAAGCCATCTTTATGGGCGACTTGGGTTTTGGCTTTGGGCCGCGTCAAGCATTCTGTTCTTTTACGCAGCCAAGTCGTCTGTTGACCAATAATGCAAGATGTTTGATAACCTCCTACATGCCAATCACGATATATATGCAAGATGCATATTTCGTTGGCTCAGCAATATAATGTTGTTAGTGCAGTTTGTATGGATTTCATAAAATTGGTTTTGCATATTTTGGAACTCCTGGTAAATGGAGTTTATTGATCAAGAGTGGTCTCCAAGGTAATTGTTTGGCAAAAAGAAACAATCAGTTTCAAAGAAAGACATTTGTTTGTTTATTTTTTCTTTTTTTTCTTTTTCAAAATTAAACACGTTTTTCATTTAACGCCCTTTTGATCATTACGAATATAAAATTGCAACTAACAACTGTATAACACTGAGCCAACGAATTGTGTGTTCAAAAAATGATTTATCATTGCCCGTAATGATGGCCGACTTTACACTATGTGACGTCAAGTGGGAGCTAGCTGTCACACATTTTTAGCAAATTAATACTTCCCTTAAAGTGAAGATGCACAATTGTTTTCCAGAAGAATAAGTTAAACATAGACAATGAGTTAGTATAGGAGCATCATTGTACATGTAATATGAAAAACCAGGGTCCAAGACCATAGAGCTGCTTAAGCACAAAAAGCAGCTAAGCACAACAAAATGATGCTTACCAGAACAGGGTTTACCAGCCAAACTACCATGTCACATGTGCAAATTGTGACTGGTATCCTGCTCATTTCTGCTTAGCAGACAATTGTTAAGCACTATCTTCTGCTTAAACAGCTCTATGAAAATGGGCCCAGGTTAGAACTTCCATGAAGGGATATTTTTCTTCTCTTTGAAAAGAGTAAATTTATTCCTAATCTGCTGATTTCAAAAGGTCTGCATTTTACTCTTTTAATAAATGGTATTTTAACAAACGTAATTTAAAGTTTGTCAGGGATGAGATCTGATGGATGTGAACATTCCTGGAAATTAATGGCCTGCGGGCCTGGGGTTCTCCCTCCCAGAATGATACCATTTTAGGAGGTTTACAGACTCTGTGCATCACCAGAAATACAAAACTACAGGTTTGGACACAGTGTGGACCATTTCTTTCTCTCTTTGGTGACTACTTCACTTCTTTCACAAAAAATTTGAAGGGTCAGTTTAAAGAAATCCAGAGAATCCGTCAGGCCATTAACTTTTTTTTTGCTTTTATACCATAGGTCATTTTGGTCGGTTAGCAGTTTGCAACAGCCAATTCTATTTTCTTACAATCCTGAGGAATCACATGACTGATGTATTTTTATTTTTGCCCTACACCTACGTAAGTCCATTTTTCAGGAAATGTTTTTTTCACTGAGGTTTAACGAAATGTCTTGAGCAGGCTTGTTTTTCTTGTCTTACCTGAAGTAGTTCTTGAGGGCGCTGGTGATAGTCTTAATCTCCCATTCACCAGAGTCTGACAGGTTGACGTTCTGTGGTTTCCTCTTGTCTGCTTCACATAAGGGCAAGAATCAATCATAAAGAAGTCAACGACACGTCATAAGTAATGGGGAATCCAAACCATCTTGCCCAACCAGAGCCCTAGGGAATCCAATCATGCTGCCCCAAAACAGAGCCCTGTGGAGTCCAATCATGGTACCCAAACATAGAGTTCTGGGGTTAAATATGAATTTATGATATTTTTTAATTGCACTCTTAGCGACAAACTCAAAATAGTTCAAATATAATGACAGCAATTTCTAATTGTTGAGTTTTTTTCCCCCAAAATGTTCTACTTTTTCCTGTAAAGTGGAGAATTTTTTTTATATTCTGATGCAAACAACCGACTCACATGTGCATCCGACACCAAGTCATGATTAACAGACCAGGTAATGTAAGACCTGCATGATGGGACAATTTATGAGTAGAAACTTACCAAGGCATAGAGAGGTTAGTCTCATGACTTTGGAGTTGACGCCAACTACTCTGTACAAGCCTTGATCTTCCAATCCTAAAAGAGGAGGAAAACAAGCAGTTTGTGTCAAAACAGTCCACTAAATAAAAGGGAAAGGCGTGAATAAATGGAGAAAAAAAAATCTTGTCCAAACACAGCACTTGAACCTAAAGAATCTAAGGAGTTAATGATCTAGTAACAAAGACAGTAATTGACATAGAAAAACAACTCTAGACAACTTACCTCGACTTTCAATAGCCTCTATACACTTCTTGATGAAATGGAAACCAATGTCATTCAGCAAATCTGCAAGATTGATAAAGTTTTTCAAAAAAATAAGTAAAACTCAAGAAAAAAAATAGCTGAGGGTCCTCTTTTGAAAGACGTTGGGCTCAATTTCATGGCCCTGTAAACCATGCGAGTCCATGGGCCATGAAGCGTAGAATTTCAAGGTAATTCTAATTTGGCCCTGTTCCAACTCGACATGAATGCTATTGTGAAATTGACCGGCTTCAACTCTTGCGATTCCAATGGCAATTAAGTCTGTGTGAAGTACCTTCCTTTAACCTTACACTAACCTCCAGATTAACTACTCAGGCATTTCTCAAACACAGAAAACAGTACCGAGTATTCAACTTTTCACAGATGGTAAAAGGTGGCTGGCCGACAAAGACTCAAGTGTCAAGTGTGAAATTTCAAGTAAAAAATCCATGTTTTTGGTGAAGATTGAAGTTTCAACTGAATTTTTCTATGAAATGAAAGAACGGAGAAATGGTTTAAACTCACTGTCGTCTTTCTTGGAGATGTGCGCAGGATTAATGTATATCTGTAGAAAGAAAAAATGCATGAAAAATAGTGGCTTTTGACTGGCGCCCCCCCCCCCCCAAAAAAACCAAAGTTACTTAAATTTACCCAGTCAGTTTTCTGTGTGATTTATTAACTTTATATTTAAAAGAAAAATGTTGCATCCCCTTATGGTGATCCCCTTCCCCAGTTGTATTGTAAAACTGGGCATGATCCCTGGCTATACGTCAGAATAACAGGGATGTGATAGGCTGTTGAAAAAAACCCTGAACTGTGAGCGCAAAGTGTGAAAGCTTGCGAGGGCTAAAACTTGCGAGCTCGAAGCCTACTTACATGCATTTTTGTTTTAAAAGCCCTAATCTGCACTCTGGGGCATTCGATTTGGTTTTATCTTCATGTTTTTTATGGTCTTAATAAAAAAATATTAAAAATTAAACAAATTATTTTATTTTATTTATTTATTTATTTATTTATTTATTTATTTTTTTGGTGTTTTTTTGGGGGGGGATAAAAAACAACCGGATTTCCGCTTAAAAATGGAGAAATCACATCCCTGGTATAAGGTTGTATAACTTCCGAAAAATGATATATGGAGACCGCCTACATAGGGCTACATAGCTCTATCAGTAGAGCACAGGCATATAAATCCAGAAGTCGCAGATTCAAACTCTGTTGTGTTTATTTTTTTCTTTGTTCACTCAAAATTGAAGATATTTTGAACTAAAAAAAACCTAGCCCAATGTCTTGAAGATGCGATCTGAATCTTATCTCTCATCCCTCCAGTATTTTATTTCAGACTTACCGGTTCCTTTCCTCCCATGGCCGACATCCACTGTGTCCTCTCCTTTTCTGAGATTGCTTGTAATGTGAGAATGTGAGGCCTAAACGAAAGACACGATCATATTGACATTATTTGAAATTCTCCGAGGGTACCAGTAATAGAAAGCAAAGCTTTCTGAAATCAAGAGTCCTTCCTTTAAGTATTATCGATGAGATCACTTCGTGGCATGGACAAGACTGTTTGATCTAGCCCGTTTGGAAACGGCAACTCTCATTGGTCAATCCATGAGTGAGCCTCTGTCGTTAACCAATGAAGTAAAGTGATTTTGCCACATTATTTTTAACCGATTGCAAGATCTTTTGGGCTGTATGGGAGTATTGCTACTTTTATAAATGCCCGATTTCCAGATAGATGGCTTTTGATCCACTAAGTTTACATTCTGTAATGTGTGTTGTCATTCTAAATTTTGGATTTCAGCATTTTCAACTATTTTTTTACTGTGTAATTAATCTTGGTTTTTTTATTACTGTAAATCTTGTGCAATTCAGCCTTTGGCTGCGATGCAAGATCTTAATAAACCATTTTGAATTGAATTGAAAAAAAAAACCTGGCACCTGGACAGACCCCCCCTTACAGGCAAAGTACACCTTTGGTTTTTGGAACTCCGGTTATTTTTTACATACAATAAAACTAACCTGTGAAAATTTAATTTCAAAAGGTGGTAGCGTTTTTGAGATATTGCCGAAAATCTGGAGCGGTTTTGTCCACGCAGGAAGAATAATCCGTAATTGGAATACACACTCTAAGAAATGTTTCATGCAGAAATGTTTCTCAGATTGAAATGATTTTTAATCCCTCTCTCTCAACCCACATTCCTATGAAGGGAATCGTTCCTCAAAGTGTTATACACTATCAACAGCTGCAGTGCTTCTTACCAAGAAAGCTTTCATGTTCATTCATTTTTGGAATAATTACCAAAGGGATACCCTCCCAGTTTTTCCACATGTTAATCATTCTGTTAATCTTTCATGTGCAGGCCACAAAAAACGTAAGAAGTTGGGGCTTGTCACCGGTTTGTTTAGTACGTTCCGGAGACATAATGAAGCACTGCTCGAGACGCTCTCTTACTTTTCCATTGTTGTGATATCAAAGCAGAAGCGTTTCTCTATGGAGTCTGTCATTCTCCTTGTGCAGGACGTTACCGTTACTTGATCTTCCGTTGTCTGAGAAAGGGAACACAAAAGAAGACACACAAGCAATTTATTTATCACCGCTGACAGATTTACTCAACGTCAAAAACAACCACAACGTTTGTTCAGTGTTTCAACTGTTCTGTGTAGTTACATGCTCCATCTAAAAGGTTTTGTACAAGCAACCGTCAGTACATGAAACAGTTCTTGGTTAGAGTATTAGCTATCATTTCTAAGAACGGGACTGACATTTCGGATAGAGCCATATTGGCTGGGCATGGGGTTTTCCATGATACCCCGAAACCCTTAATCTAGCATTGCTTGCCATGCGGCGTTTTTTAACATTGTGTAAACAATTGTCAAATTTTGACGTACTTTTGTGAAGAATTACAAAACCTACAGGTTTAGACACAATGTGGACCATTTCTCTCTCCCTTCTGTGATTGCTTTACATCTTTCAAGAAAATGTTAATGTTCCAGGAGGTTTTGAGAGAATCCTGAAATCAGGAAAATATTCCTGAGAAATCACATGCCTGAACTTGGCTAGAAACGAGAGGGCTACAGTACTCACCGGTTTGGGCAGTGTTTGGACAAATGGGATGAGCTTCAGTATCTTGGTTTCCTTGCTATAACGGCAGTAATGCTTCACCCAGTTAGAACCAAGAGCCCCTGATGAATGCAATCAGATGAAAAACGATATATTGATAACAGAGCTGCCAACATGTGCAGCTTGCAATCAGGCAGATTGTGCACAACAATTCAGGGAGATATTTAGAATTACAATCAACATAATGGGGACAAAGTTTCCATCATCAGCGAGATTTTCATATTTGTTCATCAGAACATGGGAAGTTTGGTTTATTTTCAGGGAACTTTCGCAGAATCAGGAAGAGTTGACAGCTCTCAGTGTTTACAATTCAGCTTCCATATAAAGAGATATACATGTATGGTCATTTACAAATTTGTGGGTATCAGGTTGGCTTAGTAATATCTTTCCCTGACTGGGAAGCAGTTTGAAGTCGCATCCCCTTAAGGTGATCCCTATGCTGCCACTTCCTGGGTTGTGTTGTAAACTTGGGTGTGATCCCTGGCTATACGGCAGTTACAGGTTGAATGGCTTCTGACTGGCACCCCCGAAAAAAGATATTGACAAAATAGGGATACGACCAACATTAGGACTAGATAGCCCAGTTGGTAGAGCACCGGCACAATGATTCGGAGTCTAAAGGTCCAAGTCTTACTCAAGTCAATTTTTCTTTGTTCAACCCCAAAATTATTCAAATGTTCCAAGTCAGTTTCCCTTGTGGTTTATTACTTGGATAGTTTGGGTGTATCCAGACAAATTTACCCAAAACAAATAGTCAGGGGTCGAATTTGGGGTAAAATTCCACAAGACCGGAGGGCTTGTTGCTAAAAATGTTTACTGAACCAGAATTTATTTCACAAGATCAGAATCTTCATGAGAAAGAGCTTTCTACACAGTTTAACATGTAAATTGCACTATTAAAAGAAGATTTACAATGTATCTCATTATTTTGTCTTGATACTGAACAGAATTGTACTAGACTCAAGGTCAACATCTCAACACCATTTCTTTCTGTTAAAGATATTACATAGTGGCTATTATTCAATTAAAAAACACAAGACCGCCGGACTTGTCAGGTCATGAGTTTACTGGCCCAAGGCTAACATCACTGGCCTCGGGCCGGCGGTCCAGTGTCAAATTCGAGCCCTGATAGTGCTCTAGTAATGTGTCCACCATATCTCATATTACCTCCATGGGATACTCAAATTCATACTTAAAAATAAATATGAGTCAGGAAATAAACACCAAACTTACTTTTTTCATAAATATACAGGTATCCCTCGCTACCCTTACTAGACGTAACTTGTTCATGTGGTTTCTGAAAAGAAACAGGGAGAGAAAAACTTGGAACATTTTAACACGTTGACTGCCGCCTACAAGTATATTCGTAGTAACAGGTGTAATGAATTCTGCCACTACGAGTATACTCGTAGAGAATGAAAGGCTTTTTGTATTATTAATTGAATACACTGGCATCACTGAGAACGCAACAAATACGCTTCTGGCAGTGGTGAGGACATACATCCTTAGAGTTTGTAGGTCCAAATAATTTTTTTTGCAGTGTTTTTGCTGTTGGTATGCGCGCATGCGCACCACACTTGGCAAATGGGAACGCCCTACGAATCTATGACCGGCAGTCAACGTGTTAAAAACAATTGTCATTAACTTGAAGTTTCTGGGATGAAGTTGTTTGTGTCGGGAGTACAGAGAGTTTAGAAGACTATTTGTGCTCTATGAACGGAAACGGTACGGAAGACCTCTTCTTTATTAATCCTTTATTAGTCCACTGGACTGTAAAAGCACCACAGTATTTGTGACTGTATTTTATTTTATTTTAAAGTGCACAATTTTGTTTTTCTTCACACGTTAAGGCAAAGTATGTTGGAACCTGAGGTTGAGTATGCCGGAGACTTGGGCAGTCTATCGTGACGCAGTCAAATTCATTTGTCGCTCAAAATATGAAATGCAAAGTACGAACCGGGCTTTCGTCATTACAAGACACTCAGAACAAAGTTGTTTGCAGTATGAGTTTATTGACAACAGTTGTACTTCAGTGCTTTTCTCGCATTGAAAAAAGTCTCATTAATAAGAGAGCAGACGGAAAACAAAAAGAGAAAAAAAATTGAAAAACATTTTTTTAAATTTTTTTATATCAGATTTTGTGAGTTTTTATTAATTAGCCTGTTAACAACAGTTATGCCCAGTACTTCTATCATTTTGAACAAGTTTTTTTGTTAATAATACCAACAGAAAAAACCCCCTTGGAAAAACATTGGGAAAAAAAACCCAAACAAACTTTTTAGAGCCGACAGCATTATCCTGTACTTTTATCGCATTGAAAAAGTTCTTGGTAATAACAGAACAACCATTTTGAAAAAGTAAACTTGTCAAACCTTGGGGTACCTTGTCATAAGCCATTTTGAGATATGGTGGACACATAGTACAACACTAGGTTTGGATAAATTTGTCTATATGCACCCAAACCAAACAGTGCACTCCCATATTGTGTCCACCATACCTCAGAAAGGCTAATTGAGTTGAACATACTCTTAAGAAAACCATTACAAACACACATAGAACCGGTATACATCAACACCATACAATAACTACACGTGTAAAGGTCGCGTCACACAGGGACATTTTTTTTTCACAGGCAACTCGTTCCAGGAAATCTCCAAGAAGGCATAACATAAACATCTTGGAAATTTAGACAGACACTGTCAGAGCTACATGTGTGTTGAAGTTGGTTGCCTCCAAGTTGCCTGTAAAAAAAAAAAATTGTCTCTGTGTGACAAGCCCTTTAAAGGATCACACCATTCCCTCCTAAGTCTTCATGCATGCATTGTGCCAACCAACAGTCCTAAATGATTACCAAGTGAACAGAATTGACAGAATGGGTTTGCAGGCCTGCAATTGTGTCGTTAAGAGGACAAGGCCACTTTCATTTATAGCAGAGGGCACTTCCACTGGCAAATCTGAGAGTCTATTGGGAACTTTTTGAAAGGGGCACCAAGGCCAAGACCAGGGCAACAGAGGCCATGGCTTCTTGTGTAAATCATGGCCTGGGTTCGAGGAAATCCCAAAGTGATTTGAGTTTCTCCAGAATTCACCTGTGACTGTTTGATTATTTCAAACTCAATGGCGCAAACAAATCCTCCACCACAAAAATCTTTAAAAGAACAAAAACCACTTTTCCCCAAAGACTTCCAATCCAAAACAAGTATACTTCCATCTGCTTTGTACCAACCACCACTATGTAAGCGTTCCTATACAGCCTTGGAATAACTTCTTAAGTCTTGTCAAAATATAGCGATGTGTTTTTGAAAGCAGCCACCCACTGAGAAATTTTCAGTTGAAAGTTGTACACGAGGAAAGAAGAGTATTTTGGTGTGGCATGCAGCATGCAGAAGACAAAGGGGAACGATCATACACACCCTCACCTCCATCATCTTATTCATCAGGGTTTCCGCCTCTTGTTTTGTGATGTCGAACCCGTCTCGGATCTATTGAAAGAAAGAATGCATCAAATAAAGCAAAGTAGGATTTGGTTATTGGTTTTGCTCCAAGTAGGAGGGTTTCTACGTCTTGCTTTGTGTTGCTGAAACCGTCTCGGATCTATCCGAATAAAGATTGTATTAAACAAAGCAGAATAAGATTTGGTTTTGCTCTTTGCAGGATGATGTACAACGACCACAGCACACTTGACGCTTTTCAAGTCCTTTGGAAACAAAATCCACTAAGCATCTTTGGTGGGATTCGAGCCCACGACCTTTGACATTCTAGAGCAGATATCTCAACCGCTAAACCGCAACAGTAAGAAAAATCACACAGGCTTGGTTTCATGGTGTTGATAACCACACAACTCTGAACTTAAAGTCACTATCTATTCTGGCCCTTAACATCTACCAGGCATATAAAAAGACAATCACAAAGCGAACCAAAATTACAATCTACAAGAGCAATTCCCTCAAACACTAGTCCTTGGTTTTTTGCAAAGTTTTGGAGCACTCTTATGAATTTCAAAATATTTCAAAATGTTTCGACTCACATTCTGTAGCTTTAGCTGTAACTCTGTTGTATAAGGTTTGAATTCTGTAGCAACTTCATGACCTGTGAGGAAGAATTACAAGTGCATAACTATTACAGAATCACAGCCTTGAAGAAAAAAATTCACAAAAATTGATTGTGGAAAGTATAACTAGACATTAGTTTCACATTTTAGTCATCAACGTAACCGTATCTTTAAAATAAGGATAGGTTCATAAACAAAACGGAAAACCCCCAACAAAAAAAGAGAAACAACAAACAAAGCAAACTATTACATGCATGTACCTTTCTGGTAGTCAAAGCAAGGGTGCACCCATGCCTCCTCAAGATTTGGAATGTGCACGATCATTTTTTTCAAAAGAGTTTCAAAGTGGCATTGAATTGAAATGTTTTGATGTGATCATTTGCAGAGCTCATTACTCAAGCAGCTCGCTCTTAATCAGGTCAAAGGTTAGTCTTGATTGGCGATTTTTAATTTTTTTTAAACATAGTCACTAATATGGTAATACAAATTACTGGAGAGCAGATAATTATATACAACAAACATCTCGATCAAAACTAGTTTTGATCCAGACTCATAGACTCGCCCAGTCCCTCCAAGCCAGTCGATGTTGCGCCTTCTAACCAATGACTAATACAAAAACTAGCATCGCCAATCAAAACTAGTCAAAGGTGAGAAATCAAATCAGTGAATATTTCAGAGTAAATCTGATGCGCCGGCACCTTCAGGACGAGACAGAAATAGGACACACTTACCTTGGTGGTAGAATGTCAGCCAGCTGTACATGAAGCCCAGTAACTAAAGGTGAAGAAGGGTAAACACAACTCTGATTCAATCACACAATCAGTGGGGAACACCTGTTTAAAATCTCTGAATGATGTGCAACACGAAGGTAGAGGACTTGCCATGGCCGTGTACATTCATGTATGCATTGCACTGGGGTTAAATTTCACGCATACCAAGGAATTCCGAGCTCACGATGTTCCCTGGTGTACCCCCCGACAACTCACAAATCTGTGGATCGTGGGCGCGGAATTCTGCGCAAAGATGCGACATGAAAATGCGCACTACTGTGATTCAAAACTAAACTGCAGCACTTTGTATGTTTAACATGAAGGTACGGGGTGCGCCACGACATTCATACACACTATGTCCTTTTCCACTACATACCAAAGTCACACTGATATTTCCTCATTTAATATTTAATCACATGACGACTTCATGAAACTGATAAGCACAGACCAATACCACAAGCAATTTACTTAGCAAACTGCTTTTTAACACCTGTTGTTTGCTTCTCAGAGGTTTTCGGTGATGCTCACTTAGCAGAGAGTTTTGTGCTTAGCAAGAAACAGGCGACATGAAGTGGCATTTCCTGATCATTCACTGAGCAACATTTCCTGCTTAAGAAGTTTTTGAAACAGTGCCTAACTTGCAAAAGTATTTATGAGTACTGAGTTATGTTAAATGAATGTGGAATAGGACTACCCTATTCTTCTAGACTCAGTTTGAGTAAAATGCTAATGTAGGGAAAAACGAGAAGAAGGCTGAACCATAATACAGATTTAATGGCTGTCCAAATGACATCTTAATTTGGATGATTTGCAATACAGTGCGCCCTCTACAGTTTGCCCAGGAGAGGACATTTTTGCAGTGCACCATGGGAGATAGTCAACACGTTTTTTAGACAACTCACAGCGACACCCCCCGCATGAACCCTGATAGTGTAAGTTTATTGGTGGTTTGCAAAGTAGCGTTCATTCATTCATTTTGCTCATTCACTTTGGTGATGACTTACCGACTTGTGCCCATCTCGGCCCTTCCATGGCAAAACAGCCTAACTCAAAAAATGACATTTTGAGAAAGGCAAGTACAGAGATAAGCTGTTTTGCCATAAAAAGTGGGTAGGAAGTGTAAAAAGAGGCCAAGATAGGACATATGTTATATTAAAAAACCACAGAATATGCCTTTAAAACTTTGAAACCTAAATCTACCCAAAAATTATCTGATATTAAAAACCAAACATTTTCGAGTTGGGCTGTTTTACCATGGAAGGGCCGATCTGTCCCTGTCGAGCATGAGAGTGAGAGAGACAGACCACTTAGACCCAATGTCAAACTCGATGGACGATTTCAGGGTCAGGCAGCAAGTTTGTATTTGTCTGTGCTTACGGAATAAGACGGTAATTTTGTCAGGCTGGTGATTGTTTTTCACATTCGTATCTGCCATTTAAAGGTCCCAAACTGCCCAAGCGGTGCCGAGTTGCAAGTGTTATTGGTTTTAGTCCACTGCTTTAGGGAGAATGGCCATTCCCATAGTAAACCCAAGAAGGTGCTCTGTATTGTAAATCGCCCAAATTGGAGGAATTTGGATGAGTAAACCTCACTTCTTGCAATAAGCAAATGCAAAGTGAATTACAATCAAGTGAAATAAATCAGGTACACGCTGTTTTCCAATTGTGATGCAGGGAAATTTGCTTAGCTTTCCCAATTCACGTGAAATATCAACTGGGCTTTTAAAAAAAAAACCACCACCAAAACACCTACCGTCTCTACAAACTCAAATTTCTTCTTCTCTTGGACTTCTTGAAGGATGCGAGCGTACATCAGAGACTCTCTGTGGAAGTCTCGTCTCTCCAACTCTAGTGCAGCATCAGCCTGGAGGCAAGGAGAACAATGTCTTATCAACATCGTTGTTTTTTTATTTACTTCTACCTCCCGACAAACCAGCCGCCAATTTCACAAAACTTTACGCAACTGCGCAAGTCCACTTGTACGCAGCATTTATTGCGTAAGTTGCCCACCACTAACACTCAAAATCTTGCATATAAGTGGACTTACGCAGTTGTGTAAAGTTTCAAGAAATCCGCTGCTGGGCCCAGTCTCATAACACTGTTGATCACAGAAATGTGAAGTAATAAACCACAAGGGAAACTGACTGGTTCTAGTAAATTTGTCTTCGCTCACCCCAAAATTAAAAACAAATTTACCCAGTCAGCTTTCCTTTGTGGTTTATTACTTGACAGTTGAAACAAAAAGTCGCACCCCCTTAAGGTGATCCCTGTTCTGCCGCTTCCCGGGTGTATCGTGTCTTTGGGTGTGATCCGTGGCTATTAAGACAGTTTAAGCTTGAATGGCACCCCCGAACTAAGATATTGACAAGATAGGGAGACTGCCAAATTTAGAGCTTGATAGCTTATTTAGTAGAGTGTCAGCGTGTTAATCCTGAGGTCGCAGGTTCAAATCCTGCTCTAGTTAGTTTTTTTATTCTTCAGCCCAAAATTACACAGAAACTTGCGAAGCCCAAACACAAATCTTACAAAACAGAAACAGGTTATCAGCCAAACTGCCATGTGATATATATTGTTTGTGACTTATTTTTGCCTAGCAGAATTTGTTTTTGCTTAACAGGTTCATGGAATTGGTTGATTCTGCCTCTTACCTCCAGTAGTGAGGTCTCCTTCTTCTTCGTTGTCAAACTGACGTGGTTGTCCAGCGACTTGCAGAACTTCTCTGTCTGCTTCTCAAACTGCTTCTTGGCTTCCTAAAATGGTAACCAAAAAAACAAAAAAAAAGAATGTCTCTGGCTTTTATAGAATTTTGCAAAACCACAAAAAACACCTTAAAATATCTATTACCTAGTTTGTGACAAACTATCACGATCAAAGCATTTCCTTTTTAGATGAGGTGAACCCTCTTGACCTAAAAAAAACCAAACCACCAAACCAGAAACAACTAGGATGCACATGTGACCCGAGTGTGACACAACAAAAAATGTTCGTTTCCTTTAAACACGTACATGCACAGATGGCACATTCTGACCAAATGTCTCAATGGTTTCAAATTACAAAAACGATGACTTGCAGTTTGATAAATAAACTGTCATTTTACTTCCATTTCATATTAACAAGATGAGAGAGTTGTGAATTGATGTTAATCTTACTTGAACTTGATGCTCGGGGCTCTCTTCTCACCGAGGATTTTGTCAAATCTGTGGGGCATGCTGGACCCAAATTTTGCAAGTTTGGCCAAAAGGTATGTTTTTTACTAGGTGTTTATGTTTTGGTTTCAAAAGCTCTACTTTGCTATTTGGGCTGTGTTTTCGCGGCTGTAACCAAGTCATTGGCCAGTGATTAACAATTGAACAGTTATTGGTTACGACAGCGAAAAATGCACACATGGAGCATTTAAAATTGTTTATTCCATGATTTCTGCTTATATCGACCTGCAATTTGCGCTTTTGGCCCAATGTGTTAGCGTGTGCATGGGGAGAACCCAGATGCTGAACGTGCTAGTCACATACATGTATGTTCTGCATACTCTGACAGCCTCCAACCATTCCATGAATGATAATCATAATGGTGTTAACTCCACCATGACCAGGCCAACCAGGTACCTGACTTTACTATTAGCCAAGCTCATTATCGTCAGCATCGTTCCTGGAATCGTCCGGACCTCCCCCCTGGAGGTGTAAACAGTCCAGGCTGCTAAATATGCATCGCTTTAGTGACTAAGCAAACACATAAACTGTCTCCATCAACACAGGTCTTCATGCTCCCCCCGGGGACAATTTTTTTTAAAAAGAAATAATTGATGTCATGTTTTCGCTTCAGGGTACAACACAAACTTTGGCAGAATCTAGACCAATTGACCTACTTTTTTAATCACGGATTTTTAAAAAATTCAACTACAAAAAAAGAGAGAATAATTTCCTACATTTTTTATATTATAAAGGAAGAAAAAGAAAGCAATCTTTTTAAAGAGCAGCTCCAAGGTCAAACTGAGTCTTGCAATGCATTTATTTCCCAATAGACCCCCTTGCATTGGCTGACATTGCTGAAGCCAAAGAATGGAGACGTGCATTCGTGTATGCGCCGAGCACAACTGTCAGCCAGAGATAGGTCTCCGTTGGCCTAAGTGAGGGCGCTGTATTAGTACTTATCTTTTAAAAATTTCATACACATTACTTAAATATCAACAGTTTACACACACCTTTAAAAGTTGTAGATGGTGTCTGAGCCCCTCCCTTCCATCATACCCTTTGCATAATCACGCAAATAGTGACAACTTTGGACGGCCCCTAAATACCTAAATGTTTGTGCCCAATAGACCTTTACCACGGTGCGGCCATCTTAATTTTCTCTCATTCAAACTAATGTAACAAAAAACAGACCGGAAGGAGAAATAGTCTGGTTCCTTTTTGAGCAATGAATATTAGCATTCAGCACTGTAATTAAAAACAGGACACTTCACCAAGATGGTGGCAGCATGATAAAGGTCTATTAAAGAAAGGAAAAAGCATGAAAGACACCCCTCTAGCCGAAATGATGTCTCAGTACACTGATAAATTAAGAGGTTGGTAATTTTTGCGAGGTCTTCGTACCTTTGCGGAGCCAATCTGGTCCTTCCTGAAGGCCTCCAGAGGGATAATAAGCTGATCCTTGGCATGTTCCAGCTGGATAAACAACAATCAAACATGAGAAAAGAGGAGTTAATCTGAGGATGAGCCCAATGAACTTAATGAACGGTTGTCAATGTACACATTCTGAACTGGGTGTGATCCCCGTGCAGTATACAATTGTATGACTTCTGACTGGTGCCCCCCCCTAAGTAATGATATTGACAAAGAAAGGAGACTGCTAACATAGGGCTAGGAAACTCAAATGGTAGAGCACTGTCACGAAACCCAGAGGTAACAGGTTCAAATCCAGTTCTTCTAAATTTGTCTAAGTCAGTTTTTCTTGTGGTGAGTTACTTGACTAAAACAAATTTGTCTCACTACCTGACTACCACCATCTTTCCATCTTGTTCCCTTGTACACGACAGTGTATACATGTACAGCCCATTATACCAAACAGGGGCCAGACCTTTTTCCCCTTCCAGCCTCAGTTCGGCTACAACTCTTTATTGGGGTGAAAATAAAATGGTTGCACCAAGATAACGTTGGATTAACTGTTCGCAAATCTTGAATTTGACAAAATAGGCACTTGTTAGTCTTGTTCAGAAAGACCTAAATGATTGACTTTTCATTAAACTGTAATAACTGCATCGGGGTTACTGAACTGTACACCAACTGTACATTCAGTGCTTTCCGACTACTGGAAAAAAACCAACCAACACAGGCACACTACTCCGGTAGGATTCAAACCCACAACCCTCGCGCATTCTAGCGCAGTAAGCTTGGGCGATACCACGATATTATCGAATATCGCGATACCATTTCTTGAACGATTACAATATCGCGTCGATTTTTTTTAAATCGAGACATCGTTAAATCGCGGTATCGATCAAGTATCGCGATACATTTCCTAGAGCTTGCAACTACTGAGAGTTGTTTCATAACAAAGAAAATCACAGACCGCAACCGCAAGATTTCTCCAGGATGACCCGATCGAGTTTCTTCGAATAAACTACCAACATCAAAGCCACAGTGATCATGCGGTCTCGCCAAGACACTGCTGAAAAAAGCTTCTCCTTTGAGTGCATGCAGCTCAGGGCCGAGGCGGCGGCCGTACACTCGTTCATCCGTCGAGCGCATTCAACAGATTTGCACACCGAATTGGAAAAACGTGCGCGCAATTTACCTATTGCACTCTGTGCTCAACGCTCAACACACACCATCCAGTACACGTGCGCGCGGCACATTGAATTGTGGGTATTTTTTTCGCGGGGTGAACGTGGGACGTGACGACGGCCGTGAATCGGAAAAAAGAGACGCAAATCACGGCTATATCGGTAAATTTGTCTTGATGAGTTCTGTGGTTTTTTTCCAATCTTGTTTAAAACAAGTTGGTCAATATCAGTCGATGGAACACCATTTTTTTTTATTGATTTGTCAATTTTTTAAATAAAAAATAAAACAACTATTATTATCATGCCGTGATGCACATGTCTGGGGAAGCCAAGGCTGAGCAACGGACGCGGTAAAAACTAATTTCTCATTGGCTAAGATCGCGGGCAGTTTATTCATGGTACGCTTTCGCGGCTGTAACAACTGACCAGTGATTATAAAAAATGTGCGTGATTGGCTACATTCATAGGGAAGCCCCAGGCTGAGCAACGGATGCGGTAAGGACCAATTCCTCAATGGTAAAAAGATCGCGCGTGGGCAGCAGTTTATTCGCGATGAAATAAAATGTGCGTGATTGGCTAAAAAATTTAGCCGCCAGAAGAGGACAACGAATCTTATTGGTAGTTGGAGCTCGGGTTGTTTCGATAATGGCACCAACTGACAAACTGCCGTTCATAGACCAATCAAAAAACATCACTGCGGATTCGGTCGGCAATCCTCTGTGATGTGAGTTCGGTTTAGGTAGGCCTGCTGCAGGATTCTCCCCACATTGTAGCCATTATGTTTCTTGTTCACAAGGCGCATGCTCTGCACTTTGTGAGAGCAATTCTGTGGCTGTTGACGCCGGAATTAAATGGTTTTTGTTGACGTCATGAATATATCGCGATATCATCGAATATCGCGATCTATTTTTGACGATATATCGTGGATGAAAAAAAGCAGTATCGCCCAAGCTTATAGCGCAGAGCCCAATATCATGGCACTGCTTACCGTAGAATTCTGTACTTATGGCCCGTAGGCGCACACCCTCTACAGAGCGACGCTAAAGCACAGAACTCAACAGTAAGCAGTGTTATAAAAAGTAAACCCTGATGTCTTAAACACTAGGTGTGAATACACATTGCAGTCAGTTGCCGCACATGACAAATACACATGTGTAGCACACCACGGCTTGAATTTGGGGGGTAAAAATCCAAAAGACTGCAGGACTTTTGGCTCAAACTTTTCACTGGACCAGAACATTTATTACAAGTGTAAATTTAAAGTGAGAAAAAAGCGTTTACACAGTTTCACATTTAAACTGTTTTTATTTTGAACAAGCACGAAGAGAAGATTGATCTCATTTGTCTTACATGTATGTGTAATACTTCAATGCTCAACAGAATTAAAAGATATTCTTTTAGACTCAAAAGTCCACATTTGAGTACCATGTTTAAAATTAAAGATACACAGCGAGGTATTATTATTCAAAAACACAAGACTGCCGGACTTGTCCGTTGTAGTTTACTGGCCTGGCGCTAAAAAACACTGGCCTCAGGCACAGTGGTCCAGTGTAAATTGCGAGCCCTGTATCCTTAATATAACACACCCAATAAAGTTGTACTTCAAAAGAAATTAAGAGTCCATGAAAATACCACCCCACCTGTTTAAAGTTCAACTCAAAACTGAGAACCACCGCCTGTTCAATTCTTGCTGTTAAGCTCTTCTCATCCATCCTTTCCCTTAATTTGACCTTCCGGTAAGCCAGCAGCATAATTGTACCGCGGAATAGAGCGAAGCAGATAATGTGACTCAGTTTAAAATGTCAACAGCTAAACAGGGTATGTCACGTCGACGTCACGGACAGGAATATCTTCATGTGCCCTCTACAGTTTGGCTAACGAGATTGTTCGACAGTGGATATTTATTGACTGGATGAATCATTTTATAATGCACTTGACATCTGTGACTCCCATGTTCGATGAATTAAAGGGCCACATTGCCTTCGGATTTAGCGCTTTGGGCTGTAAAAGCGTTTGTTATGAAATGGTTGGAAAGATGTTATAAACTTAGAATATAATGGTTCACACAAATATTCCTTGAAATTGTGTGGTTTTCCTTTTATTTTTGTTAACTAACACTGTCCGTAATTTTGTGGAGTAAAAAACTGGGTTCAACAAAATGGCGGACCGTGTTCGCTGACAAAGTAAAAGGAAAACCACACAATTTTGAGGTATAGTTGTGTGAATCATTACATTCTACTTTTAAAAAACTTATTTCCAACCATATTCATTTAATAACAAACGCTTTTCTCAAAGCACCCAATCGGAAGACAATGTGTCTCTTTTTAAGCAAACCAGTACAGATAGAAATAATAATAATAGTGGCTTCTTAAATAGCGCTCAAATCCGTCACTCAGTGACGCTCATGGTCGCTCCGACATTATTATCCCTGGTCAATGGGTCATTTATTTCATTCCTGAAACCATCTCAGCTCCCTGGCGAGTATACAGCCTGTGCTGCCAAATATGTAGCGCACCAAGCTAAATCAATCACAAGAACCATCTCTGCCCTCACAGGTACCCATTTACTCCTGGGTGAAGAGAAGCAATTGTAGTTAAGTGTCTTGCTCAAGGTCTTGCTCAAGTGTCATGACCGGGATTCGAACCCACATCCTGCTGACTTAGCCACCAAGAACTTAAGTCCGATGCACTGTACCGCTCGGCCATGACACGGCATTAGTAAAAAGTAAAACTGGTGATTGATCCTTCTTTTTTTTTCATCGCATGAACTCAGGCACTCAACAAAATACATGTTGATGGCCTTCATGTGAGTACATGTATGTAAATACAAATTAAAAATTGTACACAAATCAATGAAAATCTTCATTCTTCTGGCTAAATCATCATGGCAAGGAGGGATTTTGTGTGTGAAAACGAACGAGGCTGCAACTGATAGTGGCCGAGCATGGCTCAAATTGCAAGAAAATCTTCAGTGGACCTTTAGCTGAGAATTTTCACTAGAACGGAAACACTTCGCAGTAATGGACTTGCTGAACTTTTGGGTGGAGTTTTCATCTTTTAAACCCAACTAACTGACTAATAAATTAGCAAATCTTAAAAGTAAGTACTTTGAACTTAGTACTAAGTACTTAGGCTGTTCCAATGTTCTCACTTAACAATGGTCCACTGGCCATGTGCCAAGTTAAACACCAGAGGACCAGTCAAAATTCACCCCAAGTGGTTCGACTGGCTAGTTCAGTGTTGAAAAGCATCCCAGTTTAACACGAAATATGGGGACTAGCTGAGAGACTAGTGTATGACAAGCTAGCTGGTCCTGCTGACCAGTCACATGTTAAGGGCAAACCCTGTGTTCTAATGCTTTAGTTGAGAGGTTACTGTCCTAAATTTACTGGACTCAGGCCAGTGGTCTTGTGGAAATTCCTGGTGTTCTGTTCAGCTCATTCCTCCTTACCCTACCCTCTTTCTTCTCTAGACAAAATAATTGTGTCTTTACATCGTTAGCTAACATGAAGACAAAAAAAAAGTACTTCCAAGTTACTACAAAATAACTTACTTGACTGAATGTACACTATTCCCAAGTATCCAGTGAAATCGTTTTGCATGGTGTCGGTTCATTGTAAAGTAAAAAGCAAATTTGTATAACTTTGAAGCGATGGTCTGCTGACCACCATCATTTGAACCTGTGAGTTTAAACGCAACAAGATCTGTCTGACAGTTTGAAATCGTCACCATTTGCTCTCATCTTTCTCCACAGTCACGGACTGACAAATGTAAACAGGTCTTTGGAACGATATTTCATATTGAATCCTACCCCACAAATCCATATTTTCTCCAAAAAAATTTCAGCAGATACTGATTATGTAATTTACTTTTAATCATTAAACTATTAAATACTGCTTTCTCAGCAACAAATAGATTCACCTTCATCGTGTCTAATTTAAGGACAAGTTTACAGGTTAGTTTTAAAATCCTGTCTGGAAAGGGAGAGAGAGAGCTTAAATGAATACCATTAAAAAATCAATGTTGCAACTTGTTCCCTTGACAATTTGTCCACTCGATCCCTTTGAATTGTTCTGAAAGTTCAAGGAAAGAATAATATATAGTGTTTATGGTCTGTTCACTTCTGGGCTGAATATTCTTTAGACATTTTCTGCTAAGCAAAAACAAGCAGGATACCAGAAACAAAGTTGAACGCTTTTTAAAATCAAACTTTCCTACATAATTTCAGGGTATTTTCAACTAGTTTTCTTACAGTGAAGACTTGATGCCTTGAACTTCATTTATAATGTGCTTTTTACTGTTTTTTGGGATGGTACATGTGACATGGCATTTTGGCCGCTGACTTTATTCTGGTAAGCTCAATTGTTTTGTGCTAAGCTACTTATGAAATTGAGACTCCCATTGACAGCTTTATGGTTGTAATAAATCTACAAGACCGATTTTAGTTACTCTGAAACAGAAGTTGGGGTCAGAGGATCGAAGGTCAACCAGAGGTCAGGCTGTGGTAATCCAGGTCATTAATTTTCTCCTCCACACTTGTTTCCACAAATAAAGACCAGAGTCATTCCCACAGGTGCTCCCATGACTCTCAAATATTTAGGTGTGGGCAGGGACCGATTTCGACCATGAAATTTTGCATTGCAAAATATACAGACCGAGTACATTTTGTGCACAATGAAATTCTATTAAACATTGAGTATCAAATTATGACTTTTTGAGTGGCAAATGATACCATCTGTGTAGCATTTTGCCATGCTACATGTATGCAAGAGAAATCATTCACTGGTGGGGGAGCCTTAAAATTACTACATGTACTTTTTATTTCATAACAAATTTTGCTGTTGGTCTCAGGAATAAACGCTAGGTAAATCATGAAAAAACATTTGTACTATTTCAGAAAGAGAAATTACATACAAATCGAATGAACTTTTAGAAATCAAAATTACAACTGATGGTATTAATTACTGCATGAGGGCCCTTACAATGGCAAATTTCCTTGTATAACAATTACAGTTTTATCTTATTTTGACTGCCTACATGTTGTTTTCCTGTGTGAATGGCCAAATAAAAAATACTAATAACAACAACAATGAAAAAGGGAGTTTGTTTTACTTGTTTTGCATCAGGTAAATTGGATTCACAAACGCCCCCACATGTTCAAAACTCAAAGATACTTCTAGCTGACATAAGTATCTGTCGTAAGAGAATGTGTCAATTTATGATTAGTCTATATTTGGGCTTTTGAGGGCACAAGTTCCGCAAACTGTTACTGAAACCTTTGATAAAAAAAATCATCAAACTGGTTTTGAATGTTAAATGCAAATTGCATCCTGCAATACGATACTACATGTGGTGAATGCACTACACCCAACTGCACCGAGTTCAACAGTTTCATCGTTCCAAAACAAGTTTGTCAACCTAGTGTACATGTACTGGCACCATTATGGAAAGTAGATGTACATGTAAGAGGGTTGGGTTGTAACCCAACCCTCTTACTTTCCATAATATCGAGAAGCAAATTATGATTTTTTTGAGTGGCAACTTGTACCTTTTGGGTAGTGTTTCACCATGCTTATACAAGGAAAATAGCTCACAGGTGGGAGCCTAAAAATTACTAAAGATGTACAGGTGTTTTTTTAAAAACATTTTGTGTTGAACAAAGACAAATTTACTAGTGCAGTACTTGAGCCAACGATCTCCTGTGTCCCCTGCCGGCACTCTACAGCCTAGGCTATCTATAGCCCGCTGTTGGTGGTCTCCCTATTTTTACCAATACCTTTGTTCATGGGTGCCAGTCATAAGCCATACCACCATGGTTTTATTTTTCACTAAACATTTAGGCAATGAAGATTTTGTTTACAGGAACAGACACGTCAAATCATTCATTGTTCTATCTGAGGATTCATTCATACCCAGGACAAGTAGATAAATAAGGCATCTGATGCATATCCTTTTAATTAATCATCCCGTGTGCAGTTGTTATTTAGTTTCTACGAATCACCCAACCGAAGCCTCGTCGGGGGGGGGGGGGGTCAGTTGCAGGTCAGGGATAACCTACATGTACGCAAACCTATGAGCACACCTTCCTTGTTGGGGATACACACCCAGTGAATCTGAAAGGCGTAGGTCGGATCGTTTGCTCTGGTGACATACCACACACATGTACGTACGTACATGAATAGATCACATTCAGTGAAGTGTGGGTGTTTTATCACTAATACTGTCAGCAATATAATGTCAATTGGCAAGATTCAAAAGCTATGGCACACGGTCCAGAAAATCACAGAGAAAAATGTAATTCTCTTTGATTCCTAGATCTCACTCTTCATCAGGTGATAGAAGCTTTGTTTCTTGTGCCCCAAAGCTATGGAATGATCTCCCCTATCAAACTTCGTAAACTTGACTCCTTACTAATCTTCAAAAGCTACATGTATACCCTGATTGAGAACCATATATCCCCATTGAGTGGTTATGTTTTAAGCTGGGTAAGAAGTATACTCCAATTGCGATGGATGTTTGACAGTGACTACGCCAGAAGCCATCACTGAACCCAAGTACACCCTGATTGGGAAACACATATCCCCCAATGAGTAAACATGTTTCAATCTGGGTAGAAGTGAAGTAAACCCCAACTGGGATAGTTTTGGAGCCACTTCGAACACAAACCATTTGAACAACATCAGAAGCTACATTATGTCCATCCATTCACGATGTGCATACCTACACATAGTACAACATTGCAGGTTTACATAGTGCCTTATTCTTACATAGCACATAAATGATGTGAAACTGAACCATGGTTTCAAAAAGGGGAAAACTCAGTGAAAAACTACCCAAGAGACAATAGTTAAATGTATTGCAGTGTACAATTTATCATTCTCTTCTCTCGGTTACCAGGAAACTGTCAGCGCAATCAGCTACAAATCATTTTAGAACTCCAGAATGATTTAATGTTTCTGTTTGTGGATCGTAGAATTAAAAAACACTTGACTGCTTCAGGTTACACCAGGGCCCAATTTCATAAAGCTGCTTAAGCAGAAAATATTGCTTAACAATTGTCTGCTAAGCAGAAATGAGCAGGATACCAGTCACAAATTGTACATGTGACATGGTAGTTTGGCTGGTAACCTTATTCTGGTAAGCATAATTTGGTTGTGCTTAGCTACTTTTTGTGCTTAAGCAGCTCTATGAAGTTGGGCCCAGGGCCCAATTTCATAAAGTTTGCTTCTAAAAGCACAAAAAGTAGCTGAGCACAACAAATGTGTGCTTGCCAGAAAAAGATAACCAGCCAAAGTTCCATCTCACATGCACCATTTCTGGCGCGTATCCTGCTAAAACTCTCCATACCCTTAAGACAACAGAGTGGGGCTGATAAATCAGAATGTGGGAGCAGACAATTGTTTTAAATTGAAGCCTGAAACCAACTAAAGGTTACCCCCTTCGTTGACCAAAAAAAAAACAAACAAAAAAAACACTTTCATGACTTTGAAAGAAATAACTTCCGAAAACACGCTTCATACGTTAATACACACGGGGCAGGCAGATACATAAGAGCAAGGTAGCAACCACATGTTTTTTAACTTGATATCTGAAAACAACAGGAAAAGGGTGCGGTTGCGGGACAGTAGACTATTGCTTGCCCCAGGCGCTGAAGAGGACTGACCACACCCTTTGGTTATCGTTGTTTCAGACAGGCCGGCCGGTAAGTGACTGGTGCCCTCTGTCCTTTAGGCGTTATTTTAGCCCTCGATTTCTGTCATCCATTATCATGAGTAATAAACCTCTCACAGACTGAACTCTTTTAAGTTATGACCAGCGATTTATCCCGAAAGACCTCATACATTTACTTGAAATCTATTGAAATCCTGGGGTTTTTTCTTTTTCTCTTTGATCTTGATGAACTCAATCTTTTAGTTGTATCTGAGTTTGAAGGTTTAGGCGTTCTGTTATAATGGATTACTTGTCAAGAGCTGCAGCGGAGGCACTAGACCTGTTAATATGGAAGGGGGGGGGGGGAGCAGGCTTAAATTTAAGGGTGACATACATTAATCTTCTAGAGTGTAATGGGCTCTTTGAAGATGCTGATTTAAATTAATGATAAGGATGAAATTGAGTTTCTTATTTACAACGCAAATATAATTTGCATTAATTTTGGTGCAATGGTTTGGGTTTAAACTCAATTTCAGCCATCTGGGGAAAAATTGAGGTGGAGGGGGGAGGAGAAAGTAAAGGGGGCATGGCCTCCCCCCCCCCCAAAAAAAAAAAACTGATCCAGAGAGACACCACAAAGGGAATGTGCTGTCACATCAAAACAATTTCAGCCAATTCTTCTCCCGAAGTTAGACTATGGATAGGGTGTACAGTGTGGCCTTTAGTCAGGACACTCGCAGAAACCTGCATGGAGAACTAGGAGCTAGTCTTTTTCCTGTGTTCACAGTGGTGACACAGTGTGTGATGTACACCATCTGGGTTGCCACAAGTGCCTTGACTAAAGGCTAGGATATGGGGGGGGGGGGGCGTTGTTCAGTTGAACCTGAGACAGCAAACAATGAGTGATGGAAGCATCCTTTTATCTTTTTCTTGTCTTGATATTCTTACCATGCGATCTCTCTCATCTTCTATTGATGCAATAAGTCTCCCAAACTCCTTCAGCGACTGAGCTGCAATTAGATTCAGAAGAAAAAAGAAAATGCAGTTATTTATGTTGATTTTGAGGGATGGAGTAAGGTTTTTAGTTTTTATCTATGTACAAAAAATCATCCAAGGAGGGGGTACAAGTGGGGAGTTCCAAAGTGTGGCAGTTTAAAATGCTATCAGGCCGATACGAGCAAATTTCGGCCGATACCCAAAATAAAACTATTTCAAAAAAAAAAAAATCGAGAGAAAACCATAAGTTATGCTCAAAAATGCACAGTAGGGCTTTTAAAACCAAGATAAACACCAAGTCAGCAAGTTGAAAACATTCTGAAAAACGTTACTTCAATTTTGCGTGCTTCGGCCCAACATAAAAAAAATTGGGTCCAGAACGCCCCCACAGTTTTGAAAAAACCAGGGGAGAACCCAGAGTATACTAAATCCCGGTTCATACTTCCTGCAAATGCGAATGTGAAGCGAATTTTGACGTCACAGGGCACTTTTCGCAGCGAATGTTTCGCAGGAGTTGAGCACATTTCAACTGCTGCGAATTATTCGTTGCGAATTTGTGACGTCAATATTCGCTTCGCATTCACGTTCGCAGGAAGTATGAACCGGGCTTAAGTAGATGTACATGTAGGCTGTAGACAAGGGCTGGTGAAGGCAGACAGCAGAAGGGAAAACCAGGGTAAATACAACTCCAAATATCCTATATAATTATAATTATATTTATTTGTTCTGGATATGATGTTTGTTTTGAAATTGATCTTGGCCCAGTTTCAGAACTGCTGAGTGTAAACAGAAAAGACCGTGTAACGTAACACCTTATTTTGCTTAGCAAATATTACAGGGAACCAGTCACAAGAAATATAAATTGTACAGAGTTTATTTGGTTGGTAACTTGTCTTTGCTTAGCAAAGTTTACCACTTACAAGCAGCTTTATAAGTACATGTTGTTTTTATCAATCGTAAATGTGGTGTGCGTATTTAAATTTAATGTTTTTCCAAAATAGACTGAAACTGCAAAAGCAATTCAGACTACTTTACACGGTCTGCTAATTTTTGCTAAGCAGATATTTGTATTCCTTGCTTAACAGTTTTACAAAGTCAAGCCTATACCTTACTCTATGATTAGTCGACAATGACAGACATGACCAATGGCAACCAAGCAAATTTATCTTCTCTTTTTTTCTCATTTTCTAAACCTCAACTTTCCATTATTGATTTATTTTTGACACACTACGACACACTACAACCACTATTCTACACAACGGGACAATATTTACAAGGCAGGCCCTGCACACAGTGTACAGTGCATTATAACGAGCGATGAATAATAATTATGTTAAAAACCTTGCAGGTACAGTACATGGAGTATTCCAAACACACGTACATGTGCAGCGAAACACAAATGCACAGTTGTACAAATTACGGGGACATGTTACAGTCAGTGGATGATTTTGTCTAGCGATTTTACTGTATAGACTGAACATGTTTTGTGCACACTGAATGCTAATATTGAGCTGCGAGTGATGGTTTTTTAGAGTAGCAAGACACATTTTGTGTAGCATTTTGCCACACTACACAAGAGAAATCGCTCACTGCATGTTCTACCAACACTGACTTGAGTGACTCACTAGGAACCTTCCGCACTCCAACAAAATCTTACATCAAAAAAATAGTTAGTGGCCCGACGTTTCGACCCTAGCAGAGTCTTTCTCATTTAGCCTTCGAGAAAGACTCCGCCAGGGTCGAAATGTCAGGCCACTCACTATTTTTCTGCATCTATACCATAGGTCCTTTTGGTTGGTCAGCAGTTTGCAACAGCGATTTCTATTTTCTCAAAATCTAACATCATATAGATGGTAATATCCCAACACCCAAACTGTTGGACTCTAATTGTGGTGGTATGCCCGATCCCATGTAAAGCATAATAATTTTTACTGACGCAGTCTTCAGACTGACGCAGTCTTCAGACTGACGCAGTCTTCAGTGCGACACACTCTAACGAAAAATGCAGTTGGATTTTGAAGAATCGAATAATTAAGGGAAAATATATAATTGGGGTTGGGTTTTTTTGCCAGTGAAAATGTATTTTCATCAAGTAAGTATGGTTTTCAATATTCACCTCAAACATTATTAAATCTAGTGGTCACAAGTGAAAACAAGGAAAGCATTTTGTGAGGGATTCTGCGCTGATCAAAATAAGCACCGGATAATTTGTGGGTCTTTTTTCAAATTCTGTTTCTGAAATGAAATAAAAGGAAATTTGTGGTGTTTTTTTTTTCAAATTCTGTTTCTCCAACCCTTAAAACAATATCTCAGAGGGAAACAGTTCATGTGAAGATTTGAACTGGTATGAACTTTACCATCACTGAGCTATTAGATTTAATAATTACCAATTGTGAAAATGTTCTTCATACATGCAAGTGTAATATGGCACTGTAGCCCAGTTCATTCTTGTTCCAGTTCACAGGAAATACAATTAAACACATCTGTCACCCACATGACACATATGTTTTAAAAAATTACATTATTTTAATGGCCGCCAGATCCAATCCTAAAAGTGTTTTATAATCTAAAAACATTTCAACCCAGTAAAGGATCTTTCTTCTCCAATTCCAAAAGAAATTTTTTGTTAAAAACAATTTTGAAATGGTGAAACAGAAAATTAAATAGGTTCCAAATCGTGACGTCGGCTTAACCAGTAGACCTTGAGAATTCAGGTCAACAACACGGCCAATTCAGGATCTGATATCACATCATGAATCATGACGACATTTACATGAATGATACTCCCAAGGTGGTTTTGAACACCAGATTGAGCATCCACAAGCAGGGTATTATATTAACACACATACAGTACACATACAGCACCATCAACTGGCACGAGTTGTTTACTTTCATTGATTAGATCTACATTGTAATTGGCAGATAATGCACCGCATAATGTGCCACTGTAACAGAGCTCTACACAGAGGATGCACCTGCATAGATACGGTGACCATTCTCAAAAACCATAGCTTAGGCTTAGGCACTGGCTTAGGCTTGGGCTTGGGCTCTGGCTGAAGCTCTGGCTTAGGCTCCGTCGGCCTGTTTGAAGTACCAAAAGAGTACAGTTTTTTTAAAATTTCTGTTGGAGCCCAACCCTGGCCTACAAGTAAGTTTAGTGGTTTAAAAAAAGGCATGTACAGGGTTTGCTCGTAACCTTTTCATTGACTTATCAACAAGACCAGTTAGCTTGTCATTTCACTAGCTAGTCTGACAGCTTTTTCACTGGTCCATATTTTCAGGTTTTCTTTCTACATTGTCAATTAGCATGGGACTTTTAATTTGTAGCCAGCCGGACTAGTTGGACAGAACTCTGACTGGTCCTCTGTGGTGTTTTAACTGGCATTCGGCCAGCAGACCGCTGTTCAGGGAAAATGCTGCTGTACCTGTATACCAGGAGGCCTTCCTTCAAATTAGTAAAACGATTCTTATTATGCAATTATTAAATTTGTATCCTTTTGTTACTGATTGTTTGTAAAAAAAAAATCCCCCCTCCCATCCACTAGACCGTGATTCTTTTTTCTAAATGCTTCAGGGGTCGATTTCACAAAGAGATAAGACTAGTCTGATCTGAAGTTAGGACCAGTAACTGGTCTTAACTCAGGACTAGTCCCATCTCCTAGCATTGCCTAGGACTAGTCCTAAGTTAGGATGGGTTTTGTGAAATCGACCCCTGGGGTCAATTTCACAAAGAGATAAGACTAGTCTTATCTGAAGTTAGGACCAGTAACTGGTCTTAAGTTAGGACTAGTCCCATCTCCTAGCATTGCCTAGGACTAGTCCTAAGTTAGGATGGGTTTTGTGAAATCGACCCCAGGTCCTCTGAATGTTCTTTCCGTGTCTTTCATCTTAATTTTGAAAAGCCCTACTGAGCAATCTAAAAACATTCTACAGTACATCATTTTATCTTCATTATGATTTTTGTGAATTTGATCTGAAAGTTAAAATAATAAATTTTGTAGCGTAATATTGGCCCGATACGCCAGCTTGTACATGAGGGGGAACCCTGAAGCAGTCAGTAGCGATGTGTGACACCAGTGCAAGGGGTGAACTGGCACAGTTTTCATGCTCTAACTGTATTGTCTTGTTGTCCTGATTGTTCTTCTTCTTTCGAGTTGTTGCTCAACATTTGGGCTGCTCATTGCTACATGTATAAACTGTGACACTCAGATTAATTGTACCTCTGATTTGTTCGTTGTCAATTTAAAATAATCAAGTAATTATCCACAATCGTAGACTCGGGTGTGATCCCTGGCTATAGGGCAGTTACAGGTTGTATGGCGTCCGACTGGCACTCCCTAAACAAAGGCGTTGACAAACAATAGGGATACTGTCAACATTAGGGCTACATACATGGGTAGGTAGCTCAGTTGGTGAAGCCCCGGCACGTTAATCAGGAGGCAGTCAGGTTCGCGTCCCGCTCAAGTCAATTTTTCTTTGTTCAAACCAAAATTATATACATTTAATAATACATTTAACAGAAGTCATCACAGTCCAGGATAAAGAGTATGACGTGCTTTGCTAGGAAAATAAAAGTAAAAAGTGTAAGTACACAGTAAAAACTTTTCCGTCCTGTGTTTGTTTAACGTGCGCTTTCACTTTAACAAGTCGGGCTTTGTTGTAAATGTGTTTTTGTAAATGCCAGTACACACCCCACTAATGTTCGTGTCGAAGAGTTGTGTGCAAAAATCCTTGCTGTAGTCTGAGAATGTGACTCTAAGCATATTATGATAATTTGTGGCCGGTGTGGAATTTGATTCTCCTATGGGGAAAGGGGATTTTTTTTTTTTCCCTTGGAGGAGAATACTTCCAGTGAATATGAGAATGTCTTGCAAGAATCAAGGCCAAGATCAGGAAAATGGCAGACAAGAGGCCACTGTGGTGCAATGTAATCCCATACAGCGACAAGTTCCAGACCAGACCTCAGGAGTACGGCTATTCGAAATTGATGTCAACTGAAATGTTGGGTGTCCACAACTTCCTCACTATTTATGCTTTGAGATCTATGCGAGTTTAAAAAGTATTTATGCATCTTTTTCAAAATGAGTTGTCTGGTCTCACTCTCTAGTGTTTGGTTTTTTTCTTTTCGATTGTCATGATAAAGGGCTTTGCCTGTCAAAGGAAAAGTATAAAAGCAAATTGCTTCCCTTTTCCCAACTTGTTGGCCATGTTCCACATGCTTCAATATTGTACCCTGTATTGTACATGAATGCCTATTTGGTGTTGTCATCAGTCAATGTGTAATTGCATTGTAGATGTTAAATTTGCATCAGGGATAAAGAATATTAATTGGTGAATATATATTGGGTATAGCCAAATACATGTAATAAATGTAATTGTAATTGCCAATATGGAATAAATGTCCATTAAATTGAATCGAATCAAATTGAAAGGCACAGGGAAACCAACTGATGTCTGGATGCCCCTCTGGCTCCACACTTAGGATCCCATTGCTGGTACGAGCCCCTGGGAAGTTTCAAGTGTACATTCATAAAACATTTCCTGTTGATTGTAGAATGTGTTGTTTCTAGCAGAGCTTGAGTGAACAACCAAGGACGTTACACAACCTACTCAACGCTATTTTCTCAACTTGGACAGTATTTGTCAAAGAAAAGTTGCTCTTAAGTATTGACAATTAGTGTAAACTTTAGGCCTATAGCCTAATCAATGTACATGTAGGCCTATATTTAATTTGCGGTCACACATATCTACTTTGCTATGTGGTATGTGTGTGATATACACTTTGCTGTGTAGATTTTTTTCTTTGAGAACTTGTCTTGTTATTTATTCTCTAGTCGTGGAGTAGATTTCGGAATTCGGGAGACTACTAGTACTTGGTTCCGACACAAGACAGTCCTTTTCATATCTCAGTAGTCTCCCAAATTCCAAAATCTTCTCGAAGAACAAATCTACACTCTTAAGTAAATATATATATATATAAATATATACGCATGGTGTTACCTCAAACTAATACAACTTTCAGATTGAACCTAATCAAATTGTTCTTCAAAGATTCAATCCTACGTTATGAACTGTAAATTCTACTTTCCAGCTGTTTTACAACAGAAGATGACCACTACTTGACAGTCCTACATCCCTATGTACATGTATACCATCTTAATGTCAGACTTGGGTTATGAAGTACAGGTACAAGACATGTGTGTGGGGGCGTTCATTTACTTTGGCTTGACAAATTCTACAACCCAAATTCCAAACATATCATTTTAAGCACATGCACGCTCGCATGCTCGCATACACATGGAGGTAAAAAAGGCACTGTATGAATTTCATCTGTGTATTTTTCATGAATCAAACATCACTGATGCATGAGGTATGTGCCAACACATGTGGTAGCCAGGCATAGATTGTATTGTAAATTCTTTGTATTTTTGTTAAGAGAAACTCCACATGAATGTCTTACATGTTTGTGTAATGCCATAGTAGTATTTATCCATCACTCAGAGAGCAAATAAAATTTGGAATTTCGATCAATCTGTTTGACTGTGATAGCAACAAATATTGCTTTTAAAAACATTTTCTGCTAAGCAAAAAGGAGCAGGGTACCAGTCACAGGTGGTAAATGTGACAAATGGTGTTTTGTCTGGTAACCTCTTTCTGGTAAACATAATTTTGTTGTGCTTGTGTAGCTACTTTCCCATGGACAAACAGCTTCATTAAATTTGGGTCTGTATTCTTACATCCACATGTGTCATAAATTTAGGGGAAACCTGTCTATCATGTGTCTATCTGTAATTTGAGTGAAAATGCAACCCAAATGAAATACTAAAAAAATATATATATTTTTTATTATACATATTTTTATTATCAATTTATTTGTTTTGTTTTATATAAAAAAATTAGGTGTGGGGAAATGTACATACCATAATTTCAAAAATGTAGGTTTGTAACTGTGTATACATGTTTTAAGTACACATTTTTTTAAAGCAATATTTATTTTGAACAAACAACCATTTAGACTTAAAATGGTGTTTATTTTTTTTTACCCAAATATATAAATCGTAATACTGTGCCATTGAAAACGCCTGATTATTTTACAGCTTCTAAAATATAAACTAAGAAGACAAGGTTGCGCTACACTGGGTTGTAGTCTGGCTATCTGACCCCTACTAGTTATATTGAAAATCAGTATTCATTTTCACTAACAAAGTCAGGGAACATGACACCGATGGCCGACAGAATGGGGTTCTATTTTCTTGTGCACATATCTTTAGTGACAGGTTATTTACACCTGTCCAGCCCCAGCACAACAAACCCCCGACACAGCTCGTGGATGAGCCATCCATGTACAGTACCCAGCCTCGACGACGCATTATTTCTCAGCCATATAAGCCTGCAACTCCTCCGCCAAGCATTTCCTGTGGTGCGCCTACGGGGCTTTCATGCCAAACATTTGTCAACCGCATACCCTACTGGACTGGACGCATTTAATTTCTGGCAATTTCAGGGCCAGGGTTTTTTTCACCGCGGGGGGGACTTAAAGTCTGTTTGCCAGTGGCCAAATGAAATATCTTCCAAGGTAAAAATATGCTAATTAGGTTGTCCTCTTACAGTATACAATTTTTGTAAAACACAAGTTAATAAACATTATTAATACAAGTTTAGACACTGCCCTTGTTTACATATTAAACGAGTTTTAAGAGTGACTACATGTGTGTAAGAACATATGTATATGATAATTATACTTTTTATGATTATAATTTGCACAAAAGACGTATTTAAACTCTAACATTTTAGTAGTCATTGCATAGTGTTAAGGTTGCATGGCCTAATTTTTGGTTGAAAGAAAGTTTTTAAAAAACCCTAATGAAACAAATTTTGACAGAAGATGCCGTTCCAAAACAAAAAAAACATGCACAAACTTTAGCATACATGTAGAATGTAAGCCAGGGCAATACACAAAATACATGTAACATGCAAATATGTTTGTTTGTGGCTAATGAACGTGAAATGATGTTGGGATTTAACACATATTTAGTCTTCAATTACCTACATGTATCACTTACATGTATCCTTGGCGGATTTGTTCAAGCCATACTGTACCTCAAATGAAAGCTTAGAACTTTCTCAATTCTATCAATACATGTAGCTATTCAAACTTCAAACCCAAATTTTTAGGTCAAATTGGCAAAATAAAAATAGACCTAGAATCTTTAAAAGAAATTGTTTATTTGTACTGCATAACTTGCAGAAATCTTTTTGTCTTCTTTCTCCAATTTAACCAGATAGTTATAATAATTGACAATACACTCTTGGCATTTATACTATGTAACCATCCCAAGCCCTGCCAATTATGCATAACTATAACTAGCCCCTACCTTCCAACCATTCCCCCCCCCACCTCATTCACCCGGCCCAACCCCCCACCCCAGGAAAAACACTCAGAAGGCATAGTTATATTTAAGACACTCAAAATAGACACTAACATAAAAGACCTTTCAAAATGACAGGAACTTACAAATGTCAATTTCGTCATCAGTCTGGGACATTCCAATACACTCAAAGTTGAACGTGATCAGTGTGTCTGAGAATGCTCTCTGTGCCTTGGATAGATCTGTATGGTAAAATAGAAATTCAAATTTAGCCAGAAAACAAAATATATATAAATAGCATAACCAGAGAACCCTTCCTCCTCCCTTAACCCCTCCCCCCCCAAAAAAAATGCACAAATGAATGGCTTGATACATTGATATACAATGTTTTGTTTTTTTACCTTTCTTAAATCGTCAATGGCCCTCATGTGCAATAGCCATTGTGTTTACCACTTAAATCCAGAAAAAGGCACCAGACTATTTATAATCCTTTCAGCCTTTAGGCTGTATCCTAATTGGCGGCTAGAGCTACGGCTACGGCTGTTGCTAAGGATGTTGCCAAGGAGGTCCTATATTTCGACGCATGAAATGCAGCGATACAGCCACAGCCGTAACCGTAGCCACCAATTCCGACACAGCCTCAGTTTGATTTTATTCATTTGAAAATAATCACACACACACACAAACACAGCACCATGATACTGGTCTATTTGAAGGGACACCAGTGTAAAGAACAATGCCACAAACAACCCCCCCCCCCCCACCTCTCCCTGATTTGGTTGAATAACTCAGGCTCATAGCCCCCCAAAAAAGAAAAAGAAAACAAATTCTAAAGAAAACCACGTTGGAATTCCACAGCATTCATTTGGTTTATAAACGTCGGGTGGAAGCAGGAAACAATGTAATTGTAAGCTGTCCAATTTATATGTTTGATTCAGAATACTTGGAACGGAAAAAACATAAGCTGATACTCGTATGAAAACTTCTCAGCTAATGTACATTATGTTGGACTTTGTGTGTTATTAAAACCAGTCCAAGCACATATATCAGGAAGTATTTACACACTTTGATGAGCATGGAAAGAATGGCTGGTTCAAGCAACACTATCTGCAACATGAGGGCAAGAGTTTCATCTTGGAGAGGGCAAGGCCATTTTCACTTTGCAAAGGGCACTTCCATTGAAGACAATTATATAAAGTCTACGGGGAAACTTGTAAAGGGCACCAAGGCCGAGACCAGGGCAATGATCTCCATGTAATTCCAGCCTTGCAACCATGTAATTCCAGCCTTGCAACCTTATCTCAACATACATCTGTAGAATGTTTTCATTTTTAATCACGTTTTGTAAGACAGCATCAACTGGTACAAGATTCAAATTATTTTACGTGTCTTTTTTGTTTGTTAAATCTATTTCTGGGTTCAAGGCAGGGTGTACTTTTGGTAATTACTCCACAAGTTAATGACCCTAAAAACAAGAGAACTATGACTCTTTAGCATATTTCATTTACAAAAATTGTAAATTTGTTCTCTTTTACTTCTTCACAGATGCTGTTGGTATCATGCAATTTTATGCAAATGTGGGGATACACCAAGTGAGGAAACTGGTCTTTGGTAATTATCAAAAGTAAAACCGTCCTTTAAGTTCAAGTACATGTATGCATCTATGGATTAGTATTATGGGATTGAAGTATCAAGTATCTTTCATAATACATATAATCCATTCTTCTTCCTTATTTTTACATGATTTTGTTATCAGGTTTAACATTCACTTCTCATACGTGCAAGTTATTGTGACAATGGAATGCACTGTGTAAATGTGAACATAATCCGCAGGGCTCCAACTTGGTGACAAAAAAACTGCAAGACCAAAGGGCATGTACAATGTAGCTCAACATTTTTACTGTATCAATAAATTTTGTTGCATCAGACCAGAATCCTTTTATGAGAAAAACTCTCTAAACAATGTCACGCTTAAACTGGTCTTATTTGATATTATGGGTAATACTTTCATACTCAACAGAGTTACAAATTATTTATCAGACTTATGGTCAACATTTGAATAGTATATGCTAAATCATCATCATAATAATTATGAAAATTTATACAGTACACACATCCACAAAAGTGCTCATAGCACTAATGTAAATAACAAGGGCAAGATGACTAAAATAGTCCTACACATGTATAAAATACAAGGACCCCAGAAAACAAGTGAGAAATGAAAGATGAAATGAGGTAGAATTATTCAAAAACACAAGACCGCCGGACTTGTTCGGTCGTAAGTTTCCTAGTCAGACACTGGCCTTGAGCCTGCGGTCCAGTGTAAATTTTGAGTCCTGATTATTGTACATAAATCATTGTACACAATACAACATTATTTATCTTTGTGTTCTGGTTGATTCTAATTGTTTTTTTGTACATCCTTTATTACTTTCTCATGATAAAGTGCTTGTATGACTGTAGGAAATTTGTCGTAATAAATCAAAATTTTATTTCAAATCACACACTTCACTTATGTTAAATAACAGGTACATGGTACTAAGTGGTTTAAACATAGAAAAGGGACAGACTGTACACTACGATACAAATTCCACATCCATTAATTATTACATGTCCCTTGTTCTGTTTAACTCAAATGATACGTACTGTCTTGCTTACAGTAAAATGTGTTTTAAAAAAGTGATGTGTTACTTTGGCTTGCGGCCTAGGGCTTCTTACGGAATCATTGTGGGAGATCCAACCAGTGTACGCAAACAATCTTATCCTGTATTTTTAATATTGATTCAGCCCTCTCTTTCTATGGAGGCATCCCCATTCAGATACCAGACGCCTCTTTTGCCGACGCTGCTGCAGCCGGGAAGGCCGTGGGTCACAAACGGTGCGGACATTGTGTTCTCAGTGATGTAGTGTGAACTATTATTATTAATCAGTTATGCAGTGAATGTGAAAGACTGTTAAACAGGTCGTGGTTTGTTTGATTGCTCTTTGTGAAATGGATGGTTCGAGAATTGAGTGACAAAACTGACAACAATGTACATTTACAGACGATGGTACATGTGTGCACCACAGATGAAGTCAGCACACGTGCAAATTTATTTGTTTTTGTTTTTTTATCGGAAATATAACCAATTTCATGTAATAAATTGTGGTGTTTTTTGGTTATCGTTTTTCATTTACATGTAGTATTAATCCAAGCTCTGAAGAGTAAATGATTAGTTTCATTTTAAATTATATGTTGTTTTTAAATTTGGGAAAATGTACATTTGAGTGACAACAGTGTTTTAACTGAAAATGCATGCCACAAATGTGTTTTTTTTTATAATCGTGTTTAATTTAGTATCGGCCAAAGCTGTAAAGAGTCAAGTCTGATTTACTTCATTTTAAATTTAAAAAGATTGATTTTGAACGTGGGAAAATGTATGTTGAGTGACAACAGTGTAGGCCTACATGTTTACGTAGATGTGGACGTACCATCGAAGATGCTTTGCAACATACATATGGACTTATTTGTAGACTTATTTGATTTGTTTGGCAAAGATACCACTTTTTAAAACTGGAAATTTATGTAACAAGTTGTAGTTTTTTCACATGAATTTTGAAATCTGTGTCAACACAAGATTTTGCGAGTAATGTCTGCTTTAATCTAAATTTCAAGTTAAAGACTTCTTTTACTTTAAACCTTTACATGTAGGTTACATTCACATGTAGGGTCTACTTCATTGATGAGTATAACTTCATGTAAAATTGCTTTCAAAATTTCATCCCTGTTGTAACCCAATACAATACCGGTACCATATGTAGATTACACACATGAGCAATACGTCAGTAAAACTGCTATCCACAGCTGTCCTAATGTTTAATGCACTGATTGAATTTCAACAAATTAATAATTTAGCCGCAATACTTTAAAATATTGCATGTCAAACCGAACCCTGTGTCCAATTTCCCCTTCCATGGCATTTAAATACGAGTCTGTGTGAAAAAGGTACGGGTGACCTTGTGATTATGACTAGCCATGTACACAGCACACGTCAATTTTTTTTATTTTTAGAAAACACTACATGGTCCCTGAACTCAATATGGTTCAATACTGTGCAGTGTTATTAGTGCAGAAAGAATTAACCTCCATCGGAACTCAACCACAGTTCATGGTTCCTATGACCCTTTATCCAGCCGCCGACATCACTGTCATGTTCCCTGTCTCCAACAGCAATTCTGCCTACTAATTTTCTTTTAGCCGAAAAAGGTGCCAGACTATTTTTCCAGTTTTGGCAAGTATTGATTTCATTTCAGTAGGGGGAATACAAAATGGCTGAATCATCCTATAATGTGGGCTTATATTGAAGATACTAGTAAGCATCATGCAGGGCTCGTTTAATGGCTCTGCTTACTGTGGGACTCTGTGCTAACGTGGGCAAAAAGACCCCTTGCATTGGTCGCCATTGCTGAGGTTAAACAATGGAAACGAGTATGCGTGTATGCCCCGCCCACAACTCTCAACCAATGAAGGCTCGTTATCAGGTTATTGACGTCAGTGAGGGCGCTGTTTTTGGCTTGTGACATCATACATGTATATGCATGGGGTCTATAGGATTCATGTGCTTTTCAGGGCTCCGTACGTGTAGAATTCTGTGGTACATGTAAGCACTACTAACGTGACTAAGTAGTGCCATGACACTGTGCACAGGCCTGGAATTAAGTCTACGGGAAACTTTTCAAGGGGCACCAAGGCCAAGACCAAGGGTAACAGAGGCCACGGCTCTGCGGCCTCGGTGCAATTCCAGGCATGGTGGTCTCCTCTTAGTCTGGAGATGAAACCCCTTGAAATTTGAATATACAGGATTTTCTAAGATTTAAGAAAGTTACTTCAAAAAGAAGTCCAAAGGTTTTGTCATGACAAGTGACGCTTGCGAGACACCATGTACATTGTACATTACATGTAAATCTCTCTATGAGCTGTGGTGGTTCCGAAATAAACCGGTGGTTTAAACAACTTGATGTTTGGATCGGCATGCTCTGGGCCCAATTTCATAGAGCTGCTTAACGGCCGATTTTGTGCTTACTGTGCGATTTCCATTTCATAGCGCTGCTAACCGTAAGCACATGAAAAGGCATGCTAACCTTCCGGTGCTTACTGTATGAAAATGAATGACGTCATGGTGAACGCGCAAGATGGCTGCCTCATTTTCTTGCTAACCTGTGAAATACGCTTATGCTTTAAAAGCAAATTTTTCTGCTATAGTTAGCACGAAAATTTGCTTGCCATTGTGAAACTGGGCCCTGATCATCTTCTTCTGAAGATGTTCAGAGCGTACTGATCGAAACATCGGCTCTTTTCATAATCACCATAGAGAGAGTTAGTGTCGCCACAAACCTCACAAGAAAAAAAAAATCCTGAAATCAGAAGAAAATGATCTGACATTTTACTGGTCTTATACGTTGTCTTAAATGGATACTCATTAAATATTTGTTCTTAAAAAATACCGTACATACATGTACACTGTATCAATTTTATTCTCCCTTCTAAAATGAAGCCAGGGCAAGAAGCAGGCTCAAGCGACACATGATGTATGTCACTCAGCATCACAACTCACTTGCAGACAGCAGTACACCACAGGAAAAATTTATAATTGTGGCTCGTCCTTTTTGCTAGCTCAGAAACGACTGCAGTGACATGTAGAGACATGTCTTTCCCATTCGGTTATATGTAGGTAGATCCAAACATGGACTGTGACGGGTTGCCCCTCAAAATGGCGAGTTTAAAATTCACTGTTCAATCTCTCCTCGGCGACATGATACATGTAGCATGAATTAGGAAGTGAATTAGGTCAAAACCAAACACATGAATACCGTGTAAAGAAAATGTCCCAACGCGCAATAGACAGAATGAAATATGAAATAGGGCACATTTCAATGGACAATAAAATATAAATTCTATACATCTTCATAATCAGCCTGCTCAATCTGGACACGCCTCTTTTGTCCTCTCCAAAATGAACGGAAGACTGATGGGAAGAACGAAATCACAGATGGTGAGAGCAGACTTCACAGGAGATAAACAGACCTTTGACCTTTGAAAATTTCTCATCTCAAACAATTTCTTCTCATAAAACCAAATTCACAAACATAATCTTATTCAGTATTGTAAGGTATTGTATCAGACCTGGCAAGGCAGTTTTTCCTCAGTTCATGTACTACAGTTAAGACGCAGACAAAATTCCTCTCATAAAAATAATCAATGTACATGTATGAAGAAATGGTTTGAGATGTGAAATTTTCCGTTAAAAAAATGACTTCCATACACATATTACTCCCCTCGTATGATTTATCTCTCACGGTGGGTAGTTTTAGTAAACAAGCTCAAGTTTCCGAGGATGTCCAAGGCTTCTACGCATGAACACCAGCGACGACGCATGCTATACAGGGCATGAAACCAACAATGTCATACTGAGCATGTGCAGAATACATGTAGGGTTCTTCGTCAGCCGTTTCTTACCATCACGACCATGTTCTTAATGTTATCGTGTAATGCACTATTAAGTTTCGCAGTTCAATGGTTCTTGCCCGTATTGAAGCATGCAAAGTAGCATGATAACCTAGACTATCATCCCATTTATGCGTTCGCAGTTCGCGCCACACACAACACAATAATATTTTTAAAAAGACACACATTTTTTGACCCTCTTTTTCAGAGAAAGGCAGCAATAAAAATCGGCCACATTCAATGAAAATGTGGATTTCTGCATTAAATCAGAGATTTCACGGGCCTGAAGTAATGAGTATTTGATATATTCCAAGATTTTTAGACACCTGGATCCCCTTATTTCCCTTCACTAATATGCATTTAGCGTAATCCATGTGCAGTGAACATGTTATGTATAGATGTGCAAGTAAATCCCTAGTGCATGACGCACTAGCGTAATTGCACACTAAGCAGCATCGATTCATGTAGTGTAAATGTAGCTGGCCATTAATTATTAATTAAACTATTACTACAGCAGTTTCAAGGGAACTATTGAATTATTCATAACTAAATCAGGGCGTTTGTCCACTGGCTCACCCTCTGAGGAATTCCTATTTTAATAAATCGTGGCAGTGTATGGCAATGTCAGGCGATAAGTACATGGTGCAGAAAGGAAATATGAACAAAATATGTTTTAAATTATTCTAAACACAGTCCTACCGTACTTTTTTCGTAAATGGCTTAACACCTGAATTGACAATTTAAACCAATTTCAACCTTTCGAACTAGTTTTATCTGATTGTCTGATTCCTGGAATATTGAAGGAACTTTAAAGCATAAATTTATTTTCATATTCTTGTACTTAATAAACACTATCAAACCAGGTTATCCTGTCTTACCCAAAACAGTTTTTTTTATTATAGCTTTTGTTTTGTCACATTGACTTTGTGAATATTGTGCATGTGGCAATCAAAATGAGCAATGTTTCTTTGAGGGGTTCTTCAAATCAAAAATATATTTTCTTGATTTTGAAAAATTTCAGACAGAAAGATTTGTTTTGAGAACTTGTACTGTATGAACTTTATAATCAGTGAGGTTAAAGCATGTGGTCAACATTGGTACAAACTGTCAACCAGTATCCGCACTTTGCAGGGTTCAAAATTAGCGGTCGCCAAATGCGAGTGAAAACAACGGCGAGCGAGTCGAAACCCTTCCTTTACTAGCACGTCGGTGTATGGTACAGTACAACAGCAGGTCCAAAGTCCACCCTAACCAACATTCCGCACGCTGTGATTGGCCCGTTAAAATTTACCATATATTCATAAGAAAGCTTGGCTGGCCTCCAACTCTGTACACGTTCACGAGTCTAGTAAAGAAATGCTGCACAATGTGGCGCACGCCCGCAGATTCTGTACTACATGTACATGTATACACAGCGTTGGGTTAAGGCTATTCAAGCATCGACAACTTTTGCCGATAGAGGGCATTGCAGGGCAAAGTTCATTGTTTTTTTTCTCCATCGTGCATCTACGATCAATCGTTAACACAAAGATTTCATTGAAAAAGAAGTTACATAAAACCGATTCTCAAATCACAAATCCATGAAAATGGTTGTTAATGAAAAAAAGATTATAAAGGGCCGAAATTAGGGGATAAGACAGTCCAAAAAATGCAAATTTTCGTGTGTGTGTGAGTTTGTTTTCACATTCAAACCGGGGACCTATAACAAAAGAGGACAATAGGGTCCCCGGTTGGGTAAAGGTCCCCAGTTGGAAATTGTGTACAAAACCAATGGGAGCTGTTGCCAAAAAGTTAAAGTCCAAACAAAAGAGGGACAATAGGAGGTCCCCGATTGGAGGTGTTTACACACTTGCGTGTGTGTGTGTGTGGTGTTGTTGGGTTTTTTTTAATGCTCAAAAATTGTGTGCATCAATACATGTGGGCTAGTGAAAAAACTTGCGGGCGACACAAAATTTTAATCAATCATCGGAGTCACACACAAAAAAAAGTGAAAACCAAATCATTGTTTTCACTAATTTTTAAACACCGGAGTTTGGGCTCACAAGATCCAAACTGATTATTTCACAAATTTCTCAAAACTATAGGCTTACCACTTCAAGCAAAAAGATTTCAAGGGAAGATTTCCACCATAACCATCTTTAGACCATATCAGTTACATGTATGTAAACCTGAGAACATTTATATTTTCGATATTACCAATGTAAATGCACTTTGCTTCATCAATTTTAATTATTTTTAATCTACTCAATTTTATTATATTTTATTTATTTCTTTAAACCATCCAGCATAGCTGATCATTCAGGTCCTCACATTACCAGGGGCCAATTTCATAAGCAAATTTTCGTGCTAACTATAGCAACAAATTTGCTTACGCATTAGCGTACTTTCACAGGTTAGCAAGAAAATGAGGCGGTCAGCTTGAGCGTTCAACATGGATTTACATTATTACGTCATTCAATTTCATTCAGTAAGCACCGGAAGGTTAGCATGCCTTTTCGTGTGCGTTACGGTTACATGCAGCAGTGCTATGAAATGGAAACTCGCACAGTAAGCACAAAATCGGCCGTTAAGAAGCTCATTTTTGCAAGGGCAAGGGCACCAAGGCATTTCCCCCTTGGTAAGGGGCACCTTGATGAGGAAATTGTAAACTAATAATTATTGGAACATTTCAAGGGGCACCAAGGCAATAAACCAGGAGCAACACAAACGATTGCCTCTGTTGCCCCAGTGAAGTATTAGGCCTGTATTCAGTGTATATAAAAAACACCACAAAATACATCAAATTACCAACCCCATATTTTGTCTCAAACTATTACATGATATTTTGGCTGGTAACAATTGACATCATTCCGCATCACCTGTCAGTATTTTGTATGCGAGTGCTTGGTCCACACAACCACTTGTGATGTACACATGTCAGGCATAATACTTGGCTCTAGGAAAAAAGTAGGAAAATTTTACTGAGTCCTAGGGCTGACCTACATGTACACTGTACAAAAATGTACACATGGTAGGCTTTTAAAATAGACTTTTACAGGCTATTTAATAACGATTTTGCTGATTTTTCTGATTTTCTGAGGGCACCAAAAATTGGAAATCAGACTTCATGGACTTAATCATGCCTGACATGCACATGACTTCATGTATAAAAATTGTACAAAGTCACATTAGACTACAGGCATGATCGCCTCGCTGCCCTTTGGTACGACAGCATTGTCCTTTACCAGGGAAAAACTGCCTTGCCCTCACAAGAAAGAAGTACATCATATATCAGGCCTGAGATTACTAAACTAATGTACAAGTACATTGTAATGTACATGTTTAATGTTATAATAGACCTTATGCACAAGACGTCATTTCAGTAGGGCGCCCTCGCCTAGAGGTCAAAAGGAGGTAGTTCATTGGCCAGTCCTGTGCGCCGCGCGTATAAATCTGTGCGTTTCCATTGTTATGTCATCGGTTTACCTCTAAGATGGCGGCTGGATGACGTCAATGCATAAGGTCTATTTATACTTTTCAACAGTTTATTGTGCATTGTGTTGTGAAATCACCTTTCAATTAGCCTTCTGGGTTACGATTTGTGTGGTTTGTGTCAATAAAAAAAAATGTAATAAAAAATAAATAACCTGTACATTGTAAGTAATTGCCTACATGTACATGGATGCATTAGTCACACAGATAAAGTACTATACTCACATTGTAGTATGTAAATGCACATTACTTTGAATGCATGTGGCTTAATGCAATTGCTTCAAATATCACACGAGGTCACTACGGGAACAATGTTATGCACTGATGAACATTCTGACAGTTAATAAATAATTGGTCATTATAATGAATTGGCATGGGACTTGACACATATATTTACCAGATGTCCATCTATATGGAACAATTGTGTGTGCCAAAGACAAATAAAGAGCAAATGTATTGGAAATTGGGACAAATATCCCTTCTGGAATTGGCATCAGGGGAGTAAGGGAGCGCCTTGACTGATTGATGGTGGATCTGGTGTACAGTAATGTAAATATTCTGGTCACTACCGAGTTACACCCCCAAATTACTGAGCCAGGAAAATTTAGTGGAAATAAGTAATGAGGAGGAGCGACTTTTACTTAGAGAGGGTCTTATTTTGCCAAACCGTTTTTCTCTCTTTAATGCTGCCTTTTTGCTTTCAAACAAATATTGATTTTCGAAAACATTACATGTATTTGATCTGTCACATATGTATGTAAAGTTACACAATTTGAATTTATGTATTATTTCCTTTTTGTACTCAGGCACACCTAAATCCCAATACATTAGGGTCTACAGGTTTCCATAACAGGCGGAAATTAAACAAATACGAAACAAAACATTTGTATCAACGCTAGTTGCATTTTTACCTTGCAGAGTAAAGTACAATTTCACCTAAAATGTACTGTGGGCCTATTCCTATCTAGACGTTTGGGTATTGTGCATGATGCCAGAAAACATTAAATGTTAATTTTACTTTAATGGAATGTCAGTGACTAGCCCATGCTCTGTCATGTCTGTTAGTTTCCTGTTTCACAAGTCCACCAGCTTTTTCACCGGTCTACATAATTTATGGTATCTTCTTGACATTGTCACTGTATTATGGACATGGTCACCTTTTTCACAGCAAGTTCATTAAAAAATCTCACATTTTGGCAAATCGGTGTAATTATTTACACATTTTGGATGCTATCATTAACATCAATATTTTCCCCAAGTTTCAAGTTCAAAAACGTCATACATGTAGTTCCATAACTACACTTATTAGCACAGTGATGATTATCATCAGACTTGTAGTTTTGAGTTTCATCGAACAGCCAATCTTCGATTTGCCAATTTTTACATTGAAGTACCCCAATATGCAAATAGCGCTGGCACATTGCCAAAAATGAATAGTCGGCCATTTTTGCATTTTTAGACAATTGCATTGGTTTGTCCACAACGTGCTGCAAATAGACCTCGTTTGCGTAGTTTTCACGAAGAGACGGTTGCACCTAACACTAAATTAGTCATTAATTGAACTTACTTTGGAAAAAATAACAACAGATTTGCATGATTTACAGATTTCCACTTTCATGGTTGAAAAAACGTCATAGATTCATCTGTGTAAAGTCTGTGAAACAATGATGTCAAAAACTGGTTTAACCTCAAAAGCAGTTTTCTGCAAACATGAAAAACTTTGTGAAAGCGGTGACGACATATATACAAAGCAGCTGGAAGCAATGAACTGGTCGCACATCCAGCCAGCTTGACCATTCGATCTGAAGTTTGACTGGTCCTTAGAAGGTGTTTTACCTGGCATTTGGCCAGCACACCAATGTTTAGAGAGAACACTCATACCAATCATGTACGTTGTTGTTAGAATACATGTATGAGGCTGTATGTACATGTACAATGTATCTGATCCAGAACCTACTCTAGGGCCAAATTTCATAGAGCTGCTTAAAAAGCAAAACAAAAAAAAGTAGCTAAGCACAAAACATTATGCCTACGTACCACAATAAGTTTACCGGCCAAAGTACCATGTCAGATGCACCATCTGTGCCTGGTATCCTGCAGCAATATTTTCTGCTTCAAGCAGCTCTATGAAATTGGGCCCAGTACACATAAAATAATATTCACTGGACTGCGTACTTAATAAATGGTACTGGTTCTCCTCAGTTTTCCTGTATATAATCCATTAACAATCCACGGTACCCTTATACAGGGAATTAAAGCGTGCATATAAACATTACAGTCTGATTGACGTCACATGACCGAGGGGACGCTCTTGGCACTCCACGATCCCTTAACTACAACTAGCAAAAAACATGTCGCAAACACAAGCGTCTTCGGAAAATATTAAAAATGGTCTTTTTACCTCGAGGGGTCATAACCAGAACCAGGGAGGGTTAATTAAATGAAAGGTTTTTTTTCACCGATTGCACGTAACAAATTGTTCTGCTTATGAATTTGTTTATTTATATATATTCTTGGATTGTCTACTTTTTAAAAATTTTGTACCACCGATGACATCCCAACTTAGGTTTACTTTTTGCAGGGAGTGGTTTCATCCAGCAATTTTGCATAGCACTGATATTTAGACTAAACATTAAGATGCACACTGAATGCAATTATTGATTTAGCAAACGATGATTTTGAGTAGCAACTGATGGGGTCCTATGTTGTGCCGCATTTTGCTGTGTACTGCACACAACAAAGACAAATCAATGTATTCTCAACCCTGTGCCCAATTTCATGGCTCTGCTTACCGCGGAAATCGGCGCTTACCGCCCATAGAATTGTGTGTTTTACGGGGCAAGGTAAGCACAGAATTTCGCGGTAAGCAAAGCCACGAAATTGGACCCTGGTTCTTTTCAGAACGAACAATTCTTTCTCGCAAAGATTACTCCTACATAGTTGTCAACCGCAAACTAGTTACATAGTACATGTACTTCCTAGATAAATTGTCCAAAATTAGCAGGATATTTAATACTTGTATCCTTTCTTCACTCAGTTATCATTATGATATTACAAGGTGGCTTGTTGTATTTCTTATTTTTTTCTATGACACAAATATATCTAGACATTTCATTTTAACATAAAAAAAACCCGACGGTTCAATAAAGAATGTAAATGAGGTGTCATAATGACTAGACTCCCAGTCCCACACACGAAGCTAATGAATTTTCCACACATACATTCTAATGAGTTTGACAGCACTGTTTTGTACGTAAAAGGTTAAATCAAAAGTTGTCATGACTCAACTGAAAAGCACATAAATTCCCGAAGCACTGAAAAAATAACTGTTTTTGCAGAAACAGTTATCATCCCCGAAACAACACTAATTAAAAACTCCCAGAAAACAGATAAATATGCTAAGCACAGACAATCACTGCTTACAGTGGCCGGAATAGTTTATCAGTATACTCGCCCCCAACTAAGATCTATTATTTCCCAGCTAAATTTTGTGAACATGTAAAAAAGAAAATCTGTTTTGGTCCGATTTCATAAAGCAGCTAAGCAGATCCTGTCCTTTGATAGTTCTTGGTAAGCACATACAAGCGAGAGACCATTTATACCCAAGCTAAATATGTCTATGCTTGGCAAATTGGTGTGCCTCATTGAGAAAGGAGAAGAGATTTGACTCCCCCCCCCCACTCCCCTTTCTAAAGGAATGCAGAGCAGACTTGCTTAAGGGGTGTTCTTTTTTAAGGACATACTGCACAGTGCTGCACTGTGCTGTAATCAAATACAAAACACTAAAAGGAGGTTGTCTCACTACTACAGTAGTCTGGCCAGCCTAGCAAACTGCAGGAATCATTGCTTGTGTTTACTGCCAGGGTCGTGGAAATACATGTTAAAAAGATCCGAGGGCTAGGATCGGCTTCCAAAAATAGATGAATAAAGCTGGCGCCTTCATCAATGGCACTCATCAAAGGACAGCAGATTATCTTTTTAAATATTGGGAGTAATTCATGCACATTGGATTAAAGTATACTTTACAGCGTTGAGAAAAGATGGGTGTAGGTTTACACAGAACTGTCTGCTTTGGTTATTTTTTAAGGCCGAGTTTCTCAAAGTTTCATCTACATATTTTACGATCAGAAAAATAAGCCATAAATCTTTATGACTGGTACATATATGCTGACTGTATTTCAAGAACAAATACAGTGAATATTTCATTACACTTTTAATTTCAAAGTTAAAATTTAGCATGAAAATTTGATACAGTCTCAGAAGTTGTCTGCTTCAGCAGATATTGCTCTTCCACATTTGGAGGAAAAGTGATTTGAAATCAATCGTTCTCTAGTTTGGTAATATTTTACAACAAATTAAAATTGTACAAAAACTACAGAGAAATGAACTTGTATATGAACTTTCATACATGTAGAATACTTAGTTCATGAGTGAATTACATACATGTACACATGTACAGTGTTTACGAAATATTTCAAGTAGTGGTAGTATAACGATTGATAACAAATTAACAGTATTCCGTTACAATATAAATGTCAATCAACTTAATCTCATGTTGGATTTGGCAATAATGATTCTAATTGTACACAAAATGAGGTCAGACTTCATTCACCTTTCAGCCTCGGTTTGGGGTTGCAGAAAAACAAAATGTCTGCACCATGAAACAGATTCTTTACAGACAAAATTACAAACTTTCATAGGGGTGAGTGATAGGGGGCCATTCAGAATTATCAATGTTTTGTAATTTAAAAATTAGTTATAAATTTCACAAATTTCATTGTTAAAGGGGCTTTGCCGTCATGATCAAAGCAGGTCTTTGTCTGTACATGGAATTATGAACTCTCATTTTGTTACCGCACTGGGGCGACTTTCCCCCGTATATCATATCTATAGAGAGCACACACACGCCGTGACTTATCAATAGTTAATAATTCCATGTACAGCCCACAGGGCTGCTTTGATCATTGCGACAAAGCCCCTTTAATTCCACAAATTGTTTCTGTTTCTTTTCTTCTTTTTTTAGAAACACAACTTTTGATTTTTCAATTAGTTTGAAAGTTGAAACCACCCACATTTGTGGAGGAAGAAAGACAAATCAAAGAGGTCAAAACATAATTATTTTTCTGAACGGCTCCTAACAGTCTTTGCTTTCTATGCAAGATCTATAAATTTGACCACGCACTAAAATACAGCTTTACTTTCTCCACATGAAACCAACACTGTCTGACATGATTGTATCAAAGTGAACATTGGCTTTAGTTGTTGGTTTGACTCCCGAAGAATGTGCGCCATGTACACGATGGAATTTGTTACGGTTCTCTCAAGCAGGGCACAGGATATTAATTGCTTGAACCATGGCGGACGGCTCGAACTATGGAACATGCCCAGAGTGTTTCGCTGTGTCAACCTTTGTAGTTGTAATACATGCGAAGGGGATTTTTTGGATAGCTGTGTTGAGATGATGAATTGCGGCAAAGAATTTTAGTTGATAGCTCGTTCGAAGTCGTCTAAAATTGTTTAAGAGTATAATTTTCAATTCGTAAACTGTACACCCAAGGAATTGAAGACATATTTACATGACGCTTTGTTTATTTTTCAACACTGTAAATTCTGCTCGATAAAAAAAAAAATATGCAAACGCATACTTTATGAAACCCTGGGTATCATACAAATTGCTTGAAGTTTAAAAAGGTTAACTTTTGATGGAGATTCATCTACCTTAGACAATCAAATAAGAAAAGAATGCATACAAATTAAAATGCAATGCTTGAAACTTAATAAGACAGAAACTCGAACGGCAATTTTGATCTGCAGACGTTCAAGGTGAAAGAACCCATGGGAAAGCAAATGTACCTGTACTGTACCTACAGGAAGGAAATGGGTCCGGTGTAGTGTGTCATGATCACGTACGTGTCACAGAGCTGCTAACATTTGCATCTCGCAACCAGGGAGATTTTGTACAACAATCAGGGGATACAGTATTTAGAATTCCGCTCAGCATAATAGCCGTCCACTTCATTGCACCTTCGTTATGGAACGACTTACCTCTTCATATTCGCCACATGACTCTCTTCAGATTTTCAAGGGACTTTTAGAGACTCATTTCCATGAATCTTTATTTTTTTGTAACAATTGCTTTTTATATTTCATTTCATTGTTTTATGTTATGTGTTGCGCATAGAGGCTCCTGCAATATGCGCTACACAAATGTCTTGTATTATTATTATCATTAATGGGAAAAGTTTCCATAATCAGGGAGATTTTCGAATTTGTTCATCAGAACACGGAAAGATTGGTTTATTTTCAGGGAACTTTCTGTAGAATCAGGGAGAGGTGGCAGCTCTGACGTGTGCAAGCCAGCCCATTGGAGTCGAAAGGTTGATCCAATACTAAAAAATTCCACACTATCCAACATGTACACATGTACATGTAAAGAGTAGAATAATGTTCAGTGTATGTAAACCTTTATCACTGCACTGTGACCTCCCTCCCTCCTCCTTAATTTAAATCAATATAATAAAACCATGATAAAACCAAGGCTGTATCTTGGAAGGGAGAACAGTCTATTCTTTTGTTTGAACTGCAGGAATCAAAGTTCAAAATGCACAACTCTAAATACGTGGTGGAAACATTGTAGACGTCTTCAAATACTTATGGATTGATTACAATAGATTCAATATGCAAGTTATGAAACAGAGATTATACAATCTACAAAGTCTACAGGTTTAGAGTTCGTAGGTCAATTTTTACAAAGCTGTAGGATTCTGATGGATCCAGGATGGTTGCTTATAAATTTACCTCAATCTACATTCATACATTGAGGGCAATAACTCTACACACTGTACTGTATGTACAGGGCCCATCTTCAAAGAGCTGCTTAACGGCGGATTTTGTGCTTACTACGTGAGCTTTTGTTTCCTAGCGCTAACTGTAAGCAAACGAAAAGGCCAGCAAACCTTCCGGTGCTTACTGTATGAAAATATTACGTAACAATGCAAATCTATGGTGGACCTTGCTAACCTGCTTGCCGTAATTTGGTTGCCGTTAAGCAGCGCTTTTTCCTGCTACAACTTTACACAAGTGTATAACATGGCCTACATAAATCTTGTTTTCTTGGAAGTTACCATTTTCTTATTTCACATATTGCAGGTGGGGGAGGGGTGGCAGGGAAAAAACTCCATGCAGGTATACATACATGTACATGAACATGTTTTCCCCATGTCTTTGTGTAGATTTTTAACTGGTAAGTTCAGGAGGCGGTGTACAATGCTCATGCATACAGTGTTGTACATACTATGTACTACATGTATGTCAAAATACCATGTCACATGTACCATTTGTGACTGGTATCCTGCTACATAATTGCTGCCCAGCAGAAAGTTGTTTGAAGCAATATTTTCTGCTTGAGCAGCTCTTTAAAATTGCGCCCTGATGTGTGCCAAAAGGCTTTTTATTGAACAAAACCATGACAGCATCATGAAAATAAAACATGGGTAAACTGCATGTACCAGTAGGCCTACATATTGCGTACATTTTTATTCTTATTTGCACTCATAACATCTTTAGTTAAAACAATAAATGCTTTTAAATAATCATTTACACAGAGAGTTAACTTAATTAACTCTTGTATGTAACTGAAAAACTACTCGTTTCTGTGGCATCACATCAATTAACGGTTACAAAGTGGACATTAACCCTAACCCCCATTAGGGTCTCTCTGCATAGCCTGCCAAATGCAACAGAATGCAACAAGGGATATTGTTGCATTGTGCAGGCATGCTGTTTGGGAAAGGACTGAGCGAGGGTGTTTGCCCTGCTATGCACATGTGTAGTGGTGACTTGTAACTGTTAACTGTTATTATACAGTTTTTTGAATATTATTTGAATTATGATTCTTACCTAATATTACATCATACTTCTCAATACTTTTCCCATAAAAAATATTTTGAAATACCCATTATAAGTTGTTCAGATACAATAGAAGCACCCAAACCTATATGAAGTCACTTCACTGCTAAATGCAACAAATTCAGTCAAAGAATGACATCTGAGTTGACTGCCAAATGCAACAGATCACAACAACTATTACCATTTGGTGCATATTGTTGTATTTAGCATGGTTAGGGTTTAATACAAGCAGAATGGCCCCAGTGACTTACAACGAACCTTTTGCAGCTGAAGGTAACTGACCGTGAAGAACAGGCTACATACACAGCCCTACCTGAATTCAAATATTTGGGGTGTTGTAAATATGCCGCTGTGCAATTGATGCAAAGTGTGACATTGAGCCAATCAGAAGAAAATTTCTTCTGTAGATGATGATGTCACGTAAATTTGTGCAGTATTTACCAGGAATTTCATCTTGAATTGGGCGAGGCAATTTACGCTTTGCCAGGGGCTCTTGAAAAATGAAAAATCTCAAAATCTTAGGAAACATTTTGAAGGGCATACAGGCAAAGACCGGGCAACAAACTGATCCGCACTGATATTCAAAGCCTTCAGTGTGTAAGTTTTTATCAACATGGAAATCTCCTCACCAACCTCAACTAGGCATAACCCCAAATTAGGGAAAACCCACCCAATCTTGGACTGAAAATCCTTTCCACGTGCAAGGCTCTGGTCCGTCCCGGTCCAGTCCTGGGTTTGAACCGGGGTCACATAGGTGAAAGGCAGGGGAGAAACCACTGAGCCAACCTGAAGGCACTATGATGTACTGATACACAATAGTCTATTGGTACAAAATGCCCATAGAATGTGTCACTGACCAGCTTGGATTACAACTGTCCATGGACAGTACACAAGCCTGACCGTTGACCTTGGGATTAAGGAGTCACCTTGATTTGCACATAATAAGATTGAATGGCCCTTACATGTATGTAGCTCTATGTTCAGACACAGTACTAAAGTTAGACCCGAAATGGTCTAACTTTATGACCAGCAGTGGGGCAGTCGTTAAAAAAAAACAAAAAAAAACAAAAACACCTTGCGTTCAGACAGCATGGAGTTAAACACGAAATGGTTTATCTTTGGTTTTAAGAGGTCAAACAGCAGCGTGACCCCGTTATGCCAACATCCTGTCTCTTCACAAAAACCATGTGTATTATATCCATTCACATGTGTTGCATAACGATCCTGTGGGTCAGCAGTTCATCTGTTGTGAGTTAAACCCGATGTGGTCATTTTTATTGTCCACACACAGTGCTAAAAGATAAACCCTCCAGCCCAACAGTCTAACTTTTCGGGGTTAAACCTGATTCGGTCTCACTTTAGAACCGTTCAGACACACAGAGTTGAACTCGATCGGGTTGAACCATGAGTTAAACCAACTTTAGTACTGTGTCTGAACGACCTCTATGACCTATGAGGACCATTGTGGCAATTGATTGAATACAACTTCTGGTCATTTTGTCAGTGTCAAGTATGTCAATAATGACATCATCAGATTGCCAAGAATTGTCCTCGTATTTTTTAGAATTTAATACTTAACCATGGCTCTGCTTAAGTGCAGAATCCTGTGATAAACAGTGCCTTGAAATTGAACACATGATACTTACAATTGCATGTACTGTACTGTACTGTACAATCACTGTTTCCAAAACACTGTACCCACAGTGTGTGTTTGCACTGTTGCAATTCACTGTAACTAACTAACTCTTTATTTTAAAAACCGACAACAACATTTTGTGATTTTTGCTTTGTAGAATCATTTCCGTGATTGCCATCAAAGATTGGTCCACAAATTCATATTTCTCTCATTCTTCTTTGTCTTGATAAAAAAAAAGAGAAAATATAAAAACATAATAAAAGACAATGTGTTGTGTCTACAGATTCATGTCAACAGTTCAGCCTACTTGTTTTGGTTGGGGGTGACTGATCTTGGAACATTTTCCTTTACAAATTTTGTACACAGCCAAATTACACCAATATCAAAGTATCATGAACCACAAACAATAAATTGCTTAGTTTTTCCTAGTACATGTGCAACCATGTACGCATTACATGTAGATCGAATGTAATGCATATTCAGGCACAGACACCATGCGCCAAAATGAACGTCGTAAATTTAGAACGCTAAATTTTATCATTCCAGATTGGGACATATTCAAGAGTTTGCTTCTCAACCGTTTTTTCCCCCTCCAGTCCGTGCCTTGAGGGAAAGCTTATACCATCCAAGTCAACACAAGCCCCTAGTGTTTACATGCATTTATCAGGAGGTGATCTCCCAACACTCCTTCTCATCACCAATGAGAATGCACACGGCCATCTTGAGAGAGGGTAGATGTACATGTACATGTATGATGAGTCACTCAGCCAAGGGTTGGTCATCATCATGCCGACCCATTGCCACAGGTGGAATATGGTGAGTGACACTCCTTGCATAATGGCAGGAAGGGTGTCCCCGATGTTTAAAACATTGGCTATTTTTACTACAAAGAGATAATTGATACATACATGTACATACACATGTACGTACACATGTACATATATGTGTACATGTATGTACGTACATGGTGTACATATACATGTACATGTACGTATGTGTACGTATAGGATATAAAATTGGAAGGAAACATGACTTGGGAACACAACTAAATAATGACAGCTTTTAGTTGTGATGATAGATCCATATTGTTCAGGTTAGACAGTGTTAAAGAAAAATTAGATCGTGTTTTTTAACGAGTGAAACGAAAATGAAAGAACTTAAAGAAAACACTTCACAAATCCTGTCGAACATATATACATGTATGTATCCTGTCAAACCTATATATGTATCCTGTAATAATTTCACTTTTATTACTTGTTTCACATACTGTCAATTTTTTACAAATTCTAAAATCTTACAATAGTCTTAAATACAATGATGTTATCAAGCAGCCATCTTAGAGGTAAAACTATGATGAACCATTCGAAAATCGCACAGCTATGTGAACACGGCACAAAAGTGACAAAAGTTCTATATTTGGTACAATTTCCGAATCGTCGGATTACCAAAGTATGACCCTACCATTAAAAAACAAAAATTATGCAAGTGGTTTGCATACACTGTTGGGACATTCCAAAGGGGATGAAAATTCCCCATAATACTGGAAAAATTACCGTTTCAGTGGTACATACAATACAATGTAGATGCTTTGAATTCTCAGAAAAGGTAAGGAAATACTTGTACCCTTTGTTAGTAATCAGCACCAGCATGTTCGGGGAATCCCCAACATTCCAATGAAAAACCAATGACAACCATTTATAACATTAACAATGTGTTATTTAGGATCATAAAACCAGCACACTCAATGACACGGATGATCTTTCCTGCACCTTTGATAAACATTTCTACTAGGAAAAAGAATTGCTGATTGCCCAATCGCTGAATGCCAGACATCTTTAGACTTTGACCAATCGATTACAAATGTACCGGACAAAACGAGTTGTACATGTACCTTAGGCATTTATTACAATACAATGCAATATGATAATATAAGTTAACACACAAGCTTGAGTGGGATAAGGAAAAATAAAGTGCTTTTGCATCCCATATCCAATGAGGCTGAAGGCCAAGTTGGATACGGGATGCAGATGTGCTATATTTTTCTGTATTCCATAAGCGTGCATGATAACAAACTTATCTTTAAGCTAACTTGATGCATAGCTTAAAATACATGTTGGCTCAGTGGTTTCGTTCCCTGCCTTTCACCTCTGTGGACCCCTCTTCGAATCCTACCTCAGACCGAAGTCTTGCATGTCAATTGGGTTTTTAGTCCCTACTTTGTTGGGTGGGTTTTCCCTTGGGGGTTTTCTTCCCACATCTGAAACTGAAAATAATTTTCTTCTCATTTCCCATTCATCCTGTTATTGGTGCCAATTGTGCTGTTTGATGTGTAATAAATAAATAAATAAATGAATAAATACCCCCAAAAAATAATTTTAAAAAGATTATCCAAAATCTTTGTGTAACACATCTCATTTAAGCTAGTAAGAATATACATTGGAGTAAACTTCAACAAGGTAGCTGCGATATCATAGCTCATGTCATTCAACACTTGTTTGTTTTAATACATGTAGCCCAACCAGAGCACAATAAAGTGTCCGCGGGACATTGGAAGCATCACAGACCAGTCCCTCATCTAGATGCTGAATAGGCTTTGATGAGAACCTCCATAGAAGTAGAAAGAGAAATGTCCCTATATATACCGAAAAGCTTAATGGCAGACCACGTGTTTAAAATATGTCAAATTTGGCGGCAACATATTTTCAAAAATTCAACATTTTATGTACTCAGTTGGGTACATTTAAACAGTTTTTAAATATATATTTTTAACAATATTTAAAAAAACATGTCCCAAAAACAAACATCGCAACTGGGTCAGGCAAAAGGAAGGTGTCAAAATTTATTGAATCTTTATAGAAAGTTTTTACAAACTATAAAATCAGGGTGTACATGAAATCAGACATTAAAATCAGTGTGCAATAATCATTGAAACCCATTTGCTTCAACAGTGGATACTGATCTCGTGGTAAATTTCCAACCTTGGGTTTAAAATGGAATAAACTGCAGTGCAGTGCTGTATGTAATTTTTTTTAAACAAATATTAATAGATGCCATGCCTTATCAAGTTAGTTGTAAGTTCTAAAATAATGTCTATGAATTAATGACAATGTTTCAGCAATTTACTTTTTTGCTTTATTAAACAAATTGATAATCAAACCAAAGTAGTTTGGTTTAGTGGGTTTAGTTTGGTTTAGTTTTAGGTTATTACAAATTTGTTATAGAAAAAGAAAATACAATTTAACACTACAGAAAATGTCACGAGTAATCTTCACTATTTATGTAAAAATGTCTAGTACAACTACAAATGGGGCCTATAATTTATAAATGTACTGTGTCTTGTCTGACATAGCAAGCATGCTCAGACACTGAGACAGCACTGCTCATTAATAATAATAAATATAGGCTATGTCACTTTCATGCCAAATATTCAAAAACAAGAGGTCACTTTTTCAACAATATTGAAAAAAATTAGATCCAAGAAAAAATACTCACTTCTTGCGGCGGCTAATAATGCTTTGCCATCCCGTATCAACTCCTTAATCGCTTTATTCGTGTGTTCAAGTTCACTTTCATGCGAGTGTAAACTATCTCGAAATTCGGGGCTGTCAAGGTAGCACTCGCTAAATTCCAACGGTTGTAGCACCATCTTGGCGATTAATAATATAACTTTCTTCTGCTGACAGGAATCACACTGCTTCGGGCATGATGTTTACAGTAATTCTGCTAATATCCTCTGCCGGTTTAGCCGAAAAAATGCACCGGATTTGGGCAACACACGTTGACTGTATTTCCATTGATGACAGCAAATTCGCACTCCCTGCCCATTTTTCCCAATATGGCGAGTCGGTGGAGTACGCATGCGTGCTTCAATCAGTGTGTCGTCATCACACGGACGGCGGCGCGGCGGCTAGTCTTTTCTTTCTTTTCTTCTTTTTTCGACATGACAGACCTTGGACGGCTGGTTATTTGAAAGGAGACTACTAATTTAAAGGGAGTCCCTGAAGAAGGTCATGCCGCGATAGATAAAAGTCAATGTTCTTGGAGATGGGAAAATAGCGGAAACCTTAAACCCCATCTAGGGAGTCATTTGACCAGTGTAGGCCCACCCTTTTTATTGATGAGTTGAAGATTGTCTTCAAAATTTCCTTTTTGAATTGACTAAAAAGGATAAATAAAACCAAGAAGTGAAACAAAAATGATAAGATACACCAACAAGGATATTACTTGAAGCATAGAAACAAAAGGCAATCGAATCCCCCCATTCCTGTTTGTGTTAAACTCAAACCAGACAAAAAATACGCACACACCCAGTCATATAACCCACACAGAGATAAATCAACAGGTTTAAGTCGTTGTTGTTGTTATTGTTGATGTTGTTGTTGTTCGTGTTGTTCTTCTTGTTGTTCTTGTTGTTGTACCCCCTCTCCCCATCACTCGTTCATTTAGAAAAACTAAATATCTAGAAAGGGACTTACACAAGACATAATTAATGTTGTAGTTTTATGTTTAATCCCGATTTTGTTTACATTGATCTGGGCTTCATACGTTTATTGACAAGAAACCTCCATGATAGTCAGCCAAAGGGGCAGTTGAGTATAAAACTCATGAAACAAGGAGAGCATGGAGGTGAGTAAATACTCGAACCCATGCATGCTAGCAGTATCTTCAATCACGCCCCCATTTTCATTTTCAACGGCTAGAGGGCGCCATCGGATTGCTGTGTGAGAGAGTCGATGAAGTGAGGCTAAATTGAGCACCAACTTCGGTGCTACCACCGAATCTTGATATCTAGTCAAAAACCGTCAAACTATCGTTATTCAACGCCAGGGAAGGGGGCGGGGCACTGGGCCCCGTTACCCCCCGGCCGGCGGTGATTTTATCCTAAACTCGCAGTCAACTCCCCTGGGCCTGGGGAGGGGGGGGGGGGTATTCATTGCGCTTCCACCCCAGCTCATAATTCTGGACTGTTCCGAAACTACTACTACTAGTATTCAGTCAGATACATGTACATTAGTCACTGCTAATGTAAACTTTGGTAAAGCGGCGTTTACGTATCAGCTGGGTACCCGGTTATAAAATCAAAATACACAATCAATGTAAGAACTATTGAACTATTGGATAGAAAACCTGTATCTATTCTGAGAAAATTAATTCGGCTGAAGTTGAAGTTATCAATTTTGTAACAATGGCAGTAAAAAAGAAAATGTCTAGGCCTACGTGCTACCTCCATCCTGTAACAAATGCCCGAAATGAATCAAGTATCATTGTTATATCATTATCAGAAACTATGTTAAAATAATTTTTTTAAAAAGTAATTGTAGCATCCTCAGCAGAAAAGCATTTCACATTGCTTTCTTTGAGATGAACAGTCACGTAATTGACGGTCGTTGATGGTATTTGACAAGTGTTGGCTTTAAGCCCATAATTTAGTGATTGCATAACCAACACAAAGTACGTAAAACTTGGTAGTAAATAAATCGTAACAATCATGTGATTGCCTCAATGCAGATGACCAAGCACACCGAGCAACAACTGGTGCACCTTTTATGATTCGATGAGCCATTTAATAAATAATTAGTTTCGATAGTTAGTAGGCCTGAGTGAAGTTTGTTTTGCAAAGAAATCATAAATGCAGAAAGATGGAGCTCCCGATGGAAGTAAGTACATGTATAAAGTAAAGACGTAAATCACGTAGTTTAAGTTTGTTGTAACTCAAACTCAAATACTGTATAATAATGTTCTGTTATCTGTAGTGATCATGTAGTGACACTAACGTGTTAATTTCTAAGCTGTCTCGATCCATGTTTGTTCCTACTCAACTTGAGCCCTGTATATCTGTATATCGATATTCAATTTTCAGAATGTGTTTTCAATTCAATAGAAACTTGTATTTATCTTTTATTTAATAACAATTAGGCCTAACATGCTTTTTTAAAAAGCAATACAAAAATGTGATCAAAGTTTTAAAGAGTCAAATGATGTCCAGTCACTTTCTTGTCTGTAAAGTTTTAAGGTTTAACATATGGAGCTTATTTGAACTCGGTTGTCGACCATTCCCAATTCCTAATCTACATACTCTGCATTATAGAAACATGTAAATAGCCGGACAGTTCGTTAGTTAAGAGATATTAAATCTACACAACATTATTAAATGTTGTTAACGCAATACATGTACATAAAAAACAAAATGTTAACAAGTTTGACTCTGTTTATTTTGTTGCAATGCAAGGCAGTGTAAACAAATTAGTAAAAATAAAATGGAAACAGAATTATCAAAGGGTTTTTATTATTGAATTGCTATGCTCATTTTTATTCCTAACTAATTTGAATTATTATTTTTTTTCTTCAGTTGATCTCGTACATAATGAGGTTCTTGACCTCATCAGAACGCCATGAAGCCTCCCTCGTCTGCAAGAATTGGTACTCTGCATCTCTGGACCCGCACCTTCATCAGAACTCCACCATCACACTCCGAGCAAGCAGCACCGCCGGAGAGAAATTCCATAACCTCGGACAACGCAAGAGCCCAAGTCTGGTCATCAGTCACATTAATGGCTCGAGCAACTGCACTAAAGTCCTCCAGGACATCGGTCACCATCTTGGACCACATCTGACCCATCTCAGCCTGCGTGGGTCCGATGTCACGGAGAATGTCTTCACCGGGATCATCGGCCACTGCACAGGGCTCCAGAGTCTTGACCTCAGCTGCTGCAACAGCCTCTTCATGTCTGGAAATCTCTTGCAGAAGGAGCAAGATTGTCAGAATGTGGCAAAGCATCTTGATAAGTTAACATCAATTAACCTTGCCAGTAACCGCTACGTGTCTGACGTCCTGTTTAATCGGCTGATGAGTGTAATGCCCAATCTCACCTCTCTGTCCCTAGCGTCGTGTAACATTGTTTATCAGACCGATTCATACATCAGTGGGGACAGAAAATCCACATCCTTCATATCTCTGCTGAATTTCTTGATTTTTCTACAGCATCAGTCCAAGAAACTTACCTCCCTCAACCTCAGCAACACCGGAATTGGGAACGCCGCTCTCCTACAGATCAGTCACGTCATGGACTTGGTTCTGGAAGAACTGATACTCAAGAAGTGTACTGGTGTCAGCAACGAGGGGGTAATGACGCTTGTCAAGAAGCAGACGTCGCTCAAGTCTCTTGATCTGAGCGGGATGGCATCCCTGACCGGCCCCGCCCTGATAGCCATCTGTAACCATCTTCCTCATCTTGAGCATCTGAAAGCAAGTGAGTGGTCTCAGCTAGACCCAAACGCTGTGGAGTACCTGTCCTCATTGAAGTGCCTCAAGTCGCTCGATTTGTCCAACTGCTACCACGTGGGGCTTCACTTCTTGATCAAGGGACTTTGTAGTGGCAGCTCATCTCATCTCAAGGCACTTAGCCTAGGAGGCTGCGGATCTGTCCGCGATGAGACAGTCTTGAACCTCGTGAAGAGTCTACCACAGCTGGAGCAGCTTGATCTTAGCTCTTGCTTTGGAGTTGGAGACCCCAGTGTGCAGGCAATCTCAAGGTAGTCAGACCATCTTTTAAGTTCAATAATCAAATAAATGATGGTTTAAATTCACCCCAAGCACTTAGTACCTGATTCAACACCTGAGCTGTTTGCTTTTGGGGCGTACAACTTTAATAGCAATAATTTAGAAATTTAATCGTAATTTTTCTCGAATGAAAAAGAAAGATTTGCAGAGTTCACCCGATGCACAAGCCAGCGTATTGGGTCAATACGCGCAAATTGCGTGCTGATGCGCTCGGGTTATGGCCGATATGCAAAAACATTTATTTATTTATTTATTTTTTTACTTCAGATCAAATTCACAAAAGTCATCACCATTGAGATTATCCCAGATTGCACAGTAGGGCTTTTAAAATCAAGATAAACACCAAGAAGAAAACATTCCAAGGAGTCGAGAACCTCAATTCAATTCAGTGTGTTTTGGCAAAACTTACAAAAATTGGGGTACAGAATACCCCCCCCCCCCTGTTTTGAAAAATCCTGAAGAGAACCCTGATTTAGATTTCAAATTAGTTAACAATTTGGTTATAATGCTTTGCCATGCTCAATTCACACATGTGCTTGACAAACTTGGTGGACAAATATTTGTGAGTGCATAAAGGATAGTTGTAGAGACTAGAGAGATGAGGATACAGTTACCAAAACCCATGTTGTTGAGAACTAAGTTGCATGTTTCCCACCACACTACACTAGACTTTGGATTTCTCTCCCTGAGACTACTGTGGGGATCAAGAGGCTTGAGAAATTCAGACAATCTTTGATAGACTTTTTTGTCAGTTCGGCGTGAGATTCATCTTGAGTCTATCTTTGGAAAAAACTTTGTTTTTAATGTAAAAAAAATTTGATTTGCACTGAAATGGTGACATGTAACATCGGTATTTCAAGTACTGCTTTGATAGCGACGTACAAATGCATTGGTGTCTTAAACAATTATCTTCCTGTCCTGGTTTCAGGTTTCTGCCAAACTTGAGGAAACTTCGTTTGGCGTGGTGCAAAAAGATCACCGACTTTGGTCTCCTTGGCCTCGACAAAGATGCTCCAGTCTTCATCACCGATGACGCCGACAAGCATTACAGTGACCGCTTCACTAAGAGTCACAGCAACATGGGATTCTTCAAGCTGCCATCGTTCAATGAGAAGATCCTGGCCGTCCCTGAGAAGGAGATCTTGAAGCAGATGGAGGAATCCGATCAGATCAACCTGACCGCCTTGACGAAACTGGAGTCCCTCGATCTGATGGCCTGCAACCACCTGACTGACGTCTGCATCGCGCACACCGTTCGATTCCCAAAGCTTCACTCTCTGAACTTCAGCCTCTGCTCCAACATCACCGATCACAGTCTCGCCGCCATGGCGACCAATAATCCCAACCTGACGGAGCTTCTGATTGGTCAATGCCATCAGATCACCGATGTAGGAATGGCGTCGCTGGCCACGCAGTGCAAAGGCCTACGATCGCTGGATGTTTGTGGCTGTGATAAAATTACAGACGCGACCCTCTCCCAGCTCGGGGCTAATACCAAACATCTACAGCACCTCAATGTGTGTCAGTGTTCGCTGGTCACAATGGAAGCAGCTGATAAACTGCAGCAGCAAGTTCCAAGTTTGAGGTCGCTGCAGATGGCGCATACGTCAAGCAACGGGTCCGCATTCTATCATTATCAGCCAATCAGATTCTAATGTTTGTATCCATTCCACAGACACCTCCTTTTACATTTCCACTGATCATAATCTGTCGCTTTTTTAGCGGTTTAAATTAATTCTGAATAGCAAAGTACTATGTATTGATAGAGTTTATAAATGAATTTAAGTTAAAATATATCTGGATTGAAATACTAATGAAGGACCAACGTTTTGTTTATTGAATTTGTACAAATATTTATTGATAATTTCAGATTTTTAATCTGTGTAAGCACTGTGAAAATGAATGATACTCTCAGGAGAATGAAACCATTATTTAGTTGTTGTGGGATAAGAATCTTGTTACTTTGTTTAATATTATCAAGTAATTAACCACAAGGGAAACTGGAGGGTAAACTGTTTGGGTTGAACAAAGACAAATTGACTGGAGAGGGATTTGAACCTACGGCTTCCAGGTTGGAGTACCGGGGATGTGTCTTTAAGTTGCAGTTCCTGGAGATGATCTCCGTGCGATGGCGTATCAAAGGTTGTGTTGTTAAAAGGTCATGGTCTAAGCCTGTCATGGTCCCTGGCCAATGGCAATTACTGGTTGAATGGCTTCTAACTGGCGCCCCCGTACAGATATTGACAAAAATAGGGAGACCGCCAATATTAGGTGTCTAGCTGAGTTTGTGGAGTACCAGTAAATCCCTAAATCCTTGTTCAAATCCTGCTCTAGTCAGGGTTTTTTTTCAATTGTTTACCACAAAACGTTTGGTGAAGTACGTTTGCCCAGGGATACAAAGCTGATGCAAAAAAGAAACTTAATGGATGGAGTGGTGGGAATCTTTAAAAGTCTTTCTTTACTAAAAAGTTGTGAAATGGAGTTTTTCTCCAATATACTATTCAGTAATGAAACCAAGGATGTCTTAGCTGCTTGGTCAATTTGCTTTGAAGCCTTGTGGTATTAAATCACTTTATTATAAACCTTCTATGTACTCGACCACCACCACTACTTGATTATTTGTGTTGTTGAAAATGTCATTTTAGAAGTATTTTATACGTAAAATTGCACTGTTTTGCTTCAGGCATTTTCTGGATGTTTCCTTGGACTATGACCAACAAAAGTACATTTAATATATTATATTGTGGCTTTATAAAACCCACCTCCATAAATTCAGCTGAAGTTGATGCTCATTACGTCAGATGTTCAAGCAGGTGTTTGTAGTCATTTGGTAGACTTCATTACACACAACCATGCGAGAGACTTTATTGGGGGTAAGGGCATCGATTGCTTTGGTGCCCCATTAAATGTTCCAGTAGAAATTAAAACTCCACCAAAATCTCAGATTGTGTATTCCAGTACGAATTTAATTCTTCCTGCGTGGACATAACTGCTCCAGATTTTTAGCGATATCTCAAAAACGCTTCCACCTTTTGAAATGAAATTTTCACAGGTTAGTTTGATTGTTTATAATGTACATTTATGTACATTTAAAACAATTGAATGGTTCCAAAAAACAAAATGTACTTTGCCTTTAACTCGTGCGCTTTAATGGGTCCCAATGTTCGCATACGCGTAGTCTATTCAACGTTGTTATTTTATAGTAATCATAGTAAATTATTATTAGTAAGTTATTATTTGCTGTATGTAGACTTAATAGCGGTTGTCAGTCAGCACAAATTAATTGTCAATTTTGACCATATTAATTTTGGAAATATGCCAATTATTTCACATATAAATGTTTTGTTCTGAACCAGAGCCCAATTTCATAAAACTGAAAAACTTGCCGAACAAATCAATATGCTAAGCCAATTTATGTTATAAACCACATGGGTAAGTAAGTAATGCTTGGTTGCACTTTACACAAATTCAGACCATGTTTTCACATTCGTGGTCTTGTTATTCAAAAAAGTTGAATGTGATCGAAGATTGTGTGGTAGAATTACAAACCAGTGAGTTTTGTGCTTAGCGTCAGTGTCACTCAGGCATGCAACATTTCAGCGGATCACACGATTTCCTCTTTTTATCGGTGTTGTTAAAAACTAAAAAACAGTGCACAAAGTTTTGTGTTCTCTGCAGTTTTCTTCTTTTCTTATTGCAAAAAAGTTGCATGTCTGATTACCAAGTGTTAGTGCAAAACCCAAATTGGTTCCCAATAGACTGTACAAGTTTTGCGCGTATACAAACATTTTTGGTCCCACGCACATTGCTTTAACGTGTGAAGGAAAAAAATCTGCGCACTTTTGACGAGTCCCAACGTTCGAACCCCATAATCTAGGCCTGATTGAAGTACAGTATTTACACAAACAAAAAATGTTGTATTACATACAATTTTTATTGAAATATTTCAACGTGAACAGTGTAATTTTATGAAAATTTTGATTCATCTGTACATAACGGTCTTATTAAAAAAGAAAGACATATAGAATATAGTACTTTTTATTCTCAGTAATCTTTAATAAAACACAGTAATGGAATCTTGCATAATCGTAATAATTCTCATTTCTCCCTTGACGTCGTTGCATTCAAGATAATAAACTCAACATCATCTAGCTGTCACAACTGAGATTTAATCCTCATTATTTTTGTCACTGAAAAAGTTAAAGGCAAACCCTGATTTGTCTGATGGTTAAGTACACTTCGATACTCAACCAAATTGAATGATATTTATCAGACTCAAAGTGAACGTTTGAACATATTGTTTTAAAAATTAAAGATATTACAAGGTGAAGTATAATTATTATTCCAATGAAAAACAAAAGAACGCCGGACTTGTCCAGTCATAAGTTTACTGGCCCAAACGCTGAAATCACTGGCCTCGGGCCTGCGGTCTAGTGTCAATTTTAAGCCCTGTTTTATTTCCTTTAAAAGAAAAACGCTCCTTCTCATCATGTTATTTTAGCTGAAAGGGAAACAAAAACTTCCAATTCTATTTCAGAGTTAAGGCAGATTGAACAGAAAAATACAAAACAAAAAAAACAAACAGAAAAAATAAACAGAGGAATGACTCCCAGTGAATAACCACCATTTAAGAGAATACAGTTCAAACGCTCGGAACACAAAGGATAATTAAGTTCAGATCTTAAAATGGATTTTTCAACATGATTTTCTTTCATAACCCTGTTCACCTCCAACTGGAACTGTAAGGTCCAACTTGAATGAGTTCATCAATACCTTAATGAGATCTTCAAGAATGAAGACTTGAATAGGCAGAGAAGCCTGCCTCCCTGTACATCTTGGCCACTTCAACAGGGTCATCTGCCTGCAAGCGAAAAAGAAGAAGAAGTAAAATCCAAGTTAGAGTTTCGACATGTAGTCCATGAAAAAAAAACAAAAAAAAAAAACAAGCAAGATTGCATGCTGCATACCACCATCTCAAAAACCTTCCTTTCAATTTGCATTTGTATCGTGGCTGAGCGGTCTAGAGCATCAAACTCAAGTTCTGATGGCCGAGTTATCAGAGTGTGGGTTCGAATCCCGGTCACGACACTCCTGGCTATAATTACTTGGCTATAGTTGCCTCTCATCACCAAGGAGTAAATGGGTACCTGCGAGGGTGGAGATTGTTGGTGTGAATGATTAGCAAGCTGTGTGTCCATTTGGCTGGAGCAGAGACGGTTTCAGAAATGCCTAAGGCCCAATGAACAGAAGAAGTAATAGTGTAAAGGCGCTTTGATACAATGTTTAAAAGCACCTAATAAATACTAATATTATTATAGTTTGCAATTCTCACACAATTTTTCACCATATCTCAGTCCGGAATTTCATATTCTTTTCCATTTGCAAAGGGCATTTTAATTGGAAAATGAGAAACTTTTGAAGGGACACCAAGGCCAAGACAAGGGCAGCAGAGGCCATGACCTTCGTGTAATTTCAGACCTAGGGCTTTTTCCAAACCTTGGTTTAGGCTCCATCTCTGGCTCCGTTCGATGTTGGAAACACCGTGAAAAATAATCACTGCTCCAAAACTGATGACGGAGCCCAAGCCAGAGCCAGAGCCCAAGCCCAAGCCAAAGCCGGAGCCAGAGCCAAGGTTTGGGAAAAGGCCTTGATGTCTAATCTTGAAAATGGCATTTCATTTGATTGATCAGCTGAATGTCAGCGAGACTGTTCAAAATCAACTGCCTAATTAATTTTGTTGTTACACAAGTTTTTGTTTGTATAAAAGTAGCCTTCTGAATCTCTACACGATTACAGGAAATTACTATTTCCTTTAGGGTTGGCTCAACAGTTCCTGTTTAGTAATCATCGACTCAGAAATGAATCCATGTTTAACGGCTTTTTCAGGTGTTGCATGATTCTGCCAAATTTCGACTGGCAACCACGGCCCCAAATTCACAAAGCACAAAACATTGCTGAGCACTGAAAAATCTTGCTAAGCAGAAACACTTCACCAACCAAAGTACCATATAATGCATACAGTCTGTGACTGGCTGCCTGCAAATTTTTGCTTAAGCAGAAAAACATTGCTAAGTATTGTCTGGTAAACAGCTTGATAAAATTAGGCCCTGATCAAACTATATACCGAAACGGAAATGCCTTCACAAAGTTTCTATTGACCCAATTTCACTAACGTCATCACCACAATAGTCTTGGATGCGCCTTGGTTGAGTTTTAGGTGTTCCGATTTGAATTCATCTCTGTCCTATGGTGAGCAGATTAATTAAATGGTCCATTGGTCGGACCCTGTTTTGACGGGTCGAAACTGACCCTATTGTGAACTACAGGATCCGGTGCTCACTACTTTACCTGATAGATTCCTCGTCCAACGATGATGATGTCACTTCCTTGCTGCCCGATGACCTTCTCTGGGGTCAAGTATTGCTGACCTAATGAATCAGTGCCCTCTGCCAATTTGACCCCTAGGTATGACAAAATGCAATCAAGGACAAAAAAATGAAGCTACGATACAAACATGCTACAATAATGTCTCAATGTTCTTGGTTGCCCAACAATTACCAAATATTAATGCAGACTTTTACATTGATTTCAAAGGGAGTAAAACAGGTTTGCTGCAACTTTTTCCAAGTACCATCGCCACAAAAGTGAACATTAAAAGAAGTTTGTCAAAGCTGGCTAAAGTGCCCTTCCAAATCCCAACCCTAAAATGACTCTCCACATCTCTGAAAAGACGTAACATAAACTAGTTTCAGAACTCATTGAAAAACTAATTTGTTTGTCTTGCCATCTTTGAAACATACAAATTTGGGAGGCTAATCATCCTTACTCCTTTTTATTTTTAAAATTGTTTTATACTTGTATTTTCTTTTTTTATTAATGTAAATATAGTCTTTATAGGTGTCTTTTTGCTTTTAAATAAAGTTGGCCTGGTTCGTGCTTGTTCTGGCTGTTGTTGTATTCTGTAATTTCTGTAGGTTTCTTTTGATTGTATTTTTTAGGTTGTTTTAAGGTTGCTTTCTAATTGTTCAATATTTTTAACTCATCGTAATTTGTCAATTTTTAACTCATTGTATTTTTGACGGCAATTCAGCCTTTGCCTGCGAAGGTCTTCTTTTTTCTTCAATAAACCATTTCAAATTCAAATTTGAACACTTGCCGCTGAGAAGCTGAATTGCGAAGGACACGGCTACAACGTGATGGAGCCTCAGGCATGTAAAAAAGGGCCTGTTGGCAGCCAGCCACATCGACCCATAACAGCCGGAGATCAAAAGTGTTTGATTTTTTCCAGAGGGTGGGGAAAAACTAAACGGAGAAACACCCTTCTGTTAAAAGAGAAACTTTGTCACAGAAAAGGAAGAATTACCAACATACCTGGAGTCATGTGAATGAATCTCGGATCAGACGACAATCCCGAGGTGCAGATGAATCCTATCACAAAGTCTGCATGTTCCTCTGCCATCTTTATAGTTGCTATGGAAACATGTATTGATAAAATGTTTGATTTTAGTCGGAAAAAAAACCCCACATTTTGAAAGACTTCTCTGGGAGTTTAGGGCTTGAATTTGGTGGGGAAAGTCCACAAGACCGCAGAGCTTATTGCTCCAATTTTTTTTTTTTTACAAGACAAGAATAAAAAACAGAACACACTTTCCACAAAGTATAATATGTAAACTGCTTTGAAAACAAGCACTAACAGAAGGTTTAAAAATTACTTGTCATTTAGGTAAGTATACTTTGATCCTCAACAGAAGGTCAATATTTGAACATAATTAATTTGTTCATTTATTAAGATATTATTATACAGAGTGAGGTGTTACTATTAAATGGACAAACACAAGACCGTCGGATATGTCAAGTCATAAATTTACTGGCCCGACGCAAAAAAAACCAAACTGGTCTTGCGCCTGCGATCCTGTGTAAATTTTGAGCCCTGGAGTTGACTGAACACTGCAAACTAAAAATGCAAAAGTCTGCAGAAACGGGTTCTGCTTACATTAGATTTAAAACTATGGCATGAAAATTACGATTGAACAAAACATTTTTCTTTAGAAAGAGAGACAGTGAAAAGATGGCCCAGCAAAGTTTTGATCTAGCAACCTTTTAGCCTATAATATTTAGGAACTTTACGAATATTAAAATCATTTGTACCTTTTGTATACTCGCCCGTCGCAAGGTTCCCGGATGAACTCATTTGCCCAAGAAGAAGACAAGCCCTCCCTTTGGCCCCGCCCACTTCTTTCAACCCTTGAATGACTCCAGGTCCTGGTACCGCATGAGCGTTGGTAATATGTGCCCAGTCGGCAATCTTGTAGAGTCCGGAACCATACTGGTATTTGACAGTGTTGCCAATGTCTGCAAACTTCCTAGATGTGGAACATAAATGACAATAATAGTAATATTAATAATGACTAGTTTTTATATAGTGCTTTATCTACTAGTGTCTAAAAGCTCTCACTATTATAATTTTTTTACGACAGGTTTTTGAAGTCTTTCAATTATGAGACCCACTTACGTAGCACATTAAAATGGATTACAAGGTGCTGTGGCACATTCAGCAGCCACTGCCAGTAACAACGGGGAAAACCCCTCCTCACACACCAACTACGGCTTTACATCCCATTTTAAGGATGAAGCAACAATGTTTGTGTGCCGCTTAAGGACACAAGTGTCAAGACCGGGGCTCGAACCCACACCCTGCTGATCAGAAACACCAGAGCGTATGTCTGATGTGCTTGACCACTCAGCCACCAAATGCCACTAAAATATACAATACAGACAGCGGAAAAATGTGTTAATATTGTTGATTTGAATCCCCTTTGTCCTAAAAAATGAGTGTATGCCCTAAATGACACAATTTCCCACTACCATCTTGCATCTTGAATCTCGCATTGGTGTACTATCCAAAAAGCATTGCAACTGTCTTGGAGAGGCTGGGTTGCAGACCATGTGTGCTCTGTGCTTGTGCTGTTAGGATGCTGATCAGATGATGGTAGTGCCAATTTGTCCCGAGAGAGATTGGAAGCTCCACCCCTCTTATACGATTTTATCCTGTCTCAAAGTCTCTCACCGTCTACAGAAATGTGAAAGTTGGAGAAGTCAGAATGGCGACAGAACTAACCTGTCCTCAAATATGAGGAAGTTGTGTTTGTCAGCCAGCGCCATTAACATTGAGACAAACTCTGCCGAGAAGTCCTCAAGGATGTCAACGTGCGTCTTCAGGAGGCAAATATGAGGACCGACCTTGTCTGCAAACTGAAAACATAAATCCACTGTAAAGCCGCGCTCACTTTACACAAACTGGTTCCACTGATTACTGGAAGCCCGTAGGAATTGCATTGAGCAAGTTTATTCCATAAAAAGTTCAATAATTGGAATTGGCTTTTACGTGCATTCCTCAAGCGTTGGTGCCGCGTCTGAATTGGTGACTACTGCTACGGCTACGGCTGGATTGCCGCATCATCATGCGCTGAAGTATAAGATGTCCATAGCAACAGTCGTAGCCGTAGCTTTAGCCACAAATTATTCGGATTTGGCCTAAGGTCCTCTCAGAATTAAAGGTTGCTGTCATAAGAAGTGGTTTCAAACTATAAAATGCAAACAAATAGTTAGTGGCCTGACGTTTCGACCCTAGCAGAGTCTTTCCCTAGCAGAGTCTTTTTTTGTTAGCCTTCGAGAAAGACTTTGCTAGGGTCGAAACGTCAGCATACTAACTATTTTTTTGCATTTATACCATAGGTCCTTTTGGTTGGTAAGCAGTTTGCAACAGCTAATACTATTTTTCAAACTATAAAAAAGGGTAATTCTTTTGTAAAATTAGGCACAAACGTATGCCAGCTTTGGAGCCGTAAGTAGCGAAAAACGTGCAGTAGATACCCACACACGTGACGTAATGATTTGCCAACAGGACAGACTGTGCAAGACAGCTAGACCGCACAGCCATGGCAAACATTAAACTGACGGATTCAAACTGCAGGCCCTAGTATCTTCAGTATAAAACATTTAGGCGTTGAGTTGTTGTACAGTGGAGTATTTGGGAGGAAATGGGAGGGTCTCTAGCCGAAGACACAAAGGAAATAGCAAGCCTTGAACATTGCTCTTGAAGGGGGCATGGCAATTTTCCTCTGGTAAGGGGCAAATGTCAATTTGTATTGGAACTTTGCAAAGGGCACCACAGCAAAAGAACAGGGCACCACGGCAATTACTATGGGTGCCGTGGGTTACTTCGAGGCCTGAAATAGATGACTCGAATCCCCTCTAATAACACTATTGGAAAACAAAGCATTGCATGATAAGTGCATGCACTGTGCACACTACACAATGAAATGTCCAGCGTGTTAACGAGTGTATACGAAAGCGGGTTTTACCCGACTTCCGGTGGTGTGTCCAAAAAAAGTTTAGCATTTATACACACCATCTGGTCATAACTTGTTAATATCAACGTCGAGCTACACTCACAACAAAACTTTATACAGTTTCTAAAGAAAATCTCATAAATAAATCGTCATACTGGACCAACCTCAAGAACTTTCTGGCAAGATGTGAGGTCTGCTGAGAAGGCAAGGTTGGTTCTCTTGGCGACCATGATGGAGAAGAGTTGCTTAGCAACAGGATGTTGACATAATTCTGCACGCATCTCATATGTCATTTGCTATAAAAGAAAAGATCAACACAAAATTTACAGAAACAGGAATTGTGAACTTCAACTTGTCAGATTAGGACTTGAAGTCTAGAAAACTGTCAATGTCTTTTAAATAGTTCAACGAATACACCAAAGAATGTGTTCAGTTCTTGCTGAAACAAAAACATCTAGCATGTGTGGACACGATAAGGAGAAGAAATACAAATTTATCTAAAAGAAACCCCTAAAAATGGCTAGATTTGAACCTTTGCATGGATGAAACAAAATTTAAACGGATTGTGTCCCATGGAAATATCTGTTACGAGCGGTCAACTGAGCAGGGTATGCAAAGCACAGTGCTAAATGATTTAATTATTTTTATTTGTTAACTGTGGGTTTCGGTTTTATTTTTGTTTTTCTTTGTTTTCTTTTCACTGTTGGTTTGGCTAACCGTTAAGGTAATTTGGAAATGGAATTTAATATTGTTTTACGGTTAAACGGTTACGGTTAAACGTCCACACGTTCCGAGAAGGGTGTAACCTGGTGAACATTTGATTTTTCTGTCTCTGAAATGAAAGACAAATCCTACCATGCGAGGTTTCTTGGATGCAGCCGGCTGTTCTTGGGACTTGGCGTTTACGCCATTTGAGAAACTATTGTCCAGAATGAACTGCTCCACCTCGGCAACAACACTGGAGCTTATTTTCCCGTGACGGTTTAGAACCTCTAGCACCTTAGGGAGGGTAATGACACTGCAGAAAAAAAGAAGACGAAAAACCTCAGAAAAAAAAGGTTCATAAGAGGTCAAATTTGCAATACAAGCAGGGCTCGTAATTTACATGAGACTGCAGGCCCGAGGCCAGTAACTTGAGTATCGGGCTAGTAAATTTACAACTTGACGTGGAGTGTGGTTGGTTTTAGCTGTGATGTATAAAAAAGTTTGATGAAAAGTCATTACAGCAGCATGGCTTAACACAGGTCTGCATAATCAACAAGTAGTGGCTAAAAAAACACATTCAGTGATACAAACTAAACGGGCACTATCGTCATGATCAAAGCAGGCCAGTGGCTGTACATGGAATTATGAACTCTCACCCAGTTACTGCATGCACGCGCGCCCTCCACAGATGTGATACGAAGGGAGGGCGCGCGTATGCTGGGTAACTGGGTGAGAGTTCATAATTCCTTGTGCAGCCAAAGGCCTACTTTGATCGTGACGATAGTGCCCCTTTAGCGCATTTTCAATTGGGTTTCTAATTTCTGGCAAACTTGAACACAAACTAAACCATTCTACATAATTTTCTTTGGTAATACATGCTTCTGACTGGCACCCAAGAACAAAAATGTTGACCAAATAGGAAGACTGACAAAATAGGAAGACCGCCAACATTAGGGCTAGATAGCTCAGTTGGAAGAGCCAACACGTTTATCCGGAGGTCGCAGTTTCAAATCCTGCTCTAGTCAATTTACTTTGTTCAACCCCAAATTATATACATTTTTAATATGACAAATACTGCAATTTTCAATGGTACCTTTGTAAGTTAATTCCTTGTTGCTTAAGCCTGTCACTTCCACCTTGCCCTCGATCAAGTAACACCACTGCATCACGTACCTTCATACCAACAGCTTCTAAAGACTAGTCAGCCAAAATATAACAAATATTTGCTAAAAATAATTTCACTTTTATCAACAAATTATAATGAGTATTACTTATTTATTTTTCTCTCTCTATTTTATTATTTATTTATTCGATCAAGTAATAAATGGATTTACTGTATTACACATCCAATGGCACAATTAGGGCCAATAACAGGATAAATAGAAAAATGAGAAGAAATGTTAAGTTTTAGATGTGGAAGGAAAACCCCAAAATGGAGAAAACCCACACAATCAGGTAAGGACTGAAAACCCAATCCACTTGCAAGGCTCAAGTACGAGGTGGGATTCAAACCGGGGTCCACAGAGGTGAAAGGCAGGGACAGAAACCACTGAGCCAACCCACTTACCCAATACCCCAATTCCACATCAGACTGTGCAAGTCTTGTTTGTGCTCTGCAGTTTTCCTCTTTTCTTATTGCAAAACAAAGTTGCATGTCTAATTTACTAAGTGCTCTAGCACAAAAACTCAAATTGGTTCCAAGTAGACTGTGTAAGTTTTGCGCATGTTCAAACATTTTTTGGACCACTTCAATCCCACGTAAAATGCTTTAACAAGTGAAAGAGAGAAACTCGCGCAATTTAACGGGTCCAATGTTCGAATACGTACGAGACTTGCACAGTCTAAACCATTGTGTGCCTCCCAAAAATTTGTAATAAATATGAACAATTTTGTGTTTTAAGAACAATGGGGGTGAAAGTTTGATGATAAAGTTGACAAAATAACCGTACCTGAGCTGTTTCATACACACTCCCACCACTCGTAACAACATCCTCAATAATCAGACAATAGTCTCCCGGCTGGAAAGCGCCCTCTATCATCTTCTTTGTCCCGTAATCCTTGGCTTCTTTGCGTCTGATCACCATTGGCTTCTTGTGATTAACAGCTATCAGCTGTGATGAGGAAGAAAAGTTTCATAATGGGAAATGGCTTTCAAGAGAAGAAATAGAAATGACCTGGAGATTTGAAAACTCTAGGTGGCAGCAGTCATATTAAGTTTTAGGCCTTCAATCTTAACTTAGAGTAGGGTCACACATTGGTTTTTGTGAACATAATGCTGATTTATGGGCAAAATTATACAGACAAATACAATAAAAGTCACATGTGAAATGTTCGGCTGATTACAGTGTCTACTTGCTGAGAAAACAGCCAAAACATTTCATGGTATTTTCATAAGACTGTTGACTCCAGCCGAAGTGACAGTGGGTACCAACCGCATCTCTGGCCGCAGCATTTGTGAAGGGACACCAACCCTCAGAAATCTGAGAAAAGATTCATGATTAATGCATGAATCGTTTCTCAGATTCAAATGTTTTTGGGTGAAAAAATATCCAAACCATATTGTTTCGAAAGGAATCATTTCTCAAAATAGTTTATACTTTCAACGGCTGCAGTGCTTCTCACCAAGTAAGTTTTTATGGTCATTAATTTTTGGAGCATTCATCAATCAATGACCCTACCTTTAAGCAGGACCCCATTCACACTACTGAGCCAATTTCCAGGAAATATCATAACAGGAATATTCTGGGAAAACTTTAAACCCCACAGCTACCCCATTTTCATTTCATGTTTCATGCAATTTTTGGGGATAAAATCAACACATTTTGGTACTTTAACCCTACCCATTAATATCATTATTTTTTTTAGTATTTCAATTGTTACGGTTCCTAAAACATGTTTGTTTCATTGTTTGCAGATCAGAAAATTTGTGAGCCCCCCCCAAAAAAAAAAAAAAAATCCACTTGGGGTATAAGAGCAAGGCCAGTGAAACTGAGGCATTGACATTTCTAGTTGCCTCAGTGACATTTCTATCATTGTAAATTATGTGACTTGGAACTTACTGTTGCCAACGGAAGTGCTGTGTAAGGCACGCCACAAACCACTTTGAAATCTGCGCCGCTCTTCACTGATGCCTCCCATAGCAACTCAGCAACCTCTGCCTATAATTATTAAGAATAACAATTTTAATCATAACAATAGTCAACATTTTGAGGCAGTTCAAACCATAGTTGGCTACTCATGTACACATCAAAAGAGGGCGCTTGACTGTAAACCAGGTTAAATTGTGTCAGCCAGTATGGGCAATATATTCAATTCCTTTTATTTAAGGGCAATAAAGTCCGAACTATATAAATGGTCTGATCCCCATTTCATAATTACAAAGTCACTTATGACAATGCAGACTAGGAATTACACAGAGGGCCGAGACCTCTGTTGCCCTGGTCTTGGCCTTGGTGCCCCTTCAAAAACATTCCCATAGACTTTTAAGAATTTCCAATAAAAGTGCCCAATTTGCAAAATGAAAATGGCCTTGCCCTCTCAAAGATGAAATTCCAGGCCCGCCCCCAGCAATACTGGTGCAGAACCAGATTACCAGACTAACATTTGTCACTGTAAAATTTCTACTAATTAATATTTATATATACTGGGTTCTTATATAGTGCTTTATCACACCCCTAGAGGCGTATCAAAACGCTCAGTATTTTTTTTCCTGCAAGGTATGTGGTGCTACGATTTTGAAGTGTGAGACTTATTCTTTTATTAGCACCATGTAATGGTTTACGAGGTGCTGTGGCGCAGTACGCTGCCAACCAAACCAGGAGCACCAGGGCGCACCCCTTCTCTTTTAACAATAAGTGCACTGGGTTCTTTACATGCGTTACACAACACACGAGACCAATGGCTTTACGTCCCATCCAAAGGATGAGGCAATCATGGTTAAGCAATAAGTGTCTTGCTTTAAGGACACAAGTGCCACGACCAGGACTCAAACTCATACCCTGCTGATCAGAAACACCAGAGCTTGAGTCTGGTGCTCTTATCCACATGGCCACAACAGGCCAAATAGGGTAAGAAAAAAGTCCCCATTTTTTGTGTGTGTCAAATTTTACTGTGGGCCACGTGCCCCCATGCCCTACAGTCCTAGTTCGCATAGTTCTAGGACTGGAGTACCCATGCCCCACCCCACCCCGGATCCATAGACCTTATCGCCAATCCGCCTGGTTGATTTTGCTGAATGGCCGAAAAGGGGCATACTGTGCTCCCTTTTCCTTCCCACAACACCTTTCGGCCATTCAACAAAATCAACCAGGCGGATTGGCGATAAGGTCTATGCATGGGGATGAGACTAGTTACAGCTTTTTATAGCAGTGCCAGTATAAGTAATAAAAATAACTAAAAGCAGAAGCTGGCAAAATATCCATTGCCTCTTTTATTTAGTTTTAATTGTTAATGTTACCTGTTCTATTGACAACTTAAAATACTTGACATGACTGAGATAACTAATTTTAACCTATTTATGATTTACACCATGCAATCAGTCCTAAGTAAGTAAGTACATGTATAAATATTAATTTTGGTTTTACCCTTACACTGATGTGTGTTAGCACTGTAGTGTATACTCAGTACTTTCTCAAGTTCTGTGAAAAGAAATCACAGGCATATTACTCGGGTGGGATTCGAACCGTCTAGTCGGTCGTCTAGTTGGTAAGACACTGCTCTGGAATTGCAAAGGTCAAGGGTTCGAATCCCACCCGAGTAATATGACTGTGATTTTTTTCGCAGAACTTGGGAAAGTACTGAGTATACAGTGCTTACAACACACATCGGTGTACATCCATGTGTAATGCACTTGTAAATTGTATGACACACCATAGGACCCCCGGGAATGGTGCGTCACTTGTCTAATGTGAGTCGGATTTACATTTACCAAGACGCACCCCTGTGTCTCAAATTGTGACGCACATTTTGCCTACAATGACGGTACCTCACATGCATTTTTGACGCACCATTTCTTGATAACGACGTACCATGACTGTCCCAAATGACGCACGTCGTCCGGCATCCTGGAGCAAGTTCGCGCAACGACCATTGGTTCACGTCTGGTCGATTAGAATTTGTTTCAGCTCGGTCCGTCGGATCCCCCACATGCACACTGCATACCATAAGACTGGTCCCCGATGTGCGACGTCGGGAGACAATAGGAAGGGGAACCAGTCTATTAAAAGTTGAAATCGGCCGCACGCAGCGATGCAAATTCTCACTACGTTCTGTGTGATGTGGTTAACAGACCATAGTTTGTAGATATGCTATCTTCCAACCTCGTTCCCAGGGTGTGTCGAGCAGTACCAGGTTGACCGCTCTCTATTGTAAACATGGTTGGAAATAAAGTAAACCATGGGCACGAGGTTGGCTATCTTTACGTATGCTTGACACGACATGCACGCTGTTTATATGACGACATGTACTGAGCGAGCATGCATGAGGCCAGGGCGAGGCGGACCTGACTGCGCGCGTGCAGGCGGTAAAATGTCTTGCGAGGAAGTCATATATTGGGCCTAAAACGTTATATCGTTCGGAGGCACGAAAATCAAAGGTAAATTTGCTGATTGCCATTTTAAGCCGTGAAAACCGGGAAAATATTAACTGTACCGTGGGCAGTTTGTTTTGACGTTTTAACGGATATTTTTTTTTATTGTTTTCCGGAAACGCAAACCGTCACAGCTCCCATGCCCTATCTATAGCGCCCAGCGTATTTTTAGCGTGACTATTTAATAATTATAAAAGGTCACCAATAAACAAGGTTGACGATAGGATGATTTATTGCACACGCAACTCATGCACTGAAAACTCATAAACATTCGTATTGTAGGCATGACGGGCATTTGCCGAACCCAGGCAAAATTGACATTTGACGCACCTATTCTCAATGCTGTGACGGACCAAAGGCGGCAATGACAGTACCCTGCGTCAAGAATGTGGTGGTAAATGACCCACCCATGAGGCACCTTTCCCGGGGGTCGTAGGGTGCGTCTTACAAATTAATTGACAGGTGCATAAAGGCCAGGGTAAAAAACCAAAAATCAAAATTAATATTCTTTATCCCCGATGCAAAATTAACATCTTTTACACGTATAAAGTAAGTAAGTAAGTAAGTTTTGAAAAAAAGGGTGCAGCTAAGCTAGCTATGATCATGGAGCTATTTTTATAGCTCCATTATGAATGATATTCGCCGCAAATCAAGTTAAGGAAAAAAGGAAATACTGCTGCTCACATACCCCAATACTTACCATTATTTCTGGGTAGGAAACCATGACTCTCAAATCAAAATAAACGGGAGATTGTATGCCACTTTTCAACGTGAACGACCCAAACTTCACAGCTTCGACATCGGACAACCTCAGTATCAACGAATCAAGACGTGCGTCAGCCATTTTCCGCAAATTTAAGCCTCAGAAAATCTACATACGAAATCCAAAGAAAGTCAGTAAACTGTGCTGACAATGTCCACTACCACCACACCAGTCCGAGCAAGTGAAAAAAATACATGTGGGAACCTATTGCGTGGTTCCCCACCTTATTGTAGTGTGCAATTAAGCGATGGCGCCAAACTGTATTGGGATCTGTCTACTAAACTCGTTTGTCAATCAGGTTGAACCATTGTTTATTATGGCCTTTTTCAAAACCATGCGATGCGCCAACAATTTATAACGGAGCCCAAGCCGGAGACGGAGCCCAAGCCGGAGACGGAGCCCAAGCCGAGGTTTGAGAAAGGCCCCTGGCGTCGCTAAACCCCTGGGAGGGAAACACTGAAAATCAATGCTGATTGGCTAACCAAAATGTACTGCTTTGCGTGCACGCTTTTTAAAAACATTCGAACGCTTGTAGGGCGCTTGTCGGGCGCTTGTCGGATCTCCCCGGACGCTTAGTACGCGCGTGTAAAAATGCACGTATTTCGACGCAATACTTTTCAAATGAATCATGTTTTTACATGGTCGTCCTAAACTGCATACAGTTAGACGAATCACAAGATCGAAAAAGAATGAGAGGGGCTAGTTGCTCCCAACCTCGTTCCCAGTGGTGTACGATCTCGACGCGCCATTTTGTTTTCTTTCTCAGAATGCCTTGCTCGATTGTAACCCCTGGAAGTGTGACTTTAAAATATCCAAATATATTGGATATTTAAATTAGTCCTGTGGTTGATCCATTCTGTGTTAGAGACCACGCAGAGCGCGCTGTCAAAGGACGCATCAAGTCATGGAGCAACTGGCCCCTCTCATTCTTTTTAATCTTGTGATACGTCTAAAACTGTATGCAGTTTAGGGTGACAATGTAAAAACACGATTCATTTGAAATGTATTGCGTCAAAATACGTGCATTTTTACACGCGCGTACTAAGCGCCCGACAAGCTTCCTACAAGCGTCCTACAAGCGCCCGAATGTTTTAACAAGCGTGCACGCAAAGCAGTACATTTTGGTTAGCCAATCAGCATTGATTTTCAGTGTTTCCCTCCCAGGGGTTTAGTGACGAGAGGTATCGATACGGCGCGCTGCCCATGGTAGCGAGGCTGAGTTGCTCCATGACTTGATGCGTCCTTTGACAGCGCGCTCTGCGTAGTCTCTAACACAGAATGGATCAACCACAGGACTAATTAAAATATCCAATATATTTGGATATTTTGAAGTCACACTTCCAGGGGTTACAATCGAGCAAGGCATTCTGGGAAAGAAAACAAAATGGCGCGTCGAGATCGTACACCACTGGGAACGAGGTTGGACAAACGGCTACACAATAATATTGATCGCCCCCTGCGTTGAAGGTACTAGCGGGATGCCGCGCTTCGCGCGGCACCCGCTAGATGGGGGCGATTCTTGCGTATAAAATGCTGCAAATTTAATGTGGGGTGAGGGGTAACACTCAGAAGTGATCATTTTGGAATTGGCTCGGTAACGGTAAATAATATCGGTACACAATGTTGTTTTGTCTTATGATAAAATTGTGACCATGCAAAAGATGTTGAGTGGGGTCGAAACGTCGCCTGCACTCCTCACCCTTCTCGTCCCCTTTCTCCAACTACGAAGCATAATTTGGGGGTGTAAGGCCGGAGTTGAGTTGTAATATTGGGGAAGGATGTACTTGGCAATGATGCATGCTTGGCATGATCATTTGTAGGTATTTTCATGACGTTAAAACTTGTGTTGAGCGACTGACAAAGCCATCCACTGGTTTCTTTTGTATGGAAATTAGGCTTCTGTGCTCCTGTATTTATTTGTTACTTGATATCCTTTTTTCTTTAATTCTTTATTTCTTTGTTTCTCTTTATCTTTATTTGTTAAAAGTGTCTTTGTTTCTACACCTTTTCTATATCCGTGTTTTGACGTTTGTTTCTTTGCATCATAAATGTACTTTTAATTACCTTCTCGGTATATTTCGGTTTTTCTGTATGTCTTTATTTTTGCATTTTTGTGTTTTCTGAGTTGTTTTTTGTCTTGTTATTTCTTTGTTTGTTGATTTACAGGGCAACGTGGGCCACTAATGCCGGCCATGACTACATACTGCTTGTCTTTATTTTATGTTGTACGGTTATTAAGTAAATGAGTAAGCAATTTATCAATTTATGAAAGAAATAATAGAGGAGAAACATATAAAGGGGACATAGGAGGCCATGTCAATCTAAAAAAAATTACCTGGATGACAAAGTTTCATTAACAGAAATGTGCAGTATCCTTATAATTGTGGAATTTTTCCCCCGTACTTTCGAGCATAAATTTAATTTAATGATCTCAGTCATTGTTGAATTAATTTTATTTACTGCACTTGGTATTTCCCCAGCAGTTGACTAAGTGTCGTTCTCGAGTCCTACAAAAAACATAACACACTGCTATTACACACTTATTTATTTGGCAAAACCCCCCATCTATGTTTTGAATATATGCTGCTGCAGTAGGGTGACCATAAAAAAACATGATTCATTTGAAATGTATTGCGTCAAAATACGTGCATTTTTACACGCGCGTACTAAGCGCCCGACAAGCGCCCTACAAGCGCTCGAATGTTTTCGCAAAGCAGTATATTTTGGTTAGCCAATCAGCAGCCTCGCTACCATGGGCAGCGCGCCGTATCGATACCTCTCGTCGCAGCCTCGCTACCATGGGCAGCGCGCCGTATAGATACCTCTCGTCACTAACCCCTGGTAGGGATGTACTGAAAAACAACGCTGATTGGCTCCCAAGGGTGACTACTATGCGTGCACGCTTGTTAAAATCTTTCGAGCGCATGTGTGGCGCTTGTAGGACGCTTAGTACGCGCGTGTTGAAAATGCAAGTATTTTGACGCGATTCTATTTCAAATGAAACATGTTTTTACACGGTCACCCTAAACTGCATACAGTTAGACATATCGAAAATCAAAGAAGAATGACAGAGGACCAGTTGCTTTTTGACTTGATGCCTCTTTTACGGGTTACCGTACTCGAGCGCGCGCGTAGAACGGATCGGCCCAGGCCTGATTAAAATGTGCTAGATTCTAGCACATTTTAATGAACCAATTCCAGGGGTTATGATCGAGCAAGGCATGCTGGGAAAAATGGCGCGGCGAGATCGATCACCCCTGGGAACGAGGATGCTCTCGTCGCTAAACCCCTGGTAGGGAAACACTGAAAATCAATGCTGATTGGCTAACCAAAATGTACTGCTTTGCGTGCACGCTTGTTAAAAACATTCGAACGCTTGTAGGGCGCTTGTAGGACGCTTGTAGGGCGCTTCTAGATCACTTGTACGCGCGTGTAAAAATGCACGTATTTCGACGCAACACGTTTCAAATGAATCATGTTTTTACACGGTCACCCTTGCTCCATGACTTTATGCGTCCTTTGACAGCGCGCTCTGCGTAGTCTCTAACACAGAATGGATCAACCACAGGACTAATCAAAATATCCAATATATTTGGATATTTTAAAGTCACACTTCCAGGGGTTACAATCGAGCAAGGCATTCTGGGAAAGAAAACAAAATGGCGCGTCGAGATCGTACACCACTGGGAACGAGGTTGGCCAATCAGCATTGATTTTCAGTGTTTCCCTATACCAGGGGCTTAGCGACGAGAGGAACGGCGCGCTGCCCATGGTATCGAGGCTGTGTGCAGCCGTTAGCAGCCGCAACTGCCATGCAGACCCGAATGCGAATGGCGACCTTTTTGAAAAATGGCCGCAAGTGCTATTTCAGTGATGGTACTGCGTATTTTTAAAATAATTGTTTACACGTTGTGGTATAAAAGTGTACCAAGTTTGATGCTTTTATAGACTATAGGCCTCCCAAGCACAATTACGCTGGTGTTTTCACGCGTTTCCGAGTCCTCCCCCTTTTTATGATATTTTATTGTCTAATAGGCATTAACCCTTTAGCCTAAAAAAATGTGTCCCTTGTGTCTGTTTCTTATAGCATTGCTATTTGGTGAACAACAATAAAGGTATACATATATGTATTTGTACATAAAAAAAGTCTTGCTATCTTCTAGCTACGAAAACTTGGGTAGGTAGAAGGCCAAAGGCTATTTGACCTGTCTTATCAAAGGCATTATTGACACCAAAGAGGTCACTGGTAGCTGCAGACAATGAAATTAAAGCGAGGTCCAACATTATAATGAGATGACAATTTACTGTCTGTAGGGTTTCCATCATTTGATTCAGTTTGTTTTGAATCGGTTAATTTAATAGAAGGAGCTATTAGAAAATGTCATTCGCCAAGTTGTTCGAATCGTCAACTCGGTTGGAGAAGCTGTACTTTCAGTAATGTATACATGTACCTGTTTATATTTGAGTTTTGTCATTTAGCCTTCGAGAAAGATTCTACTAGAGTCGAAACGTCATGCCACTAACTATTTTTTTGCATTTATACCATAGGTCCTTTTGGTTGGTAAGCAGTTTGCAACAGCTAATACTATTTTTCAAGCTGTACTTTCCTAACATAAAGCCTGCCTGCACTACCGTTTGTAAAGCTTTTTGCAATGGCCCCTTGTGGTGGAACGAGTTGACGGTTGGAAAGTGGGCCGTTCCCGAAAAGTTTCGTGACTACTTACCAGGTAGTCACTTCATTGCCTACACTTGATTGACAACAATCCGTTGGCACACATTATCAAATGCCAAGTTGGGTGCCACGGAACAACGGTGGGTGGCCCAATTGGCAGCGTTCGATATGAAGTAAAGTATAACTCATCATGGTCGATGTCGTTCACGAACTTTTAGGCCTGATGGGGGGAAGGGGTGGGGGAGGGGGGCTCGTCCAAACCTCGTCTTGGGCTCCGGTTCATGGCTTGGGCTCTGACATCAATTTTGGAACAGTAATTATTTTTTACGGTGTTTCCAACACCAAACGGAGCCGGAGATTGAGCCTAAACCAAGGTTTGAAAAAGCACCTGGATCATAGAAGCTCTTAAGCAATGACATTCTAATTGGGTAGAAACCAAGTGCCAGTCATTGTTTCTTGAAAAGGTTAATTCTATTTTAGTCTGTGGACTATTACTTGGTTGCTCTGCGCTCTGCAAACGGACTCGTCATAGGAATTCGATATCTCTTAGATGAGGTGACCTAACGCAATAATTTCCAAGTGGAATCTAGCCGCCGAAACAAGGATAAGTATGTGTAGGGGGCACAAGGGGACTTTTTAATTTTTTTATATAGGCCCAATTTAACTGGTATCGCAGGAAATTCTGTGCCCCGGAGATTCTGTGTCCCCCCCCCCCCCATACAGCGAACTGTGTACATTTCTCCTGCTGATAGCGCTCTTCATTCTCCTTCAGCCCATGTTAATTTCCCACGGGGTGGGGGACAAAATCTCCAGGTGACAGATTTTCCTAAGACACCGACAGCCAGCATTGGGCCATATCACACGCAAGGTCAACACTGACATCAAAGAGCTGACCAACACACTGCCACAGTTTAGCCCCCTCTCGCAGCCCCTTTCTTTCGAAGAGATAGCCAAATAGCCACCAAGTCTCTCAAGAAAAGCCCCTTTAACTGACAACATTCATACAGAGTTCCTGAAGCATGCATGGGCACAAAATCCACGAGTTGGCTTATTTTCTTGCAACTTCGATGACCAATAGCCCAAACTTTCACAGGTTTGTATATTCGGTTTGCGGTAACACCATCTACTAGCTATGTAGATTTGTTCTTAGAGAACTAGGTCTTGTTTTTAATTCTACTGCTGCGGAGTAGATTTGGAATCGGGAGACTAAAACTTCGGGAGACTACTTAGTTCTGAAAAGAACTGTCCAGCTTATTAGCTACTACCTGGGCGGAGGGTAGGAAATCAGCCGGGACTACTACTTTAGCTTTAGCTCAAGAACTCACTCCGCGGCAGTGAAGTTAATAACGAGAAGTCCCCTCGATCTAAAGTAGTAGTCCCGGCCGATTTCCTACCCTCCGCCCAGGTAGTAGCTAATAAGCTGGACAGTTCTTTTCAGAACTAAGTAGTCTCCTGAAGTTTTAGTCTCCCGATTCCAAATCTACTCCGCAGCAGTAGAATTAAAAGCAAGACTTAGTTCTCTAAGAACAAATCTACACAGCTATAGATATACACATGGTGTTACCGCAAACCGAATATCATGATACCTCACCATGCAAAGCCTCAAAAAGTATTTCACAGATTTGTCATTGTATGCATATTATATAATACGTTGGGATAGAAAACAACTCGAACAAAGACTTTTTTCTATGAAATCAAATCTTCTTTTTACATTCTAATTATACAAAATTCTTGAAAATTAAAATACACGGAGCATTTTGTTATAAATAAGGGAATAAAAGAGTGGCGACGAGTTCTTAAACGGCCGTTTAAGAACGAGTCACCGCTCTTTTATTCCCATTCATAAATGCCCTTTTGTTAAAAAGCGAAAAAATGTTACTAGTGCAGCGGATAAGCAAAAAAATTGTGCACTTTTTGAGAAAAGCATGAAACTTTCAGCATAGTTAGTTTTCACCTTAAGATTTATTTTCAGATGTGGAGGGAAGTCAAATTTGACCTCTGATGACCCTGAGAGGTCAAATCCAAAATGGCCGCCATTTCGCCTGTTCTAATGTACAAACAAGTATAATTTTGGAATCAGACAGTGTAGAAAAACATTTAAGGTGTCATTTCCAACTAAATTGGGGATGCCAATTCATTTGGTAATACCTTTGAGATCACCAGAACTCAAAGAAATGTATTAAGGTCAAGGTCAGGGTCAAATAAGGTCAAAAAGTGAAATTTTTGTGAAAATTTGCCTCCATTTTGACACTTTAGAAGTAATAAATGAACAATATCAACAAAAAATACTCATGTAAAACATTACAACAACTATGACTATCCAGAACACCAAAACAGCTATTCCAAATAGGCCTACAACCTAAAACCTGTTCATTTTCACAATAGATATCCACATAGATTCAGCACTATGTATCCACAACGTATGAATATCTTAAGGGTAACGATCAAAATCAAACAGTCTCCAGAACAAATGCACAGTGCAGTGCACTGGATTGCAGCTTTGACACATTTGCAATGTCCAGTGCACCATTTTTTGCAGGGACAGTGGATCAATTCCTGGCATGATTGTGATGCCTAGGACATCTGGGTGTTTTTCAGCGAGAGTCATCATGTAACGGATGTGTACGGAAAGCCATCTGGAGTAGTGCGTGTGATCTAGGGCACAATCCAGGGCACAATCTGCGCCAGGGATTCCACATATACAGCTGGCAGTTACCTTCACGAAGAGACCTGATGTACTGCATCAAGTGAAGCTCTAATGACAGGGTCTTAAGCCAGTAGTCAAAGTGGACACAGGCCTTTGCTCGCTGTATGCATCACTCAAAAGGCGGACTATCTGGTTGAATGGCATCAATATCAACAGATGTGCAGTCTTCAATGTAAGCTTGTTGGAGGAGTTTATAAAGGCTTGCAGCTTTGACCTGGTGGGCATGGTAGGTCTTGATGATATGGCTGGCAAGTATGAAGGAATTTGCTGTTCTGGATCTGGCAATGTTGGCCTCCATCAGGGTGTTCGTCCGGCCACTGTCTTTAAACCAGTCTCCCAGCAACTTCAATGTGGCCATCTCGATGTGTAGACCACCAATTATGATCACAAAGTGATCCTCTCCGTGAGTGGCTGGCCAGTTCCACTGGACTTCTTTTACAAGAGCATACAGGTGTTGGTCAGCAGCAAGGACAGGAATTTGACATGGGTTCAAGTGCTGAACTGATGCCTTGACGATGTTCATGGAGTGCTGTATCATTGCCACAGAGTGTGTATTTTCAAGAAACAGAGGCAATAGTGCGTTGAGTGCTGCAGATGGGATGACAGCTCGGTGTGTGTCAGCGTGGTAGGCAGACCACGATATACAGCTATCCATGATAGACTTTTCAACAGCCATCTTCACTTTGCTGAGCCATGCATACTCATCTTCTGTAGCAGATGCTGCAGCCAGGGGGTTGGAAGGTCTCACGGGACCACAGCCGGCGCACTAAAGTCCTTATAGTCTTAAGGGCAGCTGGTGGCACAATTGTGTTGGCTGGTGGCAGAAGTGTCACTGACTTGGTGGAAGAGCCACCCTGACTAATCACCGGTACACTACGTTCAGTTCCGCCATGTGTATGTGACCGATGCTGAGATTCCGGTGCCGTGGAAGGAATCTTTTGCAGTTGCAGAGCTTGGATTGTGGTCGATGTTGTCCACAGCTGCTGCTGTTTAAACAGTCCATGACGCAACTTTGGCGGGCACATCATACTGTACATCTTCCTCCCTAAAGCAGTGGCAGGCACCATCGGCAATGTCTGGGCCCAATTTCATAGAGCTGCTAAGCACAAAAATTTGCTTAGCATGAAATTTCTTCCTTGATAAAAACAAGATTACCAACCAAATATCCATGTGTTGCATATTGCTTGTTACTGGTAGTCAGCTGTTGTTTTGCTTATCCTGAAAATCACGTGGAAATTTGGTTGGTAATCATGTTTTTATCAAAGAAGAAATTTCATGCTAAGCAGTTTTTTGTGCTTAGCAGCTCTATGAAATTGGGCCCTGATGTGAGTTGCAACAGCCTGTCGTATGAGACACACATTCCAAGATTGAACAGTGTGTCAACCAGTCCTCTACTTTGTGTAATTGCATGGATCTTGTGGGACAGGTAGATTGGGAGTGGAGTTTCTCGGCTGCAGCTATGATGTGCTGAGCTTGATTCCACGTTACATACATGCTTCAGGCTGTTGGACATAATAATTGGGAGAATGCTAGGGCAGGTTTTGTGAAGCAGCTGGGTCTGATGCTTGATGTTTGCCCCATCAAGTGTTATGTTTGCCTGAAACTTGAGTCAGAGATCTCTTTGCGCACCACCGGTGCTGCTCCAAATAAATGTATGGCATCACTGTCATAAATGAACAGGCAATCATGAGGTCTGGTCCAATGTCCTTCTCAAAACTAAGAAGTATGTCTCTTTCCTGTGAATGTGCCCTTAGATCAGGAAGTGCAAAAAGCAGTTTGTTTTTCAGTCTGATGGTGTGAATCCGTTTCTCAACAGTCTGACCAAGCTGCTCCAGACTGACCTTGTATAGCTGAGCGATATATTTAAGTTTGAACCAGGAGAACTGTCCTTATCACTATTCATGTCTTTCAAGAACGCCACTAGCTCTGCAATTAAGGCAAGAATTGCAAATGCAGGCAAGAATCATCTCCACCATTGCCTGTTGGTGCAGCCTGCCTGGCTCTGTTGTACAATGAACGTAGACAGCCGTGATGAAACTTGGCCTCAATGGCAATCATGTCTCCTACTGCAAGTTTGGCCAACAGAGCAGTGTCCTCAACTTCATGGTCACACCTCGGCACATTAATGTCAATGTTGTATGTAAGTTAGTGCTTTATGTAAGCCTGCAGAACCAGCAGGCTCATTGCAGAAGAGACAAGTAGGAGATGTGGAGCTGCTCACTGACCATGCTATGCACTTGGTCAGTTACAGAACAAAAGAATGGTCTGGTGCTAATTTGTAAAATAAACTAACTGATATTGAAAAGGGATTAAGCTGGCAGACTATGTACAAGAACCACTCCTAGAGAACTTTGAGAATGTATGGGAGAACAAAATGACAAATAAATGGGAAAACATTCAAAAAATAGTAATTTTTGTGTAAATTTTGACCTTGACCTTGACCTTAATGCAAATCCTTGAGTTCTGGCGATCTCAAAAGTATTACCAAATGAATTGGCATCCCCAATATAGTTGGAAATGACACCTTAAATGTTTTTCTACACTGTCTGACTCCAAAATTATACTTGTTTGTACATTAGAACAGGCGAAATGGCGGCCATTTTGGATTTGACCTCTCAGGGTCATCAGAGGTCAAATTTGACTTCCCTCCACATCTGAAAATAAATCTTATGGTTAAAACTAAGTACTCTAGAAGTTTCATGCTTTTCTCAAAAAGTGCACAATTTTCATTATATGAGAGCTTATCCGCTGTACGACAATCTGTGACAATCTGCTTCGCAGCGAATTTTCGAAAACTTTTTAAAAGTTATGTTTGGTGCGCGTTGGGTTGTGTGTACGCGCGTGTAAAAATAGATTACGCGCTGGTACTAATACTAGCTATATATTGCGTTCCGAGTAAATTAAATTGGCGTACATGAGCTTGCGCCCAACACGCGAAGCCAGCCGGTTTTAAACAGCTCCAGCTATGTCATTATCAGCCGTTTAAACACCCCCACGTGACATGCTCTTCACCAATAGGAATAGCGAAACTGTCTGGGGTATTTATGGATACAATTTTAATATATATATCATACAAATATTTTGTTAAAACTAGCATTGAGGGTAAACGGTCAAATTATTTAAACAGATAAAGCATTGGTAGAAAAAAAGCAGACAGGAATAATAGTCAATTATTTTGAAGTGGTAAACATGAAAGTCCTTAATAATTTGTGTAAGGTTAAAAATAAAATGAAAAAAGAAATTTGTTTACATTTAATTATCAAAAAACTATATGGCAATACTTTAGGTTTGAAGGGTATCATCGAATGGATAAACCGATATGTAATTAAACTTCCACCATAAAGGAACAGTTGAATATAATTCTTGCTCCCAAAATTATCATCAAGTTTTGACTTTATTCGTGACAAATAAATACAGCAACGTTATTTCCTTTGAGAACTTCCTGACCCAAAGGACCTCGGTCTGAGCATGCGTCACTCCTTAAGAAATTCAGGACGTCATCTCGGCACCGAGCCGAAGCATTCCGAGCAAAGCCGATGGTATGAGTCAAGAAGTCGAGGAGAATACTCGCCTCATCGGACAGCTCTTCGAGGGGAGCGAAACAAGCCGAAATATCACAATGATAGATGAAGTTCTGAATCTCGGAAATGTTGAGGTTGAGCTTACGAGACACCTCGATAACGTCTGAAGATGTGAACAGATCTCCTCTTCTATCAAACTTCTTATGAAGAAACTGCCATAGACTCCCAAATCCTCCTTCTCCTATTTTTGGTATAAAAAACAACAACAAAAAAACAAAAAAACAACCTTGTCAAATTTGGATATCAGTCTCGTAATGAACGGTGTGTCTCAGCTGGAACTTCAATTAAAACCCCTAACTGTGGAAGAAACCCCAGGAATTACAGTAAATTGAAAGTCATTAGCTTTGTACAATAATCCGGATGTTAGTTTGAAAACTAAGGATTTAAGCTTTAAAAAGTGTACTACATTAACAATAGACCCTTTGCATATTATGACGTCACAAGACCCCAAAACAGCACCCTCAAGCCTCGCTACCATGGGCAGCCCGCCACCATGGGCAGCCCGCCGTAGCGATACCTCTCGTCGCTGTGCTTGGGGCGTAAAAACACGCGCGTGACCTCATCGTAAAACAGCATTGCGCGTTATGTAAGAGGGCTGAGAGTTGGACGCAACGCGTGCAGTTTCCATTGTTTGATCTCAGCAATGGCAGCCAATGCAGGGGGGGGGGTCTATTATGGAGCAAGTTGTTATTTGAGCAAGTTGTTATTTAACCTGACATAAGCGATATCATCAGGACACCTCTTTCATCCAGCTCATCATGAAGACACTGCAAAGCCAGTTCTATGTCACCCATGTAGTAAATAGAGCTCATGCAGCTGATAAAATGAAACCGAGTCCCCGTCTTGTTGGTGATCTTTCGATACTCCCCGAACGTCTCGCACCTCCACTCAAAGGTAACACCCTGGAGCTGTGCCGACTCCTTGGACGCCAGGGCTTGGTACTGCTTCAATACAACAGGATTGGGCTCGAGGATGGTGGCGTGGATAAGAGGGTGGCTAACCAGGAGGGTTGACATCATCTTTAAATCGATGGCACCTGTGGGGGAGTGTTCTCAGCATTCATTCACATTGTCTTTGGGTTAACTTTGTCAACTGAAAAATAGTTTCACGGCACGAAGCTAACTTTTCAAATTTGCGACGCTATTGTAATAGTCAGAGGGACTGGGCAAGTCTACGAATCTGAAGTTTGTTTGATACAGAATCTCTTCTACAGTAATTCATGTTGCGATACTGGCGACTGTGTAAACAGAGCGAACGTCACCAATCAAGACTAGTAAATTAAAAACCTTGATTATAAGTTGCAGGCCAGATTTTTGCCGAAAGAAATTTGCGAATTTTTACTCGGAACTAACTTTGACAGATAATGTTTCAAAATGAAAAATGTACAAAAACTTGTGTATGCGTCATATTCATAAAATGTAAGTTTACTTGAAAGTTTTGTTTATATTATTTTCAATCAAACATTTTCCTCAATTTGTCCAACATTAATTATTTAGTTAGTACTGTTTTTCTTGTTTTCGGAATAAGAACAAACGTTTTACACAAACTGCAAAGGAAAACAAATAGGGGGCCTATGGCTGACACAAACTGCAGAGGAAAGTTCATTTTCTACCATATTGTAGTGTTTCACTTAAGTAGACCTAAATCATGCTTTAGAAACATGTCTTTTTAAACGGTGATTGTTATTAATTTCTGAGATTACATAGTCTTTTTCAATGTTGATACATCGGCGCAATACAGCCAATTACCTCCTTCCACTTCCCCGTCAACCATGTTCCGTCCTAACTTGATAATCGTCCCAACTATAGTTGGGACTGATCCCAACTTGAGTGTTAAAGTTGGGACGTCCCAACTATAGTTGGGATCACCCATAGGACACCGTAATCGATCATGCGTGGATTACTGTGTGTGACCATGGAGGTAGGACTGGGTGTACTTACTACACTACTGCAGACGCATAAACTGATGCAATCGGCATTAATTACCAAGATTCTTTATTTCAAACCCGGGTCTCGGCTCTGTACAAACTCATGTCAAAACTGATGATGAAGCTAGTTAGAGCCGGTCGCGAGCCGGTGCCCAGGACAAGGTTTGGAATAATAGTAATATATCGCTCATAATGGACCGCTAACTCGGTGTAAATAGTGTTTTTCATAGATGGTTCAGTCTGACAGAGGCCTCATGGAGTCATGCTCATGCCGGGTGACGCTTTCATCAGTGCCTACGCATTTAGTCTCCTTTCTCTCGGAAAACCAACATTCTAATTAATCTCAAATATTCTCAAGGGAAAGTGGTCTTAAAAACTCCATACTATGATACGTATGATTAACTGTGTATTATTTATGTTTTTAGTTTATTCATGGGGGTGCTTTGTGTTTACTGCCACGACTGCGACCCCAACTATAGTTGGGACGTCCCAACTATAGTTGGACGTCCCAACTTTAACACTCAAGTTGGGACCAGTCCCAACTCAAGTTGGGACCAGTACCAACTATAGTTGGGACAGTTGTCAAGTTGGGACGGAACAAACCACACTTTATTTAAATTTTCGGACCGAGTTGACTTTGGACCGAGTCTAACAGAAAGTTGAAAAACCTCCTCGAAGGTGGTAATATACTGATACAAAATACCAAGTTACAATTCAAGAAGAGGAGAAGCGAGGGTGTAAACATACCGTTGCCCGGCCCGACACTCAGGACTGTTAAGGCCCGTCCGGGTCCGGTCTCGATCGAGTCCACCACCGCCGGTAGTTCGTTGCAAATCCACTGATACATCTTCTCCCGTCTGTCACAAATCGTCTCAAAAACATCGTAGACTCGCTGGTAATACCCTTCATCAGTCGACAGATCTCGGAGGTTGTTATTTTGAGACGTAGACATGAAGCCCGTATTCACAGCTCAAATTTTCAGGGTATAAAGTCTCTTATTATCTTGGTTATAAAAGTAACCAGTCAACCATGTCTGTTGGTCCTATTTATACCAAAGATCATAGAGCGCCAACGGCACCAGCACACAATGAAAACACAATAGCTCCCACCAAAACGGCGGCAGACAATCTGCACTTTGACCCCCGCAAATCATTACACGATTTCAGAGGGTATATCGTTTATTGTCTAAAGAGATTACCATCGTCCTTGGGGTGCACCCCACAAAATAAGAAGAAAACAGAGCGTCGGCCTCATAAATATTCTGTAGGCCCTCAAAATATTCTCTATTGGACAGATTTGAGAGCCCAATAAAAGGGAAACAATCAGTGTACAAGTTGTAAAGATCTGTGCAGATTATAATTATCACGAAGACTCCGTGAGAAACAGTGTTATTCTGGACTCAACTCCGTGTGTGTTTTATTAGGATCGGCTAGTCATCTCGCCCCCTAGCAAGCTCGCCCCAACAATGTCGCCCCTGCAAAGTCGCCCCCTGACCGGCTCGCCCCGGGTTGTTACAAAGTCGCCCCTTAACAATGCCGCCCCCCTAGCAAAGTCGCCCCGACAATGTCGCCCCTAGCAAAATAGCAGTAGGCCTACAGAACGCACTTAGTCACTGTTGAATCCAAACCAGCCGAACCAAAAGAAATGGGTACAATGTCACAATTAAATACTGTACGCTTTGTTTGTTTTGAAAGTTGTATCCTCCAATCAAAATGACAAAGATCTACTTTACAGTCATTGTTTATTGGTAGTTTTATTGATTGTATTCCTCATCCAGTCCTGTACTCCATGTGTGTGGGTTTTTTTTACGTTTTTTAATCCTACCTGTAATTTTCTTTTGTTTTTTCTATTTATTGCTAATTACTGATTGTAAATCGCATCCAATTTGGCCTGTGGGCCACGAAATGTGATGTTAATAAAATGAAATGAAAATGAAATGAAACTTGGGTGTTATATAAAACAAATAATGAATGTTTTTTCGTTTGTGCAATAGTGATAATATTTTCATTCGTTGAAAGATGGAATGTTCCATTAAACTCGGCTCCGCCTCGTTGAAAAGAACAATCCATCTTTCAACTCAAAATATTCGCACCATTGCACTCATAAACATTCATTATTTGTATATTATTCAATAAAACGAGGGCGCCGAAGTATGGGTCGCGAGTAGACTTGACCCAAGTCCCAATCCCGTGTAAGGCCCTTCCTTGCCTCGTCAGAAAACTATTGTTTTGCACTCTGCATTCCGATCCCCAACCTGCGCGCGGGACAGGGACTTGACGATCCCGCAGTTGCCTGATATGTAAATTTATTCACTTATGAATATGTAAAGTACGGCGCATTACTTGTTGTCAAATCAAACGCGTTCAAAAAGAAGACTCGTTGATTTTTTATTTGCGGGGGGGGGGGGTAAAATACTTTGTCGAGGATCAAAATGCATTTATATTCATAAAAACTACAAATTTATTTGAATTCAAGTTAATATTACGTATACATTGGGATTGGTATTGTATACAAAATGCATACTTTGAACTTTTGACAAATGCAATTCAGTGACTTACAACACCCACCCCCCTCTTCCGCCCGGCCGCCAGAAGTTTACTTCTTTAAGAATGTATGTACATACATGATACATTGTCTTCTGCATGTACAAAGGTCACAGAGTAAGATGAATATTTATGAACGGGGCAGCGCTTCCACGCTCCCATTGGTTTTGTACATCTCCCCATTGCGGGAGATTTTTCTATTCAATGCGTGGAGGAAGGAAACGACCCCGTCAAGTCCCTTGATCGCGACCGCAATAGCTACATTTTTGTCGGTGAGGGCGCACAGGTATTATATGCCTGTACTGTGGCTGCATCACAGACATATACAATGAACATGTAATAATATTTTACTTCGCGCGGCACCCGCTAGATGGGAGCGGTTCTTGCGTATAAAATGCTGCAAATTTAATGTGGGGTGAGGGGGGTAACTGGAGGGACACTCAGAGGTAATCATTTTGTAGAATTGGCTCGGTAACGGTAGATAATATCGGCACGCAATGTTGTTTTGTCTTATGATAAAATTGTGACCATGCAAAAGATGTTGAGTGGGGTCGAAACGTTGCCTGCCCTCCTCACCATTCTCGTCCCCTTTCTCCAACTACGAAGCATAATTTGGGGGTGTATGGCCGGAGTTGAGTTGTAATATTGGGGAAGGATGTATTTGGCAATGATGCATGCTTGGCATGATCATTTGTAGGTATTTTCATGATGTTATAACTTGTGTTGAGCGACTGACAAAGCCATCCACTGGTTTCTTTGTATGGAAATTAGGCTTCTGTGCTCGTGCAAATGTATTTATTTGTTACTTGATATCCTTTTTTCTTTAATTCTTTATTTCTTTGTTTCTCTTTATCTTTATTTGTTAAAAGTGTCTTTGTTTCTACACCTTTTCTATATCCGTGTTTTGCCGTTTGTTTCCCGCGTGTGTAGCGCAGGCAACACGATGCAATAGTTAGGGGATAATAGCTAGGGGTACAGACTAAAACCCTCGTAAAAAACCGTAATTGTTGGTCTGGCTCCCTACCCCTCAGACAAGCTCCCAAGCTCACGGCTAGACCGGCAAGCTGGGGAGTTCATGCCCCGGGGTTTGTCTCTCTGGCCCCCACGAGACACGGCACCGGCTGTACGGGATATGCCCCAAGGTTTACGTTCCGCTAGCTAAACACGCTTCGGTTGCACGGACTCTCTGAATGCGAATCTTACGTTCGATTTTTCATCATTATTTATAAATTATCAGTAATCTGAATACATAGTCTTTTTTGTCAAATACTCATAAATAATTGTAAAAAAACAGTTAAATTTGGTTCAGTAATTTACTTTTATACGGCTGGAAGTAAAACTAACTCCGAATATCACGCGATTTATCCGAACCACTTTTTTGGTTCGGATAAATCACGTGACCTTCGTTTTTTGAAAAATGCTCGAAAATGGCAAAATTTGATGGTTTCTTTTAGGAACCGTTTTTCTCCATTCCTGGAAGACCTTTGGAGTCATATGTTAGCCTATTTTGTAGCCCAAATAGCCCAACGAAGCCGGTGTGCCCCTTTAAGTCCGTTTTGTTTCTACTTCAGGAAGTAGGTTACCCCCACTAGTGTGAACTACAGTGACCTACAGTGACCTACATGCATAATGCATTAGCAACTGACCAGTCAAAACGCTTTACTGAGGCCCCATAGTTAGCGTGTGGTATGGATAAACAAATCGCGGGCGGGAAATGTAGACCAATAGCAACAAGCCATGCATAGGCCGTGCCTGATTTAGCGACTGTGGCTACAACTGTTGCCAAGGGTTCAAGACGTCACAAACTTCAACGTTATTAGGGCCTTGTCACACGAGGCAATTTACAGGCAACCAGTTCCAGGCAATTTGACGTAGCGATCAAGACGTAGACACGTAGCCATAGCCGCCAAGTCGGCCATGCAGCTGGTATTTTACCCCCTCTGTTTTGTTTGTTGAACGAATACTGCGCATATTCGCTCGTCCCCAGCGCCTTGCCTTAAAACCAAAGGCGCTGGGATGGGCAAACGTATCAAGCACGCTCATTGGTTAATGCTCAGTCCCATCATGCATCACACTCACACTGCAAGCACTGCACGCATGACGTACTTCCTGAACAAGAATCTGTGCAAGCTGATTAGCCCATCCCAGCGGTCCTGGATAGGCCGCTGGGGCCGAGCGAACTGTGCATATCGCTTGAGGACAATGACATGGTCATAGGTTATCATTTTAACAAAAAAGAGAGAGAAAAAAGGTTAGATTACCACTTGAACGATTTTTTCTTCTTCGAGTTAAAAATATCCCATTTACCAGCACAAATTGCACCCACCAACTGTTTTGTCGCGTTACAACCACAGACATACTGTACATACAATACCTATTAAATATTAGGTACATGTATATTATGTCTGTGGTTACAACAGTTCAACCGCACGAGAGAGGGCGCTCTAGTAGCACATATCTTTTGCCCCCCAAAATGGTAGTTTCCGTCGAGACCTCAAAGCGTTCTTAACAACCGTCACATAACGGGTAACGAAGTTTTCTTTGCCATTTAAAGCTCACTTTTAGGACATTAATTTATTGAGAGAAATATAATGAATTTTTGTTATACTTTAAAAACGGCACTCTTTTTGTTATCGTTGTGATGACAGATTTGCCATTTTCCTGGTTTGCACTGCATTGCACCAATTTCGTGAATAATATTCCAATTTATATAATATTTTTATTAATTTTCTATTTAGTTCTTAACTATTATTAATGTTACTGATTAGTTTTGTTTTAATTGTCCAAATTAATGAAGTTTGATATTTTTTAATGGATACAGATTACATTTAAAGACAAAATATTTTTGTATTTATTTTTGATTGAATTTAGAATTGAATCAATCGTTCAATGTTGAATAAAAAAAGCAAACTAGTGTACACTGTGTAGGCATGCATGAATGGTTGTTGTTGGGGGGGGGGCTATGATTAATTATGAAGTACAACACAAGTAAACAAATATGATTATCACTTTCGATCTACTTAAAAAAATTAATATATATAATTTTTAATTTTTTTTTTTTATAATGGGTATAATAATTAATATTATTACTGACACTATCTGATAATTAATATAATCATACAGAATATTAAATCTAGCCCATCCATTTGAATTTACAATTTTTCTGAGGTTGTTGCGCAGAATAGCCTTATGATTTGAAACAGTTCTAGGATTAATAAATTGGGTGAAGATTACTTCTTACCTGGCAGAGACTCCAAGGGCTCGAGTTGAATGGGAAAACCCACAAGACTGCAGCGCTTGTTGTTCAGAACTTTTATTGGACAAGAACACACTTTTCACGCGGGTTAATATTTACACTGGTTTTATTTGAACATTCACTAACTAACAAGTAACAGAAGATTGAAATACCATTAGTCATTGGGTAAGCATACTTCGATTCTCAACAGAATTTCACAAATATCTAGTATTAGTGTTGGCTTTCCTGCTGCTTGTTAAAACTTCTATTACCCATATTATTTTTTAAAGAGCAAGCGGCTGTAGGAAGTAAAGCCAAAGTTGATGCGTCGTTGTGAGCTGATGCTGAATTCTCTCGAAGTTGGCTTTTTTTATCTCTAGCTGCAAAGATGATGGAATTAAATCTGCATCGAGCTGACTATCTCCAGGTGATGTAGTCCCTATTAATTATAATTCTCACTTCATTTTGCCTTATTTGTCCAATTTGTGATTGTTTATTTTATGCCGTACAACGAATAAATGGATAAATAGAACTGCATTTCTATTGTCTGACGGTTTAATATCATTCATTGTCATGCAATGTGATACACAGTCAGCCCTCCTACTGTCTGACCATTCAATATCATCCACTGTGGTTTGGAATGAAAGATAAACGCCAGCCTGCAATATGAAATCTGTGGTGAATGCATATACACAGTACACAGCCAACCCTCCTACTGTCTGACCATTCAATATCATCCACTGTGGTTTGGAATGAAAGATAAACTATGCCAACCTGCAATATGGTATCTGTGGTGAATGCAAATACAAAGTACACAGTCAACCCTCCTACTGTCTGACCATTCAACATCATCCACTGAGGTTTGGAATGATAGATAAACTATGCCAACCTGCAATGTGATATCATGTGATGAATGCATCTACACAGTACACAGTCAACCCTCGTACTGTCTGACCATTAAATACCATCAATTGTGGTTTGGATTGATAGATAAACTATGCCCGGCAGCAGTATGATATCTGTGGTGAATGCAAATACAAAGTACACAGTCAACCCTCCTACTGTCTGACCATTCAACATCATCCACTGAGGTTTGGAATGATAGATAAACTATGCCAACCTGCAATGTGATATCATGTGATGAATGCATCTACACAGTACACAGTCAACCCTCCTACTGTCTGACCATTCAATATCATCCACTGTGGTTTGGGATGGTAGATAAACTATGTCCGGCAGCAGTATGATATCTGTGGCGAATGCAAATACAAAGTACACAGTCAACCCTCATACTGTCTGACCATTCAACATCATCCACTGAGGTTTGGAATGATAGATAAACTATGCCAACCTGCAATGTGATATCATGTGATGAATGCATCTACACAGTACACAGTCAACCCTCGTACTGTCTGACCATTAAATACCATCAATTGTGGTTTGGATTGATAGATAAACTATGCCCGGCAGCAGTATGATATCTGTGGTGAATGCAAATACAAAGTACACAGTCAACCCTCCTACTGTCTGACCATTCAACATCATCCACTGAGGTTTGGAATGATAGATAAACTATGCCAACCTGCAATGTGATATCATGTGATGAATGCATCTACACAGTACACAGTCAACCCTCCTACTGTCTGACCATTCAATATCATCCACTGTGGTTTGGATTGATTGATAAACTATGTCCAGCAGCAGTATGATATCTGTGGTGAATGCAAATACAAAGTACACAGTCAACCCTCCTACTGTCTGACCATTCAACATCATCCACTGAGGTTTGGAATGATAGATCAACTATGCCAACCTGCAATTTGATATCTTGTGATGAATGCATCTACACAGTACACAGTCAACCCTCGTATTGTCTGACCATTAAATACCATCAATTGTGGTTTGGAATGATAGATAAACTATACCAACCTGCAATGTGATATCATGTGGTCAATCCAGTACACAGTACACAAATGCACACAGTAAGATACTGTGCACAATAGACCGTGCAAGTCTCGCGCGTATTCGAACATTTTTGGGACTACTGTGGTCCCACGTACATTGCTTTAACGCGTGAAGGAAACAAACTCAGGCGCTTTAACGGATCCCAAATATTCGAATACGCGCGAGACTTGCACAGTCTATTGAAACACCTTACACAACTTGTGCAGAACTTTGGTTTCAAGTTGGTCAACTCACAAGAAAATAGTACCAAGAGGAGAAGGACTTAGTCTAAGTTCAGTCTTTCTTGATTGTGTGTTTACACACACATACATGAAGGAATTTTCTGATGATTTCGTTTACAATGAAATATGCAGCAATTGGAGAGGAGTGATGTCACTTGTAGAATGAGGTTAGTAATAAATGTGTGTGGTTTTTTTTCTCATCAGGTTGGAGTGACGTCACCTCGTAGCATGAGGTTACTCCCTGAGAAGAAACCCAAGGCAGCTCAGCGAGTGGCTGTAGCAGATCAAACTGGCGTCCTACAGTGCTTCAATATGAAGAAAGGAGAGCCAGTAGTAAGTAGCTAGGTTCAGTTTACTTCTCCCTCTACACCAATGGGAGACCCAGGAGTTTTCGCTCTGGGGTTGCAGTGAAAAAATGGAAAAGCCATTCCTGCTCAGAATGCTCTAAATGATAAATATTTGATTTCTTTTTGTTTATAGAGTGCCTTTAAGACTCTTCCTGGACCTAAGATTGCTCGTCTGGAGCTCGGAGGGGCCATGGGTACGGCTCCAGACAAAATCTTCATCACATCCGGGTCAGAGGTCAAAGGTTTTACCAAGAAGGGCAAGCAGTTCTTAGGGTTTGACACCAATCTGACAGAGAGCATAAAAACAATGTAAGAAACAGAAGCTAACCAAACAGGTGCTAACCAAATTGGTGCTAACCAAATAGGTGCTAACCAAATGGGTGCTCACCAAACAGGTGCTAACTAAACAGGTGCTAATCCAATGGTGCTTACCAAATACAAGTAGGTGCTAACCAAGTATCTGCTAACCAAACAGGTGCTAAGCAAATAGGGCCCAATTTTCATGGCTCAGCACACCACCAAAGTCTGTGTTTATGGTTGCCATTTTCTGGGCCCTTCAGATGTTAACCTATTTTTAAAGCTACGATACAGATTTCTGATTGAACTAAATTTTCTAGTAATTTTTTTTTCTTCAGAATCTTTACTATTTTTCTTGAGAGAAGTCTTCACTAGACTAATTTTTTTCTCAAATTATTATTATTATTTTGGATAGATTTTTGACTTTAAAATGTTGTAATTGTATTCTTAGCTATAACACTTGTTCCTGTCTGAACTTTTGAAATATCTTTTAATATCGAAATGTGATTTGTTTTTGCTGGGGAGTGAATATTTCTCCTTTTCCTTGTGAAGAAGTAGAGTCCGATTGATCAGACGTTTGTTTTATATTCTAGGTGGGTATGTGGCAGTCATCTTTTCCTAGGTGGTAACTACATCTTCAATCATTACATTGATTGCAAAGATGAGAATTACTATCTGTGTAGCGACCGCATCAATGACATCATCTGCTTGCCTCTGAACCGCGTCAAAGAGGTGACTCCCGTCCTCGCGTGCCAGGATCGCGTCTTGAGGGTTTTAGATGGATCCAACCTATTGTATGAAGTCGAAGTGGCGGGACCACCACAGTCACTCTGTCTGTTTGCTGATGAAGGAGGTAAGTTCTATTACAGTAGAGGGGTGACACATTGATAGTATTTTTGAAATGGCTGAGTGAGTCTAGTTCACCGGACTCTGGTATTATCATTGTGGGGTTTTGTGTCGCGGTCGTGACATTTGTGTTTTTCAGCAAGACACTTTTACTATTATTGCTCCGTCCTTTGGATGGGACATAAAGCCGTAGGTCCCGTGCATTGTGTAAATGCACGTAAAAGAACCCAGTACTCTTATCGTTAAGAGAAGAGGATTGCCCCGGCCTTTTCTGTTAGGGCTGGTTGCAGATTGCACCTTGTAAGTTGTAAACCCTTACAAAGTATTACATAAGTGGGTCTCCTATGTCAAAGGTCAAGCATAGTTGTACATGTCTTTTGTAAAAATAACGAGCACTTTGAGAGGCCCGTCAGTTGTGAGATAGAGATCTTTATAAGAACTACATGTTAAATAATAATAATAACTAGAAACGAGTTTGTAACGAACAAACACTGGGGTTTCGGCCTTGTTGTCAATGTTGAATTAATGTAACAAGTAATTTGACACCTGATGACATCACGATGATGAAAACACGTTTTTCGTACGAACTTTGTTATAAGCTACAAGACGGTACAAAAATTATAACTCTTTTACGTTATGGTTCAGACGATATAAAGTTTTAAATAATTGTAAATAATAAACTACCATGCCAATGCTAAAGTAATTAAAAAGCTATAACGTACAGACCTTGAAATGAATTGTGGTGGGAGAATGCAATGAAATTGTGCGAGAACAAACCGCTACTAATATCCCAAAACACTTCCGTATTAAGTTCGAGGACTCTCCACAAACAAGAGGGCGCTATACAGGTGCACCGTTAACTGTAGAAGCGAAGCAGCGAACCAAAATGAACGGTACAAAGGTCGAACGATGCCATGCGCGTGGACAATGGGCTGTGTGGGTCTGGCCGTATGCAGCGTTTTACGATGCCTAGCGTGGGAAGCAATGGCTGTGTGGAGTGATGGCCGTATGCGATGTACAGCGTGAATTACGTGCAATGTACACACACGACGATCATGCTTTGTTGACGATACGTGTTTTTAAATCGTTAATATCGTCATCAAAGGATTAAAAAATCCTTGATCGAACTACTGCTTGATCTAAGTTAGAGCACAGGCTTTTATTTGATGTATTGTTTGTGTCTTTTAAGACTGTAGTTCCTGAGATCGAACGATAACAAATTTCATGTGTAAATGCTATGAGACTTTTTCGGAAAGAAGAATAATAATAGTGAAAAAAAAAAAAAAATCTCGACGAAAACAAAGGTGGTTTCGGCTGATGGCCGAAACCCCCAATAATAATTTATTTTTAATAAAGCGTCTTACATAAAAAATCTCAAAACGCTGTACAGACAGTTTTTACATATTAACATTCAGCTAAAAAGAGATAATCAAAAATACAGCTAGATTACATTATTGTACAAAAAGACCGACACAAATACAAACAATGAGTTAAAACAACGACACAACAATAAAATAAAACAATAAGAGTCAATCAACACAACACACCACAAGAAAAAGCAATACATAAAAAGATTCAAAGGAAATGCCTTTTAAAAAGAAATGTTTTAAGTTGTGTTTTATCATAATAAAAACTTCTGTTTCTTAATTTATGAAGTGCAAAAATGCACGACATGAGTTGTAGAGTACACTTTTTAACCAAATTTAAAATTTGGGACTTGCGTTAACATTTAGCAGAGGTTGAGTAACATAGGTGTGGCACCCCCCAAAGAATTAATTATAGAGAAGGACATTTGAGCAAAGACGTATAAAGAACTACAAGACGAATAGTTATTTGAGACACAATAAAGCAGAGGCAAATACGGAGGCATAATCAAAAGGCCAAGTCTTGTATAGTAATGCCTTATAAAACATTGTACAGGACAGACAGGGGACAAGGTAAATCATAACTAGAAACTCAAAGAGGTGAAGGATGAAAAGAGAAGAAGCTACTTTAGACAATTAGAGACGAGAGGTTTTTTGTGAGAAAAAACCCAACATGTAGTGCCATATTTAGAATCCTGAATCTGTTGTAATTGTTAAATTTCCTCAAAGGTGAGGATGGTGAAGAGGTTCTGTATGGAACATCAGATGGCAAGGTCGGACTTGTGCAGCTTGGAAGGTTTGAACATTAATTTTAGTTTTTTCTTTCTTCTTCCTCTTTTCTGCTTCTTCTCACAAAGGTTACACAATAATTAAGAACTACATACTATTATCATCCTGCTTCCAGGCAGCTCTTATCAGGGATGTGATTTCTTTGTTTTTAACCGGAATTCCGTTTTTTTTGCCCCCCCCCAAAAAAAAAAAGAAATTCCGTTTTTTTTTTGCCCCCCCCAAAAAAAACCCCCAATTTTTTTTATATTTTTTAATTTTTTTAATCAAATTCATAAAAAAAGTAGATAAAACCATATAATAACGCCCCAGATTGCAGAGTAGGGCTTTTAAAACCAAAGATAAATATTAATATTGGGCTTCATGGTCGCGAGTTTTCGAGCTCGCATGCTTTCGCGCTTTGCGCTCAGAGTTCAGGTTTTTTTCTCAACAGCCTATCACATCCCTGTCTTATGATCATAAATTGTTTAAGTTGGTTGGCTGGTCATGGCTTCATCGTAAACTTACAGGCCATTCGCACTAAATGTTACTTAATAAAATGTTAAAGGTGTTTTACAGGATTTAATAGACATGGTAGAGCTGACAAAATTGTTGCAGACAGTGTTCATGTTTTGTATGATCATTCATATACATCAAATAAAAAACCTGTGACAATTTGGGATTAACTTGTTGTGTGAGTCAGGAGAAAAAAAAGCGAAAAAAAACCATACACAATTTTCAGCGTGTAAAACACATTGTCCCTAATTTGGTTTGTAACAACCCAAATCGGCTGTTGCGTTTTAAACAGTTTTTTCAGATACAGTTTGTTTCAAATACGACTTCATTTCATAGGGAAATATTACACAGAAAAAATGGTTCTAGTATGAACTTCATAATCAGTTAGCTTTCAGACTAAACTTAAACAATGATGCTTTTTAACGTTACCAATCCTGTACAATACCTTAAAAAAAAAAAAAACTGCATTCACCCCAAAAAGACTAAGCTTCGCTCCATTCTCCGCCTATTTTTCAACCTCACCTTTCAAATACATGAAGTGTTGCTTCCGAATGAATTTCCAATTCCCCTTTATTCAAAATGATGTGTTCCTAAAATCCTGTCAATTACATTCTTCCCGTGAACAGAACAACTCCAAACCACAAGTGGGAGATACCAAACGAGAAGCGTAATGGGGGAGTTCTATGCATGGATAACTACGACATCACGGCGGACGGGATAGCCGACTTGCTGGTGGGGAGGGATGACGGCTTGCTCGAAGTGTATGGCTATGATGAATCCGACGAACCTGTCTTGAGATTCAGTCAGGTAAGTCTCATAGGATTTTTGCCCCCCCCCCCAATGAGATAGAAAATATGCATAAATGATTAGTTTAAAAAGCTTCCCCCCCAAAAAATATGTCTTTTCCCCCGCTTGCCCCCCCCCCCTCCACCCATATGAAAATGTCTGGTTAGTCCACTGATGTCCTTCTCATCACCCAGTAGTAAATGGGTAATCTGTGAGGGCAGAGATGGCTCTTGTGAATGATTTAGCTTGGTGCGCTAAATATATTGGCAACACAGGCTGTATACTCCCCAGGGAGCTGAGATGGTTTAAGGAATGAAATAAGTCGTAGAACGACCAGGGTTCGTGGGCTGTGAGTGTCATACTTGGAGAATATCGGCACTTTGTATAATATCAATTACTATTTGTAACTTTTATTTTTCTCTTCAGACTTTGAGTGAGAGTATCAGCTCCATTCAGGGTGGTGTGTTAGCGACAGCCGGATATGATGAAATAGTCGCGTGTACATACGCAGGTAAACATTCTCTGTAAAATGGCGATGGGGACTGCTGCCGGTGATTTCCAGCACCTCAAAAGCCGCCTGTCGTTTTATTAAGATTATTGTCGTTTGTGGTGTCGTCCTGCCAAAAAATCAGAGGGAAGTGGGCAGGGGTTGGAACAAGGTATTTGTTGATTCTTATAGGTAGGGTCAGCGTTAGCCGAGGAGGCCTCTCTTTTCTCTCTTCATATAATTACCACAGCGACCTCCTGGATAATGAGGGTCTGTTTCCAGAGCGGAACATTTTCACAGCTGTCCAGAACTCAAATCATCAGAGATGAAATAATGTCGCTGGTTGCTTACTACCATTACCATCTTCATAATAGGCCTTGAGATAAAAATTACACAATTTTTTTGGGAGTCAATCCCAAAGTGTGACCCTACCTTTACAGAGTTGTCAAATTCCTTCACAATGCTACCGTGAGAAAAAGGAATGTTTAAAGTTTGAGTTGTATTAATGCAATGTTTCATCATGCACCAGTGTAGAGCAAAACATAACTTCACGTTAATTTCATTTATTGTTCAGGTTGGATTCAAGGACTAAGCACGGAGCCCCCTCACAAAGAGGCCGGACCTGGAGAGAAGGTCAAAGTCAGTCAAGACACTCAGAATAAGATCACGCATCTCAAGTGAGTCTCGGTTTTAAGTCCTCTGAACGGCGTCAGGTATTTTCCAGTTCAGTTGATGAGCAACGTACCTTCCCTTTACTTTCCTTAGCTGTCTGTAGCCTCTCAAGATTGCCACCCAAACAAGCTGTTCGTCACAAAATGGTGCTTAGCAAATTTCTCTTTTTAGCAAAAATTTGCAGGGAACCAGTCACAAGTATTTTATGTACATGGTATTTTGGCTGGTAACCTACTTCTGCAAAGCAAGATTTTTCTTTGCTAGGCAACTTTTCCACGCTTAACAGCTCAATGGGGTGTCATGTGGCCGAGTGGTTTAGAGCATCGAATTCAAGTGTTGATCGTTAAGTCATCGGGGTGTGGGTTCGAATCCCGGTCATGACACTTGTGTCCTTGAGCAAGATACTTTACTATAATTGCTTCTCTTCACCCAGGGGTATAAATGGGTACCTGCGAGGGTAGAGGTTGTTATTGTGTTTGAAAAAGCCTTCGGAGCGCACGGCAGCCCGGGCTGTAAAAAGATTATAGGATCAGGAATGTTATTGGCCCAATGACCAGGGCACTATTGTAAAGCGCATTGAGACGTTATTGTGAAATGCGCTATATAAGAACTAGTTAGGTGTTCGTGCAACATGTGCACGAACACCTATTGTTTTTGTTCTGTTTTTTTTTTTTCTTCTCCATCTTCTTCTTCCCTAGAACTCTTCTCTACAGCATAACTCAACATTGAAACTGAATTGAACCTTGAAACTTGACAGTTGAACCTCAATATGAAGACGGTACAGTTGTCATGACGTCATGATGGCGTCATCAGGTGTCGAATTACAAGGTTTTTAAAGTTGAAAAATGACTATTTTCTATTCGCTGTATCTTCGTGAATTTGAAAGCTAGGATGCTCATAATTGGGCATCTTATAAATCAAGACTGGGCTAACATTTGAAAAGTTAACGCCAAAATCGTACGACCTTTACTTCCGGTCTTAACGGAAGGTCAAAGTCTGCGTTTTAGGGTCTTTTTTAATTTTGGTCATAACTCAAAATTAAAATTGATTTTAACCTTGAAACTCATCAGACAATTGAACCTTGATATGAGAACGGCACAGACTTGATGACGTTATGATGACGTCATCGGGTGTCGAATTACAAGGTTTTTAAAGTAAAAAAATGACCTTTTTCTATTTGCTGTATCTTCGTAAATTTCAAAGGTATGATGTTCATAGTTGGGCATATGATAGATCAAGACTGGGGCATCATTTGAAAAGTTAACGTCAAAATCGTATGACCTTAACTTCCGGGTTGTTACCCTGGGTCGAAATTTGCCTTCGTTGATTTTCCTTTAAAAAATCATGTTTTGGGCTTTTTTACGGCATAACTCAAGATTAAAAGTTACCTGAACATTGAAACTCATTAAACACTTAAATCTTAGTATCAAGACGACACAAACTTGATTATGTCATGATGACGTCACCGGGTATTGAATTACATTAAATCAAAGTTTAATATTTGTAAAAAATCATAACTCATGAACCACATGTCGGATTTTTACAATCTACACATCATCGGATTGGTCGTTAAAAGGTCAACAAACGCTACACACAACATGACCCCATTTGACCTTGACTTCCGGTTCAAACCGGAAGTTGAAAATTTCAAAATTCAAATCTCAAAAACTACGGCATATTTTAACATGATTTTAGCATCAGGTTATAAATGAGTTATTCTGCCGAAACTTTTGCACAGAGATTATAGCATTTTAATCTTTGCATCTGGTCAAAACTGGGCGTCAAAGCGCATGTGTCTGTTGACTTTCATCGTGTGACAATGCATGATAGTGTAGGCCAACACAAACATTCGCCGACACTGTACACAGTAGCTGGCCGTTCCGCTCCCTTGTTTATAAGGTTCAAAGTCCACGCAGCCTTGCCAGTACATGTACATGTCACATGAGGGCGCTATATCACATGAATGGTCATTATTTACAGAGCTCAACTAATGATAGTCCGTGTAATAATTGAAAAATTCATAACTCCTTAACCACACGTTGGATTTTCACAATCCAAACGTCGTCTGAACGGTCTTGATAAATCAAACACGCGCTACACAAAATATGACCCATTTGACCTTAACTTCCGGTTCAAGCCGGAAGTTGAAATTTCATGTTTCAAAAAATCATAACTTCTGAACCACACATTGGATTTGTACAATCTATGCATCATTTGGAAGGTATGAAACGATACACAAAATGTTATGCCATTTGACCTTGACTTCCGGTTCATACCGGAAGATGAATTTAATAATTAAAAAAAGTATAACTCCTCAACCACTCATTGTATTTATATCAAGTAAACGTCATCAGAAAGAGCTCTTTAGACTTAACGATACACAGTGTGACCTTATTTAACACTGACTTCCGGTTCAAACCGGAAGTTAAAAAATAATGTTTCAAAAAATCATAACTTCTCAGGCACACTTTGGTTTTTTTGCAATCTTTACATCATTGGCAAAGTATTTATCAACTTAAGAAATGACACACAGAATGGGACCCAATTTGACTTTGACTTCTGGTTCAAACCGGATGATCAAATTCAATATTTGAAATAATCATAACTCCTGAACCACACATTGCATTTTTATTAACTACACGGCATTACAAAGGGCATAAATCAGGTTGATAAAATGAAATATTGTTCAATCATAATTTGATGACATCATCGATCACGAACACCGTGTTTTTGTAGCAAACAAAAATTCAATGTCTAGTTATTATTATTATTATTATTAATGAAATATGGCTGTGCCAAGCAAAAATGAGTTAGGAACCAGTCACAAATTCTGTAAATATTATTGACTTGGCTGGTAGCCTGTCGATCTGATAAGCAAGGTTTTTCTGAGTTGAGCATTTCTTTTTGCTTGCTTGTTTAATGACATTGCTCCATGGCTGTGTAAAAATATTAAGAGAACCCTTGGATCTGAAATTGTCCAAACCCAAGTTCACTGCCGGGGATAATGTTGCAGATTGTGACTTGTTTACGTGTTTCATCCAATCCACAGGACCGAGCTTGAAAATCTCCAACGCCGTGTCATCCAAGAAAGGGAGAAGTACCACTACTCGGCCATGAACAACAAGGCCATCTCTGCCGTGCCGTACTTCAACATCAACGATCGCTTCTCACTGAATCGAGACGACGCCAGCTACACGTTGAGCATCGAAGTGCAAGTTGCTATTGACAACGTGTTGCTGCAGAGTGACGTCCCGATCGACCTGCTGGACGTAGACAAAAACTCTGCTGTGGTTAGCTACAGTTCCTGTGATACAGAGGTGGGCTCACATTTGGCTATTTTAGCAAATAATTGCAGCAAAGGGAATGGTTTGTACACTATGTGGCAGCGAATTTACCAGGGTATTGTTAACGCAACTTCCGAGATTCCCGTTTGTAGTTAGAGATTCCAGTTTGTTGCCACCTGGTCTACCACCACCCAGTGATAATAATAATAATAATAATACTGGGTTATTATATAGTGCTTTATCACACCCCTAGGGGCATATCAAAGTGCTCAGTATTTGTTTTTCAACAGGATAAGCATTATGGCACCCCATTTATGTAGCACTTTCTAACGGTTTACAAGGTGCTGCGGCTTATTCAGCAGCCACTGCCAGAAACGCTGCCCACGAACGTCTGCCAATGAAGTGTATTTTCTCATATTGTAGAATGGAAATTTCCTGTTGGCGACCTATCGTTGCCAAGCCAACACAACACGGCTGGAGCTCAAAGTGCGATCAATAGAGGGCCAATACGGGGTGTTACAAGCGTACATCACACCGCGACTACAGCCCAAGACTTGTCAAGTCAGACAGTACAGAATCAAACCTTTATCTCTCCATCAGAGGACTCATGTACTTGATGACACAAGGTAAAGTTCCTCAACTCTAAGGAAGGCAGGACTGGCAGCAAATAGGGGCCAAAATGTGTATATTGAGGCTTGACTTAGTAACTGTTTCTATAGTGTGATGAATTCAAATTTAAGTATTAAGAGATGTGACTAAGCAAAGTCATTGTAGCAGATATTGTTCAAATCTAACTCGCTAATGGCTTATTGCTATTGCAAACATTTATTCCATTTAAGTGTATTTTCATCATTTCAGAAATGAAATGGGTTTTTCCCAGACATTTTTAATGGAAAAAGTCATGTTGAAAAATCAGCAAAGCCAACCTGTCTGGGCGTATGGAGATGATAGTATTGCAAAGTAAATGCTTCCTGAGGTTCAAAACTGTTTTATTTTACTAAACCAATGATCATACTAGCGGTTTGTGCCCTTGAAAGAAAAAAAGGAATGTTCTATACTTGGAATTCAAACCCAAAGCCTTTCACGAAGTCAACCATCAATGCATAAATTTATTCACTATTGTGACATCAATAGTAATAATAATAATAGCTATAATAACAAGGATTCTTATACAAGTAACGCTTTATCACACCCCTAGGGGCGTATGAATGCGCTCATTATTTAAATTAGAAGAACCAATTATGTAGTATTCCACAGCCACTGCCAGAAACACCTTCTGTTTGCGATAAGTGTAACTGGGTTCTTTTACGGGCATTACACAACACCATGGGACCTACGGCTTTATGTCCCATCCGAAAGGCCGGAGCAGCAATGGTTAAGTGTCTTGCTTAAGGACACAAGTGCCATGACCGGGACTTGAACCCACACTCTGCTGATCAGAAACACCGTAGCTTGAGTCCAGTGTGCTTGACCGCTCGGCCACATTAACATTTACTGGGTTCATTCTCACCCTCATTGTGTTAAAAAAAACAAAAAAAACCATTTTTCCTGTTCACCAGACCGATGAACTCACTGAAGCTAAGTGGTCAGTTCAGCTTGGCCGAGATCCACTCCTGGGTTTGTTTCTGTCTCCCCGAGATTCCTGATCGGACCCCGCCCGGTGACAGCATCAACTTTCACTTCCTCTCAACATTCCTGGATACGCAGCTAGATTGCGTCTATAAGTAAGTCCAGTTTCTTCTTAAAGACGGGCTTGTGATGTTCTTTCTATTTTGATCAAATTTCCATTTGTGTTCGCTCAGAATATCAGATTATTACAGGCATGTGATTTCTCAGGCTTTTCTCAAAGCCTCCTTGAGTAAACCAGTCATCAAAGGGAGAAAGAAATTGTTCACATTTTGTCCAAACCTGTATCTTTGTACTTCTGGCCTCGAGTCTCCAAACCTCCTGCATTGTAACATTGCGGAGGTTCTGGGTCTAGAATTAGGGGGAATCTAGGTCCACAAGCCAGTTTTCAGGAATTCTCTCGTACACCAAATCTCCTCCCTGTTTTTATTATTATTGCCTGAAGAAGGCTATCAAAACCTACAGGAAGGCCACTTTTTGAAACAACAACTTTGGCATTGGCTCTGGCCTATTAAAGATCTGTTGGCCTGTTTGAAGCCCGTATCAAAAGCGCACGTTTTCAAACTAATTGACAGAGCCCATAAAATCAAGCCAGAGCTGTGGTTTTTAAAATGGCTACATGTCAGTAATGTCAGTAAGCCCCTTGTACTCGATAAGATTTTCAACTTTTTTAAATGGTCAGATATCATACCTGTAAAGAGAAGTGATGTTACTGTTTGAGGTTACATGATATTTCATGAGTTTGAATTTATTTTTATGAAACAGATTTTTTGCAAAATGCACTAGACCTTTATCATGCCACCACACCAATCATTTTTCCTGTCTGCACCAGCATTTATTAACACTGGTTCTTGTTGCACGTAAAAAAGGTAGCCAGACCATTGAGCTTGTCAAGCCTCCGGTCTATGGGTTTTGAGGCTTTGCATGGTGAGGTATCAATGTATACTCAGTTTATGGTAACACCATGTGTAGATTGTTCTTGAGAGCTTGTCTTGTCGAGCCTCACGTCATGTTCAAAATGACGACTGTGGCTATGGCAGTTGCTAAGCATGTTGCTATGGGCATCTTATGTCGATCAAGCCACAGCCGCAACCGCAAACACAATTTCTGAAACAGCCTCAGGTAAGATCTATTGATGCTGATCGGATTCAAGGAAGTCACAGTGGCTCAACAACAGCCACACATTGGTGAACAAATTGCACTCCTCTTTTCAGGAAAGGCGAAGGCATTTTCCGTTCCGACAACATCTCAACCATCTCCATCTTGAAAGATGTCTTGACGAAAGAGGCAACCAAGCGTAAGATCAATCTGAACATCAGCTATGAGCTTCAAGATGACTCCGTCCCCGACACCCTGAAACGTCTTCATCCAAAACTTGAATATCAACTTCTCTTGGCTAAGAAAGTGCAGCTCATTGATGCGTTAAAGGTACGAAAAAAAAAACTGGCTCTTCAAATTTGTCTTTTTCTTAAACATTTTCTAGCATGCTTTAAAAATTACAATGAATTTATTGATTAAATTTCTATAAGTTTTTTGTTTAAATGATCGCTCCAGGGTCTCAGCAATTTTGCGGTACCACCCACAGCTATCATTTTCATACAAACCCCCAAAGATTTGTTTGGAGCGTTGTTGTCAAAATGAAACCGTGGCGGAACGGAGTATAGACAACAAACATTCTGATGTTTGGCAGTGGGATTTACAGATTTCTAGCAAGATATTTTGCACAGAAGCTCTCTTTGTTCACCATGTCTTTCAGCCTTCACCTTGGCTGTGGGCCACGGCTGATAATCAGCTATAGCATGCTGGAATCCCAGACTTACTTCGATGAGGAGAACAATTGTGGTACCAGACCGATCTCTCGTCAACATTAACAATTTTGTGAAATCTGAACAGAGAGATATTGGTAGGGTAGTAGAGATAAAGGTAGGGTCATACCTTTGTAATGACCCCGAAAGAAAACTGTAATTTTTAAAAAGAAAGACAGGGTATAATACACAGTTGACTGAAGTCACCGATGGGGTTCAAGCAGGGGTTGTCGACTAAGTCACCACATTATGGCTGAAAGAGTTCAATTCAAAGATCTGAACACTTTGTGAGACAGCAATTTGACACCATTATTTTTCTCATCAGGAGCTCCAGATACATGAAGGAGATCTTGAGTTCATGTCTCCGGAGTATCGGCAGATTCTTAGCGAGGCGGACAAACTACAGGCCGAGTACAAGAAGCAACCCTGCCACCTTGAGAGACTGTACGGTACGTTAAGTTCACAAACGCCTCTGCCATTTGTCAGGGATGTGATTTCTCCATTTTTTTCCCGGAAATCCGGTTTAAAAAAAAAAAAAAAAAAAAAAAAAAAAATTCCATTAAGATCAAATTCATAAAAACATGAAGATAAAACCAAATAGAACACCCAAGATTGCAAAGTAGGGCTTTTAAAACCAAAGATAATTGTATGTAAGTAGGCTTCGGGCTCGCAAGGTTTCGCGCTCGCAAGCTTTCACTCCTTGCGCTCAGAGTTCAGGCCAGCCTATCACATTCCTGATTAATGTAATGTCGTGTCAGTGCAAATACAGTTTGCTAACAAATATGTTATTCTCATTGATCTATTTGTTCCTATATGTTTCCTCAGGTATGATCACCGATCTCTTCATCGACAAGTTTAAGTTCAAGGGAACCAACGTCAAGACAAAGGTACCTCAGCTCCTTGAGGTACTAGATAGCTACGAGCTTCAGAACCTCATTGATTTCTTCACCTCGGGAGGGTCATAAAGAACTCTATCATTAAAGCATTATTTATGGAATATTTATCAAGGCTGTCTTAAAAAGCTCCTTTGTAAAGTTAAAGGTAGTTTATGGCATTCAGTTGACCTCTCTTAATTCTGATAGGAGTTGAGCGAGGGATACTAGACAGCTGAGAGGCTCAAAACCTCATTAGTTTTTCTCACCTTGGGAGGGTCATTAAGTAAAGCTGTTTTTGAGGCACTTTATCGGTAATGTAAAAGCTTGCTCAAACAGCTTAGAGTGTAAATGTAAAATAGGAAGTTATAAATGACTTGCAGTTAAAAGTATTACACAGGATTGGAAAGGATAAAAAAACGTCCTCGTTTAGTTCTAGTCTGAAAGCTTACTGATTGTAAAGTTCATACTAGAACCGTCTTTTCTGTGAAATATTTTCCGTGGAAGTGAAGTAGTATTCGAACTGTATCTGAAAACCTTAAAAAAACATGCAACAGCTCATTCTGGTTGTTACAACCAAAATTAAGGACAATGTGTTTACACGCTGAAAGTTGTGCATGTTTTTCACTATATTCTCCTGACTGACACAACGGATTAAGCCAAAACTTCACTGTGGGACACCCCTGTGATAAAGCGCTATATAAGAACTGCGCTTTTAATATATAACAGTTGCTGTTTTGTTATGAATATTGTGCAAGTTCATGTTCATATTTTGTTTTGCAATTAAAATAAAAACTGAGTGTGGGGAAAGAATTTCTCACACATCACTGTTTCAGACAAAAATATTACTGGAAAAACATTTGGTACTGGCAACAAACTTTATATAAATACTGGACTTGCAGATTAAACATTGTTCACTGTATTTTGAATTTAATCATTGACAAATCTTATTATACCATCAATATTGTTAAAGAGTCTTTGTGAAAAATGAGTTCCCCTCAGTCAAATGTGTCGTGGAGTAGATGGAGGGGTCAAGGTTTAAAACCATTCATTTTTCATTTCACTTAAAAAACAAAAACAAACAATGAACATTTATAAAGTATTTAGCTTTACTTTGAGTGTACAGTCGGGTACAAATTTCTGTAAAAGGTGTAAGAATAATGCACTTTAACATTAGTCCAAATATTTGTGGGCATGTACAATTGTTTGAATTTTGAAAAAGTATATATTTTGCACTTGATTGTAAATAGCAAATTAGGTCGTTGTGGAGTACTTATTAAGAAGTTGGAACTGTATGAAAATAAATGTAAATAATACATAATATATGTGCTGTGAAGTTTGTATGTGAAAGATACATGTGTATCGTTTAAAGTAATGTTTTGGGATTATTTTGTTTTGATTAAACAACTACAATTTATTGAGTCGAAATTGACAGAAATGTGTCTCTTTAAGTTATTTTGTCTCTCATTTGTTGAACCTCTTTCATATGCACGTTTGTTTACACTTTAAACAAAAACAATTGTCTCTGTGGTATAATTTGTAGGATTGATACAAAGCATGGTGCTTGTATTTTGGCTTTTGTCCCACGATAAAGAGGATTAAGTAGCTTCACCTCAGGGGATTTAGCCATTGCCAAGCAGTAGGTTATTCCTTTAAAAAAAAGCGTATACGTGCAGTTTTATGCTCATTAAAAAGTTGAATATGATTGACGGTCATTGACGAACAATCAAAATTCGGTCCTAATTTGTCTGTGTTGGTGCTAATTTCAGTCTAGTCTGGTGTGGTCATTGTGTTGTGGTATCTAGACGTCCACACATTGCATGCGTGTTACAAAATAAAAGGAAGTAAACTTGGAACTTTCTTTTGGACTGCACCGGGATTGTAGCGGCTGGTGGCCGGCACTATTAATAAATTATTATTATTTTTGTATATCATTAATGGCAGGGGCTTGAGGGATGACGATGTTTAGAACTGTTGCAAAAGGTAATTGCTGTGAATATCAGTCACCGACATTGCTTTCCAAATAAGTAAATCCAATCTGCTATCGATTGAAACCTTTATTTATTCTTAATTAATTTTTTTATGGATGTGACTAGCATTCCACTAATCCTTACTACTGACACTGTACTAACCTTAGCCTATGTTAACTTCCAGTGTGGTTTAATTCCCCGAGGAAAGGCAAGCTCATCTGTACTAATCAATCATCATGGCTACCTCTTATCTACTCCTACTCCTAGAACTATGCGGTTTGTTCTGCTAAGGTTTCCAGGAATGAGACGATAGCGAAACGAACCGCATCTAGTATAGTTCTAGGATCTAATCTAGCCCACCGTGTTCGTTGGGCTCTTTCTTATGTTTATGGCTCTCTTTTATTAACACCGGTCTTAAAAGAGAGATTATTAACAGCCCAACAAGGTGGGCTAGGCTGCTAAAATTCTGTATTCATCCGCCACTTCCATGACTTCCCTGTCCATAGCAAGCACGGGTTAACAGAATTATACAATACAAAGAGGCACAGGCATTTTTAAAAATACAAAGTGTCAAAATCATGAACAATTAGCAATTTTCGTGTCTGTGGTGGTCTTGTCAACGCTGCTCGCTGCACTCCATTTTTTAGTACCTTTGGGCATGAGTGCGCGAGAGTTCAGTCCCCGCAATGAAATGTGCGCTTGAATTTTTTTGTTTTAAAGGTTAATATCTGCAGCAATACGAAGGTCCTTCTTTTTCAGTCCTGTGAAAAGAAAAACAATCAACTGGCATAATATTGTTACTTTGGTCAGTAGGTGGGATTCGGACCGACAACCATTTTAGAATATATTACCACAAGACCACTACAAATACATTTCAAACAACAACAGCAACAATAACACACAAACAAACAAAAGTTGACTTGAGAGGTACACAGAATTACCTGTGACACTTTACAGACTGAAAAAAATATTACATAAAACCCATCTTGCTCCACCTGATGGCTCATAATGCTTGGAAAAAAATAGTAAATAAGGTTACAGTAACTGAGACAGTTGCCATGGTTTTTGGTTATTTATGTTTCCTGTTTTCATACTTTTAGGAGTCGGTGTTGTGGCAGTGATGTCAACTGTCGTAGTCGCCAATGACATCTACAATCAGCGTAAATCTACTCTCCACACTCTGAACAGTCTAATCAGACAGTACGTCATTAACAAGCTTATTGCTGTCATTGGTTCTCGGATGCGCAAAAGACTTGAAGATGATTCCAAGAAATGTCGAGCTGTTCAAGACGAAATTCTCCTGGCTCGAGTCAAAGAGGCGTCCAATCTGGTTTATGGGAGAGATTTTGATTTCGGCGACATCGTGGACAGAAACGATTTCCGTTTGAAGCACCCCTTGACAAAATATGACCACTTCAAGCCGTACATCGAGCGCATCGCAGCTGGCGAGGGCGGGATCCTGACGAAAGACAGGCCAATCATTCTTGGCGTTACGTCAGGAACGTCCGGAAAGAGCAGCATTATCCCAATGACCAAAGGGCAGTCTTTAGCGTTTTTCACTCAGGGAATATCCGTCTTATACAACGCCATGAACAACGCTTACCCAGAGACAAACAACCTCCAAAAGATCCTCAAGTTCTTCTACACACCAAAGTCTCGCATCTCTGCTGGGGGAATACCCGTCGGTCCCAACTCCTCCTCCCCAAAGTCCACACAGGGTCTCCTCCCGCTCTACACCACCCCCCTAACTGGTTATGAGATTATGAGTGAGCCGGAAGCACTTTATGTTCACCTGTTATTCGGTTTAATCGACAGAAATCTGGGAATGATCGAGGCAAACTTTGCGTCTCTCATACACACGGCTTTCGTCGAGCTGGAACGGAAATGGCCCAGCTTAGTGCAAGACATCGAGATGGGCTTCATCTCCCCCAGTCTTGACATCGACGATGGAATCCGACAGAGTCTTAATAAAATGATGAAACCGGACAAAGTCAGAGCAGAGGAGCTGAGGACAGAGTTTAAGAAGGGCTTCAATGGAATTGCCAAAAGAATTTGGCCTCATCTAAACATCTTGGCAGCCGTTGATTCGGGGCCATTTCAGATGTACGGGAAGCTACTGAGTGAGCACTATACCAAAGGTTTGTTTCAAAAAACAGAATTTTAACCAAAATGTTGCAAAATATTTTCTGGAGATTTTGAGATGCCAGGCTGCAGCAGATAGACCGGCCAAGCCACAATTATTTCTGTAATTAATGAAACCCAGGGAGTCTCAAAAGTGACTAACGAGCACAGTAACCCAAAGGTCTGCAGATACCTGTGAAGAGAAGTTGCCGAAGAAATGTCAGTTTTAGATGTGGGAGGAAAACCCCAAATGTGGGAAACCCACGCACTCGGGGGGTAGGGACTGAAAACCCAATCCACATAGAGGACTGTAGTCCGGGATCCAACTTGGGGGTCACATACAGAGGTGGAAGTCAGTAAAGAAACCACTGATGAGCCAGCCTGAGGTTCCGGGCATGCACACAATTTTTGAGAACAGCAAGCCTGATACTTCATATTCATGGAGGCAATTGCCTTCCTGCCCCTGCTGATAGCCTCAGTGCGCCTTGAAGCATTCTAATTAGAGACTTAATTTAAGGTGCCCTCGATCTACTACGGAAAGATTCGACCTTGCCCTTTTAATACATGAGTTAAGTATCAGGCCGGGAACACTTGCATTTCATCTGGTAAGAGAGCGTCTCAAAATTTTGGCACATTCTGGGTGCGAAAAAACATGTTCCCGCAAGAATACAGTACTCCCATAATCCAGTGGATCGCCGGAACATTGTGGCGATCTATGGGAACAGCCCTTTACTAGTGAATAATGCGCGATAGCATTTTGAAACGTTCCAAATGGCATGCTCCGACGGCGGTCCAATGGACCGGTCCATGTACGCCCTCTGGAATGCTTAAAACGATCCGATTGGAGCGTAACTTTCCTACCGTTTTCATCTCTTGTTAAGATTGAAAGGGATGGTCTACAGGCCTGTAGGTACACCGGTGGTTTTCAAAAATTCATTCACTAAACTAATTTTCTAATCTAATTGTCAAAAAAAACCCACCAAAAACCACCAAAAACAAAAACACAAAACAGACAGACAGTGTGGTGTATTGATTGTCTTTCATTTTCTCATCAGGGGTACCTACATATTCTGCATTGTACGCAGCAACGGAAGGATTGATTGGCGTCAACATGTGGCCTAAGAGTAAGAAGAGAAGGTACATGCTCGCTCCGAGAAGCATGTTCTTTGAATTCATACCTGTCGACAAGATGTAAGTTCGCACATTTAATTTAATTTCATTTCATTTCATTTCATTTTCGTGTTAATATTTACCATCAAACAATACCAAAATTGCACACTCAAAGGATCCTCTTGAAACATACAAATACATGAACATACAAACTTTTAAAAAGAAGAATTAAAAAAAAATAAAAATAAATAAAAGCATTTTTTTTCCAAGAATTTGTTTGCAACATTTGCTCCTTTCATCAGAAAAGACTGAGGTACATATTTTGATTCATACTGAAACAATAATGACAAAAAGAAAAGTTGGCCCTAAAAAAAAAAGTGAAATTGTGAATGATTTCTCAGAACTTGACAACAACTTTGGGAACTTCAGATATCAGTGATCCAGATAAAAATGTTGATGTTTCCTTGTGAAATACAACAGCAATTTCATTCCTCTCCCGTCCCCCCTCCGTGTAGCTTTGAAGAGCAACCCGACACCCTATTCATGGATCAGGTACAGAAGGATTCAGTGTATGAGTTGGTTATTACAAACGCTGGCGGATTGTACAGATTTCGCTTTGGCGACGTCGTCAAGGTTGTTGACTTCTTCAATCAATGTCCAGTTATTGAACTCATGCACAGGTAAGCTTTTACCCTTAACAGCAGGCATGGTAGTCTTCCCCTTTTAAATCTGATTTGCGATTTATTTTTTTTTTGCAATGAGAAAAATCAGCAAAATTGTTTTTAAGAGATTTGTCTCTCTAGGTGCAATTTGAACATTCCCCGTGGGCACAAGCATGCAGTCCAATGGTCTGCCGGTACGCCCCGCTAGAATGCATCATTGTGCCCGGAGTACAGGAGCAATCCTACACTAGTCAATATGCGCAGTAGTATTTTGAAGGTTTCAATGGAATGTTCTGGCGGTCCACTTACTGGAATACGTATCCGATCCAATTAGAACGCTCCAACCTTTTTCAAGAGGCTCACTAGATAGCCGGGAAAGTCTACAAAAGCCTATGTACACGTAGGTCAGCCCTTGTACTCAATCAAATTATTGCCCTACTTTTTTTTTCTCCAAGAGTCGTATCTAACCAAGATTTGAAAAGTTCATGGGTTTGAATCCCACCTGAGTAATATATGCCTGTGGTTTCTTATTTTACAGGACCTGGGAAAGTAGTTGAGTTTGCAGTGCTTATCACACATTGCCGTATGTATGGGTAAACACAGTTTTTATCCCCGAATCAAATTCAACATCTATTAAAACGTAAGTTGCTTTGTCTTGACGATCAGGAAAGGTCAATATCTGAACGTGAGAGGAGAGAAGACTTCCGAGGACATCTTGTACAAAGCTCTGACGGACACTGTGGATGGATTCAAAGGTGTATCGCTCGTGGATTACTCCTGCGCTGAAAGCCCTCTGCTGGAGAACCAAGGAAAAGGTGAACCAGTCTATCCTATTTACTACTTGACCCTTGACCTCTACTTCCTTTGACTCACAATGGGTCAAGTACTTAGAAAGGAGACCTTCTGTGAAGAACACAATCGCGGAATTTGTTGCTCACTCTTGGTCTAATTATTTTTGTTGTTGAGACAGGAAGGCAAATTAAAGAAAGTTGAACATAATTTGTGAAGATTGTTATTCTGTTTTTAGGCAAAGGGTTTGCATAACATTGGTAAGATTTCGAAAATATAAATGTTCACAGATTCACACATAACTTACATAGCTCTTGTCATGGAGGCGACTTCCCTTTAAATATTTTTTGCCTGAAATGCTAACATTTTTGAGAAAGGATAAATTTTGATCTTGCGATCCAATGTTTGAAAACAGCTAAAACGGCGATGGGGTTTTGCACTTCGTTCTTGTGACTCTGATGACCGGTTGAGGTTAAACCTTCACAGATTGTTTTATTTCATGTAAATATGGGTCACATGAAGTGAAGATAATGGTCTTTGACAATAGCCCATATGCACGCCGCAATGCGCATGATTGGCAAGTAAAGGATTCTGAAATTCGAGTTCGCAAACTTTACCGGCTACCATCATGGTGCGTTGATTTTGAAGCAATGCGGTACACAACTGGCATATAGTTACATGTAGACTACATCAAGGCGTCCATCTTGGCAGATTGATTGATTTTTTAGCTGTACCCGGTTTCCCAAGATGCATTGCGGTATAATTTTAAGATGGCGCATGTGCATATGGGCTATTTACCAACATTGGTCGCATGCTTTTAATTCTCGTTTCTTTAGTTCTTTCGTATCAACTTGATTTGTGCTTGTTGTACAGTTGATGATTTGTTCCCCCACTACGTTGTTTTCCTGGAGCTCATGACGGATGATGATGCTAAGGCTCCCATTCAACTGACCGAGGAACAAAAACTACAGGTATGTTTAAATAAAAACCAGCCAAGATTGCTCCCAGAATTGAACCTTATAACCACTCCAAGTCCTATATATGGGGTGTCATGGCCGAGCGGTCTAGCGGACTCAAGTTCTGAAAGTTCCGAATGTGGGTTTGAATCGTGGCCTGGTCAGTTGCGACACTTGTGTCCTTGAGTAGGGCGCTTTATCATAATTGCTTCTCTCCACTCAGGAGTACAAATGGGTACCGTCGAGAGCTGGAGAGTAACCTGCGATAGACTGGCACCCTGTCCAGGGGAAGTAGAAATATTCTGTCGTTTAAAGCCAATGAAACCGCATATAAACACCAGCCTGATGAGCCATTGAGACAAACTTTACTTTTACTTATTCCAAGTCCTACGGAACCCATCATCAGTTTGAATTTGGTCCAGCAGCGCATCAAACTCAAACTCAAGTTCTGCTGCTAAAGTCAACAGACTGCGGGTGTCAAAAACCTTGTCACGCAACTTGTGTCCTTCAGTAAGTCACATCACTGTAATTGCTTCTCATCACCTAGGAGTAAATGGGTGCCTGCAAGTGTAGATAGAGATGGTTGGTGTGAACGATCGGGAACCTGTATGCCCATTTGGCTGCCGGTGCTGCATACTCATACTGCATACTAAGGAGGGGAGATGGCTTCAGTAATGCCCAATGAACAGGGGTAGTATCAGTGTAATACACTTTACAGAGGCCTATTTTTTAATTATAGAGTGGATTTTTTGAAAGGGTTTGGGGCTGTACCTAATCTCAGAATACTTAAAAGAAGTAGGGTGTATATTGTAGATGTCTAGACTGCAAAGTTGACAAGGAAAACGTTTTCCAAGTGTTTTGCATCTTCCGGTTGAATTTTGCCATCAGCTGACAACGGTATGAATTGCTCTTTACTTTTCCCAGCTGGATAAGAATCTCCGAGAGCATTCCTTTGTCTACAATTCCTTCCGAGAGAAGGGAAGTATCTCTTGTGCGAAGGTTCATGTGGTCAGGCGGGGCTCCTTCAAACGTCTCAAGAGGTTCTCACTGAAGACGAGGAGCGTTTCTGTCAACCAGTTCAAGGTGCCTAGGGTCATCAGACGACCAGAATCGGCCAAGTTTTTGTTTAATAACATCCAGTGACAAAAAGTAAGTGTTATGTACTGAGGCTACATCCACGATTGTACTCTACCTGAGATTTGGTGGCCAGTCAAAAAGGAGTAGTATAAAAAACGAGGGGGGTGGATTCACTCTCAAAAGTATCGTAGCTTTTGCCTTTTTGTAAATAATTTTTTTGGCATGGGCAAAATCTTTAAAATTTATCAGAAAATATTGCCTAACAAAATAATTTGCTTGTTTTTGGTGGGGAATAGTACATGGCGGGGCACCAGGTGTAAAATATATGAAACTTTGGATGGTGTTGTGTTTCTGCTCTGTGAGATTCCTCTGTGCTGAAGAAATCTTTGTGCATACCAGCTTGATAAAATGGGGAAATTTTTGAATTTTTATTATTGTTATTTTTGCCTGTAGCATTTTTGAGGGGCTTAATTGCTTTTGCCATTAAATCTTCGTTTTTCCAGTACTCTCTTTCTTTGACTGACCCTGTAGTTTACTATTATTTGGATATTGCTTATGTACAGAGATAAATTGTGTGTGACAAAAAGTCTTTCTTTCAAGAACTCAGGCTGGGGTTTTTATCTTTGAGAGGGCAAGGCCATTTTCATTTTGCAAAGGGGACTTCCATTGGAAAATCTTAAAAGTCTGTGGGAAACTTCTGAAAGGGCACCAAGAACAAGACCAGGGGCAACAAGAGGCCATGGCCTCAGTGGCCTCAATGTAATTCCAGGCCTCAGAATTGCTATTGACCCAAATTTACATCACTACAAGAAATCTTGGTTGCTACATTTTGGGAGTCAGATTCCCAAAGTGTCGCTGTGCAGGGACAGGGATTGAAAGCTATGCATACGCGGGTAAAAGCACAGCGTATCTTTGTTTTCATTCTAGCTCTTTATTTGGCCATTATAAAAAAATACACGCAAGCAATTAGTAAAAAGGAAGGACAGGGTTTGCCCTTCAAGTTTTTAGTGACTAGCCAGAAGGACCAGTTAGCTTGTCATTTCACTGGTCCATCAGCTTTTCACCAGTCCATACGTTTGATTAAATAGGGACCATGCTTTTCAACACTGAACTAGCCAGCCGGACCACTTGGAGTGAATATTGACTGGTCCTTGGGTGTTTTAAAACTGGCATTTGGCCAGCGGTCCAGTTATGGGAGAAGGCTTAACAAATGAGTAATTTGGCTCACAAAATGGCAGACCATGGGCAGATAGAAGCCATCAAGGGGTCAATTAGATACAGTGTGTTCATTGTAGATTCACAAACATGACTTTTTATGCAATGTTAATATTTTAAAAATATAAATGTATGCAACATAAAGATGCCTTTTGCAGTGTCCTTATTCGCAGTAATTTTGACAGCGAGTGTGGACCAAATTTACGTGATGCGATACAAGTAAAACAAATCTTTTTTTCCCGTTGTTATTATTTTTATGTATTTAATTGGCTGTTGATACAAGAAAACAACATAACAGGCAGTCAAAATACGAAAGTACTGAAATATTGTGATGCAAGGAAATTTACCATTGAAAGCGCCCTCATGTGGTCAAAAGTAGTCAATAGTGGCCTGTTGTGTTGATGTTCTTGAGAAGGGAGTAAAGATTACTCTTTGAAGTTGTTACTGCCAGTGAAAAGTGGGGTGTAATTTATTTTCACAAACTCGGACCAATGTAATTACAGGTTATTACTTCTACCTCAAATACTACCAATGGAACAGTTTCACAATATGCCTGTGAAATGTAGTCCTAGTCAAAAAGGAAGTGAAACTTTATTTTCGGGGGATGAGATTTGACGTCTGTGAATAATTCCTGAAAGATGGCTGGCAAGTCTGGGGTCCTTCTTATTATAGACAGGAAACATTTAAGATGTTACAATTCGGGAGGTTTACAGACTCTGTGCGTCACCAGAAAATACAAAACCTACAAGTTTGGACACAATGTGGACTATTTCTCTCTCCCTTTGGTGTCTGCTTCACAATGTACTTCCATCAAGAGAGTTTGGAAGCTCGGTCAGACTTTGAGAAAATCCTGAAATCAGGAAAAATCCGGAGAAATCAGGCACCTGTTATGCGCTGCAAACATTCAGATGTTACAAGTGTTATACGAATATCAATTACCAGCAGATGTGGTTTGTGTGAAATTATTATCATTTGTATATATTTCTGGTAATGAAACCAAGGATGCCTTATATTAGTGAACTTAATCACTGTAGCTCGCAAGCCTGAGGAAACCTGTAAACAAGGGTGCTTGCTACGTGAACCAGAAACACCAGGGTTAACCCCTACGACCGGGGACTCGAACCCACACTCTGCTGATCAGAAACACCCGGGCTCGACTCGTTTGCTCTTAACCGTTCGGCCACGACACGCCAAACATAAACTGCCAGTGAAAAATTCACCAAAATGAAGTGACTTCAGAAAGAACCACAAGCAAAGATAGATTTATATTTTGATATTTAAACATTTGTTGTCATTTATTATTTCATTCAGATCATAATAAACTATTTTTTTTAATGATGATTTGTTTAAACACACAATGTTGTTAAATACAGCCAGTATGACCCACCAGTCACTATATTCGTGCCTTAAAAAACCACCCTACAGTTACATCCTACCCAAAGGAAAGTACTATTAAAGTTAATGTAAACGCTCCATGTCAAAACCATGCACTTCCTGCCCAAAACTCAAAACTGGGTTTATTTGCTCATCAAATAGTCGAAAATAGAGCTTTGGTCTATAGGGTGAGTATTTTTCACCTTGTATTGAATGTATAGATTGTTTTGAACGTGACATCACATCACATGGTTTTCATGGTTTATGTTTTGTATGTAGGTTTTTAGGCATTGCATGGTGAGGTATCAATGTATATTCGGTTTGCGGTGACACCATGTAGATATGTCTTCACTGTTAATGCCATTATGTTATTTTTGAGAACTGCCTGATTCAGGCGTGGGGCATCACCAATGATGTCAATCAGATAGGATCAATAAGTTGTTTTCAAGTGATAACTAAGAGATGATTATTTGATCTAAGTGAGGAAGAACCTGGGGTTGATTTCACTCAAACACTTAGATTCATTGGTAATTGTGACATCATACTTTGCTTAGCGTTAAAGATTGGTTTGCACTTAAGATCAATCTTAGCTCTTAGTGAAATTGAGTTTGTTCTTGAAATTTGAACGCAGTACTCTCATCGCCATTGGGAGAACCAGATATGACCTTACATTCGTATGCATATCAATATCAATATTTAAAATAACAGATCATAAGTCTTGGTAACACCCATGAAATTGGATTGCTACTTGAAATGGACCTTAAATGCATTGACGTCATCCTGCCGCCATCTTAGGGGTTTGAAAAAGAGGATGAATCAATGAAAAACACCCGGCAATGTACGACAGGCCAATAAGCAAGATCTCCTTTTTAGACTGGTCTACCGTCTTTATCCGGAAGGTAACAGACACTGGTCTGACAAACCCAATGGTTTTATTGGAGAAACATACATTGTATACACGCAATGGTGTATGACTACCACACTGATTAAATATAGTGTGACCACAAAGATCATAAGTTGTAAAGTAATTTGTAATATTTTTGATACTTAAAAAAAAAAAATTGTAACAATTAAAACTTTTTGTCCAACTTGTATTTATTTCTTAATTTCTTGGGAATGAAACATCACATTCAATTAAACATTGACTTTCCTAATTATCATCAATTAACTTGGGATGTATAGATAAAGCAGAGCTGTGAAATTCACAAGACAAAGGCTTTCGACAGCTTGGAAAAGATAAAATACTGTTTACTCAGAAAAATAATGTCACGTACTGTATGTGATCAAGTTCACTTAAAATGCCAATTATACAAAAAGTTAAACTAGATTAAATGCATTAAAACTTGAACACTGCAATTGAACAGCCCCAACAAAATGCATCGTTCTTGGTTCAGCATTTGGTCTGAAGCTCCTGGGCGATAAATTTCAGAGGATTTAAGAACTGTATCTACACCAAGACAAACAAAGAACTAGTATAGTGGGCCTGGGTCTTGCCCTTGGTCTAGAGGATGAAGCCCCTTCAACCTCCTGGGTGTTACATTTCAGAGGATTCGTAGACTCTCTACACCACCACAAATAAAGAACTATGGTAGTGATTAAGACGAGTCACAGAAACTTTAAAACTGTTTCTAACATTCTTTCACATCTCATCTTAAAATCTACAATCATCTACAATCTTAAGCCATGCACAGAAATCTTAATAAAAAAGAAAAGAAAAGTCAAGCACAACATAACTCCTCTTTGTACAACATCCATCAGCTGCAGTTACACCAGTCCACTGGTTCATAAATTTGTATTATTATTTTTTCAAAACAAAAAGATTTATTTTAGATAGGGTGCATCAAAGTAGTGGATTGATTACTCAAATGAATGAGACATGATTTCTACTGATCGAAATATAAATTAACATTTTCAAATCTCAAAGCATAGATTTAATAACAGTTGTTCTGCAGATACAATGCCAAATGAACAGACAATCTGAACTCAAACATATTGGCAGATTAGTTGTGCAAACATGTACCTTGATGTCATGTGGAAGCAATTCTGCCAACATTACAAAATTATCGAGATTCAAGACAGTGCAAATACCAGTAGCATGCAGCAGTTATTCCAACACTACAAGCAGCAGTTTTGCCTACATTACAAGTGCTGTACCTTATCTTGATTCAAAGCGCTGTACCTTATATTGATTCAAAGCACTGTACCTTATCTTGATTCAAAGACAGTGCCAACACCAATAGTAGCTGTTGGATAACATTACAAACGCTGTACCTTATCTTAATTCAAGGACAGTGCGCACACCAGTAGTAGCTGTTAGCTAACATTACAAACGCTGTACCTTATCTTAATTCAGACAGTTTATACCAGTAGTAGTTTTGCCAATATTACAAACGCTGTACCTTATCTTAATTCAAAGACAGCGCGCACCAGTAGTAGCTGTTAGCTAACATTACAAATGCTGTACCTTATCTTAATTCAAGGACAGTTTATACCAGTAGCAGTTTTGCCAATATTACAAGCGCTGCACCTTATCTTGATTCAAAGACAGTGTGCACACCAGTAGCAGCAGTTTTGCCAACATTACAAACGCTGTACCTTATCTTAATTTAAAGACAGTGCGCATACCAGTAGCAGCAGTTTTGCCAACATTACAAGTGCTGTACCTTATCTTGATTCAGACAGTGCGCACACCAGTAGTAGCTGTAGGCTAACATTACAAATGCTGTACCTTGTCTTGTTTCAAAGACAGTGCGCGTACCAGTAGTAGCAGTTTTGTCAACATTACAAGCGCTGTACCTTATCTTGATTCAAAGACAGGGTGCAAACCAGTAGCAGCAGTTTTGCCAACATTACTAGTGATGTACCTTATCTTGTTTCAAAGACAGTGCTCATACCGGTAGTAGCAGTTTTGCTGGCATTATAAATGTCGTACATTAACTTGCTAAAAAAAAAGGAACAAGCATAGCAGTAGCCGCATTTAGCTAACAGTACAAATGATGTACCTTATTTTGATTCATAGACAGTAACAACCAGTAACCCAAACTGTTACTCATCTTCTTTCTTTTAAAGGAGGGGTGTTGGGGGTTTGAGGTTTGTTCCCTGTACCTCTGCTTGGGCAAAGAACCTCTAAGTCACGAGTCTATGTCAACCTTAATGTTGGAGTTTGTGCTTAAAATGTACACCGTGAACTTCAAAATGAGGATATAAGATTAAAGCAACATTCTTCTCCTTGAATTGCATGATACATTTGATAATCTTGAAATCACTATTTAAGCTGGCAGTAATCCTCAACCAAGCATATCTGGTCAATCTTCTACATTTGGCCAATCTTATGTGGTCGTTTATAACCTTTAAATCCCTAACCTTTGACATGCAACACGTATAACAATTAATCCATGGTTTAAGAAGAAATGATGCTAAGCTGCTCTGAGATACACAACTGCAAGGAAAACCAGCGCCATCAAACCAAGATCAAAGTAGATAATCATTACAACTAAAACCTGATAGTAACTCCAAACTCCAGTGACGGCCAAGGGCCATGTCATACTAGGCAATTTTTACAGGTAACTTGGAGGCAACCAACTTCAATGCATGAAAGGGTCTCCCCAGGATTTTGACTGTGGGGATTTCTGGACCTGAATTTTGAAAGCATGCTGAATTGAAATAAGATCCTCGGAATGTTTTGTACTTGATGTTTATCTTTGGTTTGAAAGGCCCAACTGTGCAGTTTGGGGCATTCTTCCTAATTATGATTTTTTTCTTTCTGATTTTTGTGAACTTGATCTGAAGTTACAAGTGGACAAAAATTTAACTTGAGAAAGAAAACTCTTCCTACAGACCATGTGACCTGTGACATCACGTTTTCAGAAGAGCCAAACAGCGTGGACTTCCTGCACACACAATTTGTACACAGCCCAAAGAGCCTTGCCTTCCTGCATCTGACATTTTATGGAGATTGCGTTGTCTGTTTTTTATCAACTTTTAAAGCATTCATGGAAAAAAAAAAGTGGCACGTCTTAAAACTTGCTCAGCCGTTGTTGTTTATATTGGTCATACCAATAAGTTCAGAAGTCAACTTGATTACATATTTACACTGACTTTCATGAGAGGTCAAAGGGGATCTTGAGATAAATCGTGTGACAATTAGCGCTCACCAGATATTATCTACGATTGATTATTTTTCTAACAGGATCAGTTAAATCGACCATTCTTCCACTATGATGTGATAAAACGCCAATTCCACAGGGTATGCATCCTTCACAATGAACACGTCTGAACATCCAGACATTACAAACCATAAACCAACAGAAATAATCTGAATTCGGTAAAAAAAATGCAAACAACTGCAAAAAAAATTAAAACAAACAAATCCAAATCAATCATCACAAATGTACCATCATATTTTTTCAAAATGAAGTAATCTACAGTACATGAAAACCTGTTCTTCACAGGCTACTAATAAACACACCTTCAACTTGCATACACTGTTTGCTACTTGCAGTGGTGCCTAATACAGTTTTATAATAATATGATTTAAAATTTTGCATACTCGGTATGCTACCCAGAGTATTACCTGTTACGAGTTCGAGTTCCCCCCCAATCAATTATAGGGCTAGCAACAGGTGAATACCCAGGTCAGATTTGATCCAAGCTCTTACTATGTACACGTTCCTTCTCCTCTCTTCTGACGGACAGACGCTGAGTTGAACCCAATGTCTCCTTATGGTCAAACCACTACCTGTCAGCAGTCTGCAAACTCGCTAATACCTCCTCCATTGCGTATTTTCTATGGAAAACAATTGAACGCAAAATCAACCGAATTATTCAACTTTTGTCTTTATGCACTTAAATCAAAATTGGAGTTGAACTGCGTGGTTTTATTTTGGACAAAATAGGGTTCAGCAGTCAATTTTACTTCTCAAACTTGCTGGCATTTATAAGGACAATACATGAAGACCTAATTATGTTTTTACCCATACCTTGCAATGTCCAGAGCACCCATTTGTCGTATCTCGGCACACACTTCTGTCTTAGCAACTGATCCTAAGAGGGCGCTATAAACAATTCTCGTCTCGTCTTCTACCGTCTCAGCTAGGAGGATACGAAAGGAGAATACCAATAACCATTTAAATAAATGATTTTTTTTAAAGACAAGAGTTGTCTCCATTTTGTATGTTGAATAAATTTAGCCTTGGAGAAAGACTCTGCTAAGATTGAAACGTCAGACCATTTACAATTTTCTGCATTTATCTCATAGGCCCCTTTGGTTGGTAAGCAGTTTGCAACATTTTGGAAACATGTATCAATGTTACTCAGTTATTTATTTATTTTGTTTTTCTTTTCGCAGTACAAATTCACCAAAAAGAGAAAATCAGCAAATCAGCTGAAAATTGCTGGCTTGTTTAGTACCATATTGCTCCTAGATTTGGACAATTTTTAATTCCTTAAAATTCAAAAATGATATCATAGAACACTCGCCTGAAGATGAGCAAGACCACACCGGCTCTTTTCAGAGCCAACACTCCGCCCAAAAGAGTTTCATGTGGGTTGCATCCGCAAGTTTACTATAGTTATAGTTTTTCCCATTTATTTTTGTTTGGATGGATAATTAATTGATCATTATTTGGACATAGAAGTAGCCTGACTTGCCATACCTTTGACCTTCTTAAGCAGTTCAATGATATGTTTGAGATATCCGTTTTGCAGACAGAGTACTGGCAGCCAGGGTATGCATGACAAACACTCTGATAAAACTGAACAAACGTACAAAGAAAATTTCATTATTAAACTGTTCACAAATACGTTACTTAAGAAATCTGATTAAAAAGATAATGGTCTAATATTTCTAGTCCTAAATAAAGTAGCTTTATTTAATTGTTTATATCTTTGTACTTTGTATATCTTTTTCCCGTGTATATTGCGTTTCTGTACCTTTTATAAATATTTTTATCGGCAGACTGAACCTTTAGGTTAGAGGGAAATTTACATTTTTCTCCCTCTTTTGTGTGTAATTTTGATTGAACTTGTGGAGAGAAATAAAATAGTAATAATAACAAAACTAGAAACGAGTTTGTAATGAACAAACACTGGGGTTTCGGCTTTGTTGTCAATGTTGAATTAATGTAATAATTAATTTGACACCTGATGACATCATGATGATGAAAACACGTTTTTCGTACGAACGTTGTGATAAGCTACAAGACAGTACAAAAATTATAACTCTTTTACGTTATGGTTCAGACGATATAAAGTTTTAAATAATAAATAATTGTAAACAATAAACTACCATGCCAATACTAAAGTTATTAATAAGCTATACTGCACAGACCATGAAATAAATTGTGGTGGGAGAATGCATTGAAATTGCGTGAGAACAAACCGCTACTAATATCCCCAAACGCTTCCGTATTTTAATAGTTCGTGGACTCTCCACAAACAAGAGGGCGCTATACAGGTTCACCATTAACTGTAGAAGCGAAGTAGTGAACCAAAATGAAAGGTACAAAGGTCGAACGATGCCACGCGCGTGGACAATGGGCTCTGTGTGGGTATGGCCGTATGCGATGTACAGCATGAATTACGTGCAATGTACACACACAAGGCGATCGTGCTTTGTTGATGATACGTGTTTTTAAATCGTTAATATCGTCAACAGATGATTAAAAACCCTCGATCGAGCTGCTGCTTGATCTAAGTTAGAGCACAGGCTTTCATTTGATGTATTGTTTGTGTCTTTTAAGACTGTAGTTCCTGAGATCGAACGGTAACAAATTTCACGTGTAAATGCTATGAGACTTTTTTGGAAAGAAGTATAATAATAATAGTGAAATAAAATAAAAATCTCGACGAAAACAAAGGTGGTTTCGGCTGATGGCCGAAACCCCCAATAATAGTAGCTGTCAAATAAAAAAAGAAATTCACCAAAACATTGGCCATTATATATAAACAAAAATTCAATCAAAAATGAACACAATACAACACTAACTTAAGTTTCAAACACAAGTTAAAATTTCTCTCTAATGATGAAACAAAAAAAGTTCTTCCCTGCTTTTTGTCTTCTTTACACAGGGCCCAATTTCATACAGCTGCTTAAAGCAAAAAATATTGCTTTAGCTTAAAAATTTTCAGCTAAGCAAAAATAGGCAGGGGACCAGTCACAGATTGTACACGTGACAAGGTAGTTTGGCTGGTAACCTTATTGTGGCAAGCATAACTTATATTGTGCTGAGCTACTTTTTGTACTTTTGCTGTTCTATAAAATTGAACCTCGGAATCTTCAGGCCGACAAGTTACAGTTCACTCTGGTCCTCTGGTTTTATTACCAGAAAGATATACACATGTAATAATAATACTAATAATAAAAACAATAACCATTAAAAGATATTGTTGGATTCTACCTTGATTGCCAAGAAGCCAAAGCTCTGAAACATCGGTCCAATATGGCTGGTACTCCTCACATACTTCATGTACGTTATCACGGGTAACCACGTAGGACGCTTTAAACAGATCCAACATGCGACTGACGGATTTCTTGATGGCTGATAAATCTCTCACATCTTTGAGGAAAAAAAAAAAACAACAAAAAACAAAAACAACCTTATTGGGCTATCTTGCCTTTAAGCAGTTCAATTGGGATTAAAAACTGTTTTTCTACTTGTGCAGAATTATTTTTAGTCAAAAAGCAACTTTTTTCTAGCTATTGATGATTTGTTTCGTCAATGAAACTCAGTTTGAACACCCATTTAAAGACACTTTCTCATAGACATAATTCACAGATTTTAATGGCTCACATTTTTTTGTTACGACCACTCAAACCCAAAGGTCTAAACATCCAAATATCAAATGATTCTTAACCTTTTGTCCTTGCCTTCTCCTTTTTCCACAGATGTCCCCATTTAAGTCTGTCTTATTCAATAATAAATAACTTTGTCTCCATCTTCCAACCTTTGATTTTGCCCGTTTGTATTTCAAACCTCCTGTGGTTAGACCCGCCTCTTTCCTTCACACCACCAACCCCTCCCCACTTTGTTTCCCCTTGTTATTTTTCATCCCTTGCTTTTTCCCGACTGCATTCTCTCTTTTCATTTCTTTCCACTGGACACATTTGATAACAAACGGCAAATAATACCAAAGTGAGCTCATGTGAACTCAAATTGTTTCCATAAAACTGAGGATTTGGTCCGAATGTCAATTTCCATCCTCTTTCATTGGTTGAAAATTATAGACCGAAATAACATGTTACTGAAAAAGCTTGGAAATGGATGTTTGAACCAAATCTTTAGTTGTATGGATAAAATTGAAATCACATGAGTTCACTTTTGGTAATATTTTGTGTTAACACTAAAATATTAGTGTTTATGTGAGTTGTGAAGTCATTTATCCTTTGATAAAAACCCTGCTCCGTTCGAAACGTCAGGCCACAAACAAATTTTGGCAACAATAAAATATAAGAACAAAATGATGTCATACCAGCTAGATAGGCCAGGGTTCTAAGAAGAGTCAATCCAAGTACAGCCAGGTTGAAGGACAGGATCAGATGCTCTGTGTCCGACACTGACCGATTTCAAAGGAAACACAAACAAGAAAATTTAGGAGCCGTTCAGAGTTATCAGTGTGTCGGACAAACACAATTGAGCCAAAGTTTTCATTGTTCAATTTACGGCACCCCGTTAACCATTTTTAACCCTAACCATGCTAAATGCGACAATATGCACCAAATGGTAATAGTTGTTGTGATCTGTTGCATTTGGCAGTCAACTCAGATGTCATTTTTTGACTGAATTTGTTGCATTCAGCAGTGAAGTGACTTCATATAGGTTTGGGTGCTTCTATTGTATCTGAACAACTTATAATGGGTATTTCAAAATATTTTTTATGGGAAAAGTATTGAGAAGTATGATGTAATATCAGGTAAGAATCATAATTCAAATCATATTCAAAAGACTGTATAATAACAGTTAAACATTACACTTATGTGCATACTGTTGCATTTAGCAGGGCAAACACCATTACTCAGTCCTTACACAATCGACATGCCTGCACAATGCAACAAAATCCCTTGTTGCATTTTGTTGCATTTGGCATGGTTCTCATTTCAACTGTGTTGCATTCTGTTGTATTTGGCAGGCTTTGTGGAGAGACCCTAATGGGGGTTAGGGTTAATAGAGAAGAGGTTTGCTGTGGTGTTTCTGGCACGGTAGGCTGCATTGAGCTTGCACCACAGCACCTAGTAAATTATTTGAAGGTGCTACATGTATGGGTCTTATATTTCCAAACATAGCTCTCCATACCTGTAGAAAAAATAATGAATGCTTCGTGACATCCATGGGATAAAACGCTACAATGAACTGCGTATCATTATTATCATTCAAGATATCAAGAAAGATAGATAGATAGATAGCTTTTTACTGTCCACATTAAAAACAGAGAAATTTGACATCCACTGGCCGAATAAAAACACATAGATTACAAATAATCACAAGATACAAGGAGTTAAAAATAGGTAAAAGCGATGAGAGTCCTGTTTCAACCATTACAAAGGACCATGAAACTACAGTAAAATAAAAGAGTGCTTAAAAACGACCCCAGATTAGACCCTACGAAAATTGCCGTTGAGCATGTGGATTGCATTTGGTACCAACGATTGTCTGGCGCAAGTTAAGTCCGGGGAACAGAGAGACGAATACCAGACCTATTGAATATGACGCAACTGTCCAGTGGATTAGAGGCGTCCAGCATAACTTTTATGAACTTTAAGTAGTATTCTTGTTCTGAAACGGATGACGGGTGTTACCTATTTGTGCCAATGCGGCCGCTAGGAGACACAGCAGCTCTTTGAATACAGTCGAGTGATTCTGAACAGCCTCTGCATCCTGTAAAGCCACATTCAGGAAGACACTACACATGGTGGTCATGGCAATCTGTAGAATAAACAAAATCAAGCATTTATAGAGACCATTCCAGGGGTGACAGTCTTTGCCGACAAAAATGTCTGAAACTAGGTTCCAAAGGTTCCAAAGGTTTTTTTTTCACAGAGCTCGGGAAAGCACTGAGCATGCGGTGCTTAATACACATCGGTGTAAGGGAAAAACCAAATTAAAATTCTTCATCCCGATGCAAATATTACATCTATTAAAATAAAACACCACTCAGTAATTACAACACACACTAAGTGTTTCAGTGCATCAACAAAAAGGATAAGGAGTAATTCCAAACAGCAACATTTTGAGAGATTTGAAGAAGGCAATGTGCCCCCTTTAAAATACACATGTAGACACCAAGACAAACTGACCTCAGAGTCACCATCTTCATCCCCGATGATAAACCTCTGCCAGTGATGACTGAAACACTCTCCGAGCAGTTCGATTCCTCCTTCCTCCACCAAGACGGCCCTGGGCTCGTCCTCGGCGGTCAGATGACACAGCGCCGGCAGGAGAAGCCTCAGGAGGTCCGTGGAGGCAAAACTCCTCAGGCTTTGATGGGAGATCGGCAGCGGCGAGGACCCACTGGCCTGAGGAGAGCTTCTCGAGGTGGAGGTTGCCTCTCGGAATGACTTCTCTCTGCATGAAGATATTGAAACACGTAATATGTTTATGTTTAACAAGGATTGGCCGATAGATGACACAAAGAAGCTATTAAGGGAAACGTTCTTCGAGTTGGCTGTATTATCAGGAGATCATTTATTTCAATCCTGGGCTGGTTGCTCGTAGAACAAAGATTAGAGAGCGAAAGAATTTAGAAACCAAGGACATTATACATGTATAGGGGCAATGGTAAAGCTTGGTCACTGACCAGAGAGTGGTGGTGGTCAGTGCATGGTCCATGGGGGTATCAGGTGTGCTTACCACAGGGTTAACTTATGAGCCCGGAGTGCATGGGAAAGGATGTTGGACGGAAGGTGGATAATTGGAGATTATTTGGGTTAAGGTTGGAAGAAGGCTGTGTTTCTGGGAACTATAACTAATCAAATAAATACTGGTAATGACAGCTGGATTCAGGGCTTACAATGTCATTGGTCACTTAAAAAAACATCAATGGTTAAAATTTCAATGACAAATCTTACCAGGGGTATATCTGACACTCATATCAAGTAGGCTCAGACACTCTCACACTTATTACATTCATCTCCAGTTCTTGATACTATTCTTTAAAAAATTAACTGTCCTATTCATTCTTTTCTCTTTTGTGCTTTTGCAGTCTGGTCATTTAAAAAAAATTTTATCAAGAGGTACATCTAAAAACTTGTTCGGCTATTAATTTTTACAAAATGGTTCCACGTGGTATACATGATAGAAATTGTAACATTTCTTTAAAACCAGTGTAGTATCTTTCCTGCCGGGAAATTCTCTTGTGACATGGTTGATAGTTTGATGGTAAGGCTGTACACACACAAAAAAGGTACATAACCGACACAAATGCAGGCCTCGAAATACCCCCCGGCACCCACAGCAATTGCCGCGGTGCCCTGTGCTTTTGCTGTGGTGCCCTTTGCAAAGTTCCAACACAAATTGAAATTTTCCTCATAGAGTGCCCCTTAGCAGAGGAAAAATTGCCATGCCCCCTTCAAGAGCAAAGTACAAGGCCTGCAAATGACAAGATATTTTCACTACAATAGGTACCAGTCTGGTAAGGAAGACTTACACAACTTTGACGAGGAATGGTAACAGTTGAAACACTTGAGCTTTGAGGGCGGTAGTCTCCTCAGCCAGCCACACACACAACACCCTGACGGCAGCTACGACTAGCGGCTGGTCGGCCTGAAGTATCAATAAATAAACAGTTGAAGCTTTGTTTGGCGAGAAGCAATGATTATGGAGCGCTGAAGGTGCGCTATGGGTCACAGGAGCTCTGTCTATTGTTGGAACGTGAAGTACGCATGGGCGCCATTTCGGCGAGCAAATGTTTTGTTACATCATTGATAGCAATGGTCATTGTCTGCACTGATCTATTGTTGCATCAAAATAATAATAATAATAATAATAATAATAATATATTGTATTTGTATAGCGCCTACTGCAGGCCAGCCTCTAAGCGCTTAACATTCAGTATTTCCTGCAAGGTATTTGGGGCTACGTTTGAAGTATGAGACCTACTCCTTTACATAGCACCTTGTAATGGTTTACAAGGTGCTGTGGCGCAATATGCAGCCAATCAAACCAGGAACACCGGGGCGGAGGACTCCTTCTCTTTTCGATAAGTGCACTGGGTTCTTTTTCATGCGTTACACAACACACGGGACCAACAGCTTTACATTCCATCCGAAGGATGAAGCAATCATGGTTAAGTGTCTTGCTCAAGGACACAAGTGTCACGACCGGGGCTCGAACCCACACTCTGCTGATCAGAAACACCAGAGCTTGAGTCCAGTGATCTTATCCACTCGGCCACGACACGCCACCAAAGAGTTCGGTGTTTTTGTGTTATAAGTATATTTTTGTACTGTAATTGTAACATTTTTCCCTGTGAAATTTATAAATAAAACGGAAATGATACACACAAATATATAAATAAATAAGCAAACACATCAAATCAACTCTCACCCATGCAGTGTCAAACTGAGCCATCTGCAGGTAGTACATCACGGCCCCAAACGCGCCGGTCATGGCTGTGTGTAGTTGTACAACTTGTCGATCTTCCAGCGCCAGGATCGGCCCACAGGTCAGGAACTCGATGCACTGCTCTAGAAGGCTGAAGCAGGCCACCAGAACCGAATCCTTGGAGGATCGCTGAGGGAAATATGAAATCATAAAAAAAAAATCACCTAAATAATGATCAAACTTTTCTCAAATGGAGCAAGATTCACAACAAAGAATTTGTTGTTAATTGTTTTATGAAGGTTTGCCCAACACAATGTTAAAGGCCATTCTCGGTAAGGGGCTACAACATGTACAAGTAGAAAATATGTAATACGAAAATAACTCGGGAGAGCTGGAGGTTAAACCAGCCCCCTTCCCTACACTCCCTCCGTTGTCTCCTTCTTCATTCTTCATTCCATTCTTTTCTGCGTGCTTTCTGCCTTTATCTTTTCATTTATTTCCACTCTACTGCTTCTATAACACCAGAAGACCAGGCATGAGAATATACGATGATAAAAAATCCGGAAAATTTTAACGCTACAAATTGCATGTCCGGATTTTGGGCAAATGCGGAATTTGTGCGTGTCCGGAATTTGGGCAACTTTACCCAGGCGTCAGCGTCGCACTCAGTGAGCCCCTCTGCATTAGGGACCATGTGTAGGATCGAGGATATATTAATAGGAGGAAAATACTTTTAAAAACGATGAAATCATAACAATGCTAGGCGTACTTTGTCTTAAAAGGCTCAAAATAAAATGATATTCAGAACTTACTTCACGAAAATAAATGATTACGAACAGAGCAGTCATAGTTTTGACAAAAGTTTTGTTATACAAATTTTGGGATCTTTTTACCTGTGATAGTGAATAATTGTGTTAAGTGTTCTCCCCCTTTGGCCATTGAAACTTGTTCTTCAAACACCTTTTAGTATCTCCAAGATCCCGACAGTTTAAAAACCATAGCATTTTGGAAAAATAATGTGAGACGTCAAACGTCAACGAGAACGAATCTCCACACGTGTGTCGCACACTCGCACCCATTTTGTCTCGAAGTTTCTTCCAGGTCATAGTTCAACGCATAAAAATATCTCCAGCCGTAAAACACATTAAACGTATCGAAGAAACGGCACTTAAGCCTATGAAGGTGCGTACTGACGACTGGTGAAAAAAGTCTAACGATGCACGCGCATCCAAAATACTGCGAGTTGTTGTCAGTAGACTTTTTAATGTCTCCACACATGTTCATTTGCTGCAACAGTAAACAATTGCATAACATGTACGGTAAAACCGTACCATGAATGAAGCGGGGAAAGACTGAAAGAAGTCTACACATATCAACTGAACGCGCTGCACATGGAAGAAACAAATCAACGCATATTGGGCCGGCCGCTGCCGGGCGGCAATTTGTTACGAAGAAGCGTGTAAAGGTAATGAGTAAACTCTACAAGAAGAGGGATTAGCGAGATCCAAATGTATACCCCAACAACTCACCCCCCGATTTTTATATCAAATTCACATTGAACTCGGAGACCACATATTTTGAAGTGAAAAATCCGGAAATCCGGAAAAATCCGGAAGATTCTCATGCCTGGAAGACACTTGTTTAATTTGTGTTGTGTTGTTACTTAGCCTTGAAGACAGACTCTACTTGGATCGGAATGTCAGCCAATTAACAATTTTTTTTTGCATTTTTAAAAAGAAGCAAAGTTAAGTTTGATCCTCACATATTTAGGGTCAGGGCTTTCCAGAGCCATTCTTGTCTCCACACAGGCTAAGTGAATCAGCAGGAGCAGGAATTTCTTATCAAGTTGGCTTGGTCCAAGAGCCCATCCTATTCCTTGTTGGTTGACCATGGTGGAAGCCAGACGCAAAGCTGGGTCTCGGTACTTCTCAACTAACAGTTAACAAAGACAGAATACAATTAGGTTTCACCAACCAATAAATCAATAAATCAATAAAACAATAAATCAATAAAACAATAAACAATAAACAATAAACAATAAACAATAAATCAATAAATCAATAAAACAATAAACAATAAACAAATAAATAAATCAATCAATCAATCAGTCACATAAATCAAACAAATCAAATAAACCAAATAAATCAAATCAATAAGCCAATAAATCAATAAACAATAAATAAATAAATAAGTCAATAAATAAATAAATACATAAATAAATAAATAAATACATAAATAAATAAATAAATCAATCAACCAATCAATCAATCAATCAATCAATAAGTCAATAAATCAATAAATCAATAAATCAAACCAGGCAAGCGACGTACAGCGTCCATGGAAAAGAATAGTTGCTACCGAGTGCTTTTGCCGTAGATGCGAAAGAAGCCATGGCTGACCACGCACACTGGGCATGGCTACTTGATTTGTTTACACTATGAGTCACGTGACTCCGGTCGTCGATTGTGTCTATTGATTCTGCAGAGTCAAACAATAGGAGCATCAAATGTTCACTTACCAACTTTGCTCTTGAGAATGTCACTCACTCCTTGAAATATAAACTGGCTCCACTCAGATTGTTCCATGGGGACCTAATCATAAATGTAAAGATTTAACTTCTGACAACAGAAATGACAATTTTCAAATGCCTAAAAATGGGGGGGGGTTTACCAGAAGGTTTGTAGGGCAAACAAAACCAAAATAACATGATTTTATGATAAAAAATGGCTTTTTAAAACTACAGCAGATGGAAAAATGAACAGGAGAGTTTTAGGAACATTTGGTGGCAGTAGACTTACCCGGTATTTCGATAGCTCTCGGAAATGAATGCATGATCAGGGGTGCGTCTTCGCTGTCGTAACCAACAACTGTTTCGGTTGACTTGGCCATTGGCTATTATCACTAGTCAGTGACCGAAATAGTTATTGGTGACAGCCGCGAAAAACGCACCCCAGAACTATGTAAAAACCAACAGGCAATTCACCTGGCATGTCTAGAGTCTCCAAGTAACCTATTGCTGCAATTTCATCCGACAAAAAAAACCAACAACATTTGCATATTGCAAGAGAATGAGGAACATGCTAAAGTTAACAAGGCAAGCTAACAACGATTTCAAATAAATGATTGACTTACCTCACTGGAAGCTGAGAGCAGTCTCGACAGAGTCTCACAAACTTCAAACTTAACATCATCCTAGTAATATTGACACAAAAATCACAGATATTTGAAGAAAAACATGAAACACAAATTACCTCACGGTTCCAATAATTTTGTTTTGTTATTATTTACTGTCCTGACATTGAACTAACATGACAAGACTCAATGGTGGCTCATATTCGCCCGTTCCTAGAGAATTCATGTTCTTTACGGCGTGATATGGCCGTAGTGTTGCATTATATAGCCATATTTTATTGCGTTGTATCCCTGTAGTTTACTGCAATATTTAGCTACACTTTATTGCATTATATCGCTGTATTTTAAGCAATAGTACAGTGATAAAACAAACAAAATTGCTATATAGTGCGGACATAACGCTGTAAAAACATGAGCACTGTAAGAATTGGCAAATATAAGCCAATGTAAGAATCACTACCCAGACATGTTTCAGGCCTGGAATTTCATCTTTGAGAGGGCAAGGTCATTTTCATTTAGCAAAGGGCACTTCTGTTATTGGAAAATCTGCAAGTCTATGGGAAACTTCTGAAGGGGTCACCAAGGCCGAGACAGAGGTCATGGCCGAGACAGAGGTCATGGCCTCCATGTTACTCCGGGCTGGATGTTGCTTCATTCATTCATTTTCAATCTTTTAATGTACACACCTGGTACTCCTGAAACTGTCTCGCCAGTTTGCGTAATAGCGAATACAGGTGAGCTTTGTTCAGTTTCCACATCTGCCCTCCGCAATAATGAAGTAGAATCAGCAACAACTCTTCAGCTTTGTTACAATCTGTAAAAAGATACAAGACGACACAATATTTCTTTTCCGTGTTGAGAGGTGAGGCCGTGAGAAATGTAACATTTTCAAGACTTTCTTTTTTTACAACAAAAAAGCAAAATTCATGACTAATTGAATATTGTAACAACCCCCACCTTCCTCACCCAAAGTTCTTCAATCCAAAATAATGGAACATATCTAAAGACAAGACACAAATGATCTAATAGTTTGAACTGGAAAACTTGCCCAAAATTTATAGAATCTCTATGCTTTTTAGAGCAAAGTTTCTGAAGTTCTATGAATGAAGGAAACAATCTGGGTGACTCGGATGGGAGTTGAACCTTCCACATATTGGAAAACTATCCATCTTCCAAAAACGTCACATCACAGAACCCCCCCCCCCCCCCCAAAAAAAAAAACCCCACCACTCACCATAATATTGATCCCCAAATGCTTGACAAAGTAACGCAACAATCTCCTGGCTGCAGAAAATCTTCCTTGGTTCTTCCTCCATTGCCATGGTAACCAGGATTTGATAAGTTTCATCAATCATCTGCTTTTCATCGTCCTCAACCGATGTTCTAAAAAAAAAAATAAAAAAAAAAATAAATAAATAAAAATTAATAACCCAAACTTTTGTGGAATTTTTACAGGAACCATCCCATGTTTACCAGACATTGTGGAAGAGTAGGCGTTAACCTCGGTGTTTCTGGTTCACATTATAGCAAGCACCCGAGTGAACAGGTTTCCTCAGGCTTGTGAGCTACAGTACAGTGATTAAGTTCTTGGTTTCATTACCAGAAATATATAATAATACTAATAATATTTTAGCAGCAGGTACTGCAACGGTTTGAATGAATGTTAAACTTGCATCTGTGTACGGATAAAACTTGAAGAATAAAACACATGTAGGCCTACGGACGGTGTACACAAACTGGTTTAATCAACACGACAGAATCACATCACTTACTTGCTTCCGTTGATAATTTCCATAAACACCGGGATCTGACTGATCATCTTTGAGTGCGAGGCCAGATCGGGGATTGTGATGAAACATCTTAGAAGTGTGATGGCTAAACTGCGATACATCGGTCCATCTTCACGCTTGGGATTATTGGCTGCACAGACAAACAAAAACAAAGAAATAATCAAAAGTAAACGACAGAAAAAGTCAAGGGGTGGGGAGGGTGCCGCAAGTTACAATTTTCAAATAATAAACACAGAGGCAAAGCTGTGTTTTCAAAATGGGTCCAAAATACCATATTGAGGCTCAAGACTGAAATAGACTGGTGCTCGTAAAATATTAGAGTACAACACAGTAGTCTTCACTGTATCCTTCAGGTACACAACTTCTGATGGCTTCACAGATAAATCCATTTTATTGCAAAAGAGGCTCGAGAAATAATCATGAATTTCTTACCCGTTTTAAACAACCTGTTGATAAACTTGAACCCCACCACATCAAATATTCGTTTCCTCGTTGCAACATCTGTGTTCTCTGCCTGCACTACTTTGGCAACCTAACGAGAAAAAACAAAACAAAAATAGATAACAAAATTAGACAAGACAACATTCACCGCTGGATGACAAATCTACAATGTAAATGTATTTGACGACACGCTTATCTCTTTAAAACCCTACAGCGAGGCACCTGTTTGGTTGCAATGTCCCAGTGGTACATTGTCAGCACAAGTTTTTTTTTTTTTTGCCAATTAACATGATTAAAAAAAATACAAGTGTATTGTTTACATGTCCAAGTGTTGTCTGGGTTAATTTAGGCTTATTTGTTTGCTTAATGAATTCAGTTTTTATAATTTGGTTGCATCTATCATTGACAATCGACAATCCGATTTTACAGACAAAGGACGCTGGCAGAGTTTTGTCAATTATGTGTCTTGCGTGTATCTGTTATCCTTTTTTTGAATGAATCTTTGCGTGTTTTTTTTTTTATCTCTTTGTACATTTTTGTGCCGCAAGTTTTTAATGTTTTTAATTAACCAGACTAATCATAATATAAATAGTAATATGTCTGCATGAGCTGACAGCGGATCTCACTGCAGGATTAAAATGTCATGTATTGTGCATTGCTCCATGCCATCAACACTTCCAACCCTTCCCCCACCGAAACACAACACAACACACACACACACACACACGCAAGTGTGTAAACACCTCCAATCGGGGACCTCCTATTGTCCCTCTTTTGTTTGGACTTTAACTTTTTGGCAACAGCTCCCATTGGTTTTGTACACAATTTCCAACTGGGGACCTTTACCCAACCGGGGACCCTATTGTCCTCTTTTGTTATAGGTCCCCGGTTTGAATGTGAAAACAAACTCACACACACAAAAACACATACAAAATATAAGCAATTGACCATATTTTTTAATGCATGAAGGCGCTTTTAACTGCATCGAAATTAGAGTTTATCTTATTTGGTCTGCCTGTGGTGCTGTTTTCTTGTATCAATATCCAAATAAATAATTTGAACAACAATGCCAAAAAAATAAGAATAAAATAAAAATCCCCAGCGAAACAACAAAATGTTTGACTTGTTTCGCATCATGAAAATTTGGTCCACACTCCCTCTCATGGGTTAAAAATACTGCTAATAGTAAAAAAAAAAAAATTAGTGGTCAACTAAAACCCAATCAAAACCAACAACTGCTCAACATTTGAAATCAATAGCCTATCCCAAATGAACAGTTTCAGTCGTTCATTTTTGTAATTTTACCCACAGAACATTCAACCATGCAGAATAACTTGGAAAATTGTTAGCGGAAAAGGTATCACTGATAACATTTATGAAGAAAAAGATAAATTGTCAACACCACATCGGCTCTTCTCCCACTAGACCGAGTAAGTCTCACGCGTTATTCAAACATTTTTGGTACCATTTTGGTCCCACATCAATTGCTTTAACGTGTGAAGGAACAAACCAGCACAATTTAATGGGTTTAAACATGCGCGAGACTTGCACAGTCTATAGAGTTTTATGCATGGTTGTGCCCGCAAGTTTACAAGACAAACATTTTCCCAACATAAAACAGATCAACATGAAAATGGTTGGTATCATCTGTTATGACAGACTTCAGACTCCTCTACTAGCACAGGGCTTGAACTGCAGGGCTTATAGTTCACAATTTTTGCTGGGGCAGAACATTTGTTACAAGACCAGAATCAAAATAAGAAAAAAACAAACCTATCTACACCATGTCACATTTGAACTGGTTTTAATTTGAACAAGCACTTAGAGAAGATTGATCTCATTTGTCTCTTAATGCCTAAAACTTTCAGATGTTGGACTCAAAGTCAACATTTTTGTTAAAAAACACAAGACCGCCAGATTTGCCCGTTCACAAGTTTACGGGCCCGATGCTAAAAAAACACTGGCCTCGGGCCTGCGGTCCGGAGTAAATTTTGCACCCTGCTAGCAGAGCTCCAAGTTTGGTGACTGTCCCTCAATCAGCTAATCTAATCTATAGAACCTAAACACTGATTAAAAATCACCTTTTCAAAAGAAGTATTTTAAATTATAGATGTAAAATTTGCTTTGGGCCATACACTGATGTGTGTAAAGCACTGTACACTCAGTACTCCCCCCCCCCCCCCCCGAGTTCTGTGAAAAAAACCCCACATGGGCAATATTGGTGGTCTAGTGGCAAGACATCTGCTCTAATTAGCAAAAAAGTTGTGGGTTCGAGTCCCACCCAAATAATACAAATAATATGCCTATGGATTTTGTTTACAGGACTCAGGAAAAAACTGAGTTTTCAGTGCTCTACACACATCGATGTATCATGGGTAAATAAGAAGAAAAAAAACCCCAAACTTAATAAAAAACAACAACAACATGAAAAACATACCAAGAGAAGAGCAGCCAGGACTTCCGTATCCGATGAAGCTCTTTCTAGCGCCTGAAGACACGTCTCCTCTCTGTTTTCATGATCTTTAAGGCTCGATGACTCCCCTTCACATGTCTCCATTTTTACATCCAATCTACGTGTATCCATTTGAATATTTCCTAGTATCAAATTTATCTGTAAAATAAAAGGAAGATAGGAAATTTTTAACAGTCAAATAGAAAAAAAACCATCCCCTAACCCCTGATCAAAATGCAAGAGTTGTGTCTTTTTGGGTTGGTTAATAACTGACTATTAATTAGGCCCTATAATTACCATAATTTTAATAACTACAATTTTTATGTAATAGGCCTAAGTGATTGAGGTTCAAATACATAGCAGCACTCTGCACTAATGATGCTAATTTTGCTCAAAAGTACCCAGATCTCAGACATGCACTCCACCACTAGCCCTCACATGATCACCGCTTCGGTAGACAGACTGCAGTAGTGCAGCCGGTTACATTCAAATTAGTAATTTGCATTTTTAAGTCTTTTTGCTCAACATATCCTGCTTCCTTTTGATTTCCATTTTATATGTGTCTTTTAATCTCTAATTCTTTGTAAAAATTTGCTATTTCAGCAGGAGACCTTGGTGTCTTTTTTTAAAAACAATTTTGATGGTGTTTTATGTACTATGTTTTTACTAATACAGTTTTTGTACTGAGGGCCTCATGGATGGAAAGCAGTGCTGGGCGCTGATCGGAGTTTACCCTCATTAAAAATGGTGTAAAAAAATAAATAAAGTAACAAATAAATACATGTGGGTAAACATAAGCTTGGACGTGTACGCGCGTGTATGTTAGTGGAATTTGACACGTTGTCTGAGATCCAAGACTGAGCTTTATTTTTAGCACAAGTACGGAGTGCTATTCCAATAGTCGCAATCATTTGCATATTACTGTACTCTGGGTTCCCCTAGAAATTTTCAAAATTGTGGGTCATTCTGAACCCAAATTTGTGGATGTTTGACCAGAGGATGCTGAATTGAAACAAGGTCTTTGGAATGTTTTCTACTTGGTGTTTATCTTGGGTTTTAAAAGCCCTACTGTGCATCTGGAGCATTCTACTTGGTTTTATCTTGATGTTTTGTGTGAAAAAAGAAAAAAGGAAATAATAATAATAAAAAGTATATATAACAAATGTTTGGCGTATAGGCAGAAATGTGCGCGTATCGGCACATATTCCAAAGTTATTTAACAGTGAGGTTTTGAGAGTTTATGGTGAATGATCAAAGTCACTGACTATTACCAGGTCTCAATTTCATGAAACCTGTAAAAGCACAAAAACATGCTAAGCACAGAAATATATTGCTTAGCTTAGCAAAAAGTGGTTACCAGCCAAAATTCCATAAAGTTGACATGGTTGTGACTGGTGCCCCACTCATTTTTTGCTTAGCAGAGAAGATTGCTAAGCAGTATTTTCTGCTTAACAGCTTCTATGAAATTGGGCCCTGATGTTCCAACTCTAGTCATTACAAATATATCACAATGAACAAATCAACCTTTGCAAGAGTTCATTAATTATGATCAAACAGTATAAAGAGGGTTGACTACGTATTGTGCAGATGTGCATTTACCACATCTACATTATGCATGTAGTTTATTTTTAAAGCCAATTTTTTAAAATCATTTTTGTAAATTGTCTTCTACTTTAAGTGTTTCATCCCTTCCTGTTACTAGTAGTTTTTCATTGCAGATGGCTGGAGATGATTATTGTAACAAAGTAAGGTGGCAATACCTTTTTTTTTTTTTTTTTTTTGGGGGGAGCTGTAAAATGCTGCCGTGGCGCATTGTATTATCAATTGGGAAGGGGGAGGCTGCACTGGATGGTTGAATACATGTGAATCAGTCTTGATGATTGGTTAGAAAAGACTCAAGAGGTTTTATTTCCAATTTTGCTTCTGCTATCATGTTCTTATTTATCTTACCAAGGACAAAAAAAGAAGCTTTTAGCAGACGATCACGTTTCATGTAATGTACTTATGTATTTTTAACCACTCAATTCAATCTTTTCACTGCAACGTGATTTAAAATAAAAATTCAATGAATGAATCATAGCACCTGTATCAGAATGAACAATTCAAGACGATTAAGATACACATTTAATTGTATTTTGAGGTTATTTTCACCATTTTTCCAGAATTTGAGACAACCAGCACTACCCACGTCCAGCCTAACCAATAAATCACTGTTGCTTTTGATTGATTGCTGCAATCCGGAGAGGGTGCCCAAAATCTCTGAAAAACATAAACTATTTTTTGTGTCTTTTCATCTGACTGCACAAACACCTGTTTCAATCAATCAGTCAACCAATCAATCAATCAATCATAACAATTTATATAGTACAGGCATACATACAAAATACGTTCCACGGTGTTTTGACAAAAATAAATTACATACAAAATGCTGCAAATGAGTACAAATGAGTTTTGAGTCTCTTTCTGAAAATTATCACGATTGGGGAAGTTCTGATGTACATTGCATATTGCGAGATCGTTCCATAGCATTGGTACCAAACCGGAAAATGCACAGCAGCCATGAGTTAAGTTTCTATTTGGGAACATGGATGATGGAGATGGAGGCATCCTCGTTCCCAGGGGTGATCGATCTCGCCGCGCCATTTTTTCCCAGCATGCCTTGCTCGATCATAACCCCTGGAATTGGTTCATTAAAATGTGCTAGAATCTAGCACATTTTAATTAGGCCTGGGCCGATCCGTTCAACGCGCGCGCTCAAGTACGGTAACCCGTAAAAGAGGCATCAAGTCAAAAAGCAACTGGTCCTCTGTCATTCTTCTTTGATTTTGTGATAGTCTAACAACTGTATGCAGTTAAGGGTGACCGTGTAAAAACATGATTCATTTGAAATGGAATCGCGTCAAAATACTTGCATTTTCACATGCACGTACTAAGCGTCCTACAAGCGCCATACATGCGCTCGAAAGTTTTTAACAAGCGTGCACGCAAAGTAGTGACCATTGGGGGCCAATCAGCATTGTTTTTCAGCACATCCCTACCAGGGGGTTAGTGGCGAGAGGTATCGATACGGCGCGCTGCCCATGGTAGCGAGGCTGAGATGGAGGTTATTTGAAGGCAACAATTGTGAGAAGATGACAGAGGGGGGTATGAGATTGGTGATATTGGGGAGCATCACCTCAATTGATGACTTTCTAAAAAGTTAGTTTTAAGGTATCTTTGCAAGTTTGCCGCCATCGCCGCGGCAAACAACGGAACAATCAAGTGTGACGTGATCAAGTCCTTCGTCGGAAATACCAATATGGAAAAACAAGCCAAAACAGGCCATCACGGGTGATATTTTCAATAATATAGTTTTTGTATTATTTTACATTGGCAACTTCCTTCCTAAAAAAAATCACATCAAAATGGAGTTAAAATTAGCATTGAAATAAACAACTTGACTTAAAACCCCTTTTTCTCAGTTTAATTCTCTCGCATCTCTTGGGGTTTCTACTTTTACAGCCACCAAAGGTGGTATCAACATTAAAGAATAGATTAATGCTCTTTTCAAATGTATAGTTTAAAATGACCTGGGTCGACAAACGACTCATTTTGCTTGATCAGCCAATGATACATGTAGGTCTTTTTTGACACTCATCGAAGGCACTGTTTGAGCATGAGGTGTCATGATGCAAGGGGGTCTATATCCAAAAGTTGAGGATGGGAATAAAATTATTCATCCAAATTTAATGATAATAGTTTAATCACTCCGAGTATCGAGCAAGGACTCTACCATCGCTTTTAAACATATTTTGTTGGTCATCATTATCTATTTGCCAGATGATGACCAAACATAGAAAAGAAAAATAAAATAAATAAATACATTTTTAAATGGTTCTCATTTTGGACCTACAGTCAGTATCAATGATTTATAGAAAGGGTTGATTTTTACACTAGCACAGACTGTACTAACTATGTACAAGGAAGAAGCCAATATCTTGACAAATACAGCGTTGGACCTAGGGTTACAGGCAGCAAGGGGGTGGCGTGCGGGGTCGTTCGCCAACAATCACCTGACATGCTCCCCCACATGAATCAATAAAGCTCTGGATCTGCCCCTGAAAACAGATACGTTGTACAATTTTTCAAAAGAAGTGGATATTTAGCCTGGACTGGCTTTCTTTTATTAAACGATACAAAGCCAGAGCAGCACTGAACATGCACAGTGCCTGTTTTTTCTGCTAGGCGCACTCTTTGAAAACAGCCCTTTTTAAAATTCAAATTTTGTAAAAATTTTCGTGCAAAATTGTTTGATCTTTTGTCTGCGGCTACGGCATGATGTAAATTGCACGGCTGAGGCATGACACGAATTGACACGAACTACATGGTTTGGGACACAGCCCCGGTTATGGTTTACAACATTGATGTCTATTATATTACCAACATAATAGAGAGTAATGGTTTATAATATTGGCATGTTTATTGTCATCATGAGACTAGAGACAAAAACGGGATGCATTTGTCTTTCAAACGAATTGTCAAATTTATTTTCATATTTTATCAGAAAGTTTATTTCAACAAGTTGCAGCGCAGTTTATTCATCAACACAGAAATTCAAATCTGCCAGCGCGATCTTGAATTCTCCCCAGCATCCTAGCTTTGTCCCAACACTTTGTCACTAGAAATTCTGAACTTAAAGTTTGTGAGCAGACATGTTTTTTGACATTTTCCCCAAGTCTTTTAACAAAAGCATCACTTCGATCAGACAGAAGTTAAAATCCACAAGAACGTTATATTGAACTTTTTAACCTCTGGACGTAAACTCTCTCCAATCAGCATATATTTCACAAGAAGTTGTGAGAATGGGGGACTTTTGGGATGCTCGGTGGCAGCAGACTTACCACATGTGTACCAGGTGAATCCATTGTTCTCAGTAATGTGCGCATGCTCAGAACTACATAAACAGTGGAAATTTACCTGGTAAGTCTGCTGCCACCTAGCGTTCCAAAGTCTCCCATTATGGTTGTTCGACAAAGATCGTGCGGTGTTCAAAGTTTGCGCCCGAGCTATCCAGCGCAAATTTTAAAATCATGCAAGGAAACGAAGTTTGCACCGTACGAAAAATGGCATACCACACTAATTTTAAAAGTGGCCATTTTCAAAGATTGGGCCCAACAGCCTGATTCCATGCCAACATCACTCTTGTGATTTGGTATTCAAGAGATAGGAAACAGACCTTTTACAACTTATAGGACTTTATATCCCTTTATAAAAAAAAAATAAGAAAAGTAAAGGTAGGGCCTAAATCTATCAATTCAAATGTAGGAGTAAATGAACATTTTGATATTAAAAAGGAAAATATTCTTTTTTCAAAAAAATATTCTTAATTTTTTGTTGTTGAACAGGGCTCGAATTTGACACTGGACCGCAGGCCCGAGGCCAGTGATTTTAGTGTCGGGCCAGTAAACTTATGAAAGTACAAGTCCTGCGGTCTTGTGTTTTTTTTAGTAATAACATGTCACTGTATTTTTTTTATTAAACTGATCATTGAAAGAAAAACTTGATAAATCTTCTCTTAGTGCTTGGTACAAAAAACAGCTCAAATGTGAAACTGTGTAGAGTGTTCGTCTCATTTTGATTCTGGTCTTGTAACAAATTTTCTGGTCCAGTAAAAGTTTTGAGCTACAAGCCCTGCAGTCTTGTGGATTTTTTCCCCAAATTCGAGCCCTGTTGAAAAACTAAGGCCATAATTGATTTCGAGCGTGGAGCGTGTCAGTTGGGAAGCGGGATCATTTCCTCTCAGCTACAGGTACACTAAAAAGTGTGGAGGAAAAACCCTGATATTTAGTCATGTTAGTATTAGTAATTGTTTTTTATATAATGTTGGCTACTTGAGTACGCATGAAACTTTGAAAGAAAGAAGGCGCTATGCGATCTGCCAGCTTAAATTAGTTTACTAAAAATAAAATAACTAGTATTTTTAGTAAAGTAGTTAGTAATTGTAAGCTACTCCTAAAACTTCAACAAAAAAAAAAGGTTCGTTCCGCTGACGATAGTGGAACGAACCTCATATAGTTCTAGGAGCAATTGTAAGCCATTTCTGGCAAAAATGCACACTACCTTTTTAAAAATAGGCTAAACAGGTAAAAAAAAAGTGCTTAATGTAAACCGACAGTCACTTTTTCACTATGATTGAATGATGATCAAAAAGGTAAGTAAAGTAGAATACATCGTATCTTATCATGCTTATAATAATATTATAAACCAAGTTAAGTACTAATAAAATAGTTTTAAAAAAAAGGGGGTCTAAGTCTACGTTAGAGCCTTTTTGAGTTTTAGTTTACTAAAACAGAACTTGGTTTTTTATAAGATATGATGTATTCTACTTTACTATTTTAAAACTTTTTTTTGTCAAAATGAATGAAAAAGTGGTGGTCGGATTATATACTAGGCATCTTTTCCTTCGCAAAAACATAATTACTAAAAAGTAAAATACTAAATTATTAATTATTAACAGTGTCTGGAAACAGTGCAAGTGGCAAGTGCAAATTTATTTGTTGAACGTCCATAACACAATCTTGATTTTAAAAACCTAGTGGCGCAAAAGAATAAAGTTTGACTATGTTTTAACAAAAAAACATGTTAACAACCTCAGCAGAGGTCTGCAGGTAGACTAGATCTAGAGAACACAAATTTCCAATTCCAAATGAAATGTGAAAATTTTTAAATTTACAAGAAAACAACTTTACGTCTTTTAACTCTGTTTCAGAATAGCTGCCAGTGTAAAAAGGAGACAACGAACCACAGAAAGTATGCCGCGAAGAACAGGAAAATCATCACTGAAGAAAAACGATAACAGTCCATCGTAAAAATAGTGCACACAATACACAAGCTTTCAGCTTTATGTACTGTGGATCACAGACGATGAATAAAGATAGAGTTGAATTTAAAGTTATATATTATTTCTGTGCTGCAGACCATAATTTCCAAACCAGACAAACACATTTTCCTCATGGGTATGGTATTACAGCTTCCTCCATTGATTACGTTACCATCGGCGGAACTAGTACCAGACTAATTTCCCCTGGATGAACTAGAGTAAACTCATGACCTAGACAGTTGACCCGATCATACCACTAAAATACTAGGTGTTTTTAGTTCGAAATGTAAAATATATCTGACTAAGTATTTACAATATTAATTTTACCTATAATATTTATTTATCTGAAATTTAAAATAGAGCCATTGATGTTTCCTTTTACTGCATTTCAGCAATAAACGTATGCGTTTAGAATAAAATAAGATCTTATAAAGTTGTAGGAGGGGGGTCAGTGTCAGAGGAAGTAGTTCCCCCGTTATTTTAAATAGTTTGTTCTGAATAAATTGAGTGGCGCGCGCATTTCGACCGAAAAGACAGCACAAACAAATGCATGAAATGGGGCAAGGTTGTTTGGAATTACAGTGCATGTGTGTGTTGATGGCCGGTGGTATGTGCACATTTTTTAGTATGACATGATGTTTGAGCGAGGATATCGAAGGGAATGCAAGGTGAGTATTCTTGCTTAAATCTTGCTTGAAAACTCAGGTTTGGAAAAGGCCAAAAGTCTTTAACAGTCCCGCCCTGTGCAGGCCTCGAAATAACCCACAGCACCTGCAGCAATTGCTGTGGTGCCCCGTGCTTTTGCTGTAGCCTGTGGTGCCCTTTTTGCAAAGTTCCAATACAAATTTACATGATTTTCCTCATTCATAGAGTGCCCCTTACCAGAGGAAAATTGCCGTGCCCCTTCAAGAGCGAAGTTCAAGGCCTGCCTGTGACTTGTATTGGGTTTGTTTTGCTCATATTTATTATAACTTATGTTCATATTTTTAACTGTTTCTGTGTCCCTTTTCTGTGCATTTTTTTTCTCTGCAGTCTTCTTTTCTGATGTGACTACATTAATGTCAGTATGTACTGGACTGGAATTAAATCTTTGACTTGTTTGGTTTTTCTCAGCATGCTCAGCAATCACCACTGACACTAACCCAAGTTGGACTCTTGCATACAACAAATATTGTTATATTTATCCTTCTGTGTTCAGTTTTCGACGATTGGGCTAAAATTTGGATGTCACTGTCAGTCACTTTGTACCTTTGCCACACTTCGTACCTTGGTCACTTCAAACCTTCGGATCACTTCGTACATCGGTTGGTCACTTAGTTACTAGTACCGTCAGCCGAGTCACTTCGTACCGGCGGGGTCATTCCGTGCCAACTTACCTAAAATCCTGAAAAGTTCGGCAGGCTCCGTCTCAGATTTTGCTAGTATTTTTTTTACACGATCCCCTATGGAAGCCATAAACACACGCAAAATTTTAGAATCCTACTCCTCATAATTTTTGAGATATTACCCCCTAAAAAATTAAGCCCCGCCCCTTCAAATTGACTTTTTGTGTTTTCGGCAATTTTAGAGGTCTGTATCTACAAATGGAATTTTGTGTTTCAGCTACCAAGAATTCCTCTAGACAAATATTTAAAAAGGGAAATAAATTCCAACATCCATTAAAGAAATCAAATAAATCCCTTAAAAAGTGGTGGCTGGATACGGAAACTTTTCTTGTGAGACATAATTTTTGTTCAAAACTTTGGCCCAGTTTCAGCATAAAAGGTGCTTAGCAAAAAATGTTAGCCAAGAGCAAAAGTTTGCAGGGACTCAGTCACTTGGTGCAATATTGATTATATATGGTACATTGAGTTTGTCTGGTAAGTGTGTTTCTGTCTGCTAGGCAAAAAATTTGTCTGTGTTACTGACCAATTATTGTGCTTTTAAACAACATACATGTATTAAAAAAAGGAAAAGAAAAGTGAAGTATCTTACCACCAATTTGAAACATCCACTCCCTCCAAAAAGTTGTTTTCAGGTTTGCGATTTTTATAAAGATGACCTCGCTGTTGATCCACATGTACCTTTATGATGCACTTGTACCATTTACAAAGTCACATATGTCCTTCACTTTGTTTTGTCTGCACATTTGATGTAACACTTCTGTCAACCAACCACACTTCTACACAATGATGATTGATTCAGGCATGACACTCTTTCCACTCTTTCCATTTTGGGACTTGGGAAAATTCAGGAAACATTGCCATTTATTAATAGCCTTAAAAGACCATTACAGTACTGCCTTCACAGCCGTAGGATGTAGGTCAGGCTTTGAACTTGGGTCCATAGTTCCTACTTTTTAACAAGGACCAAAGTGATAAAAGTTCCAAAAAGAGAATACTGTACATACATGTGTAGCAGATTGTAAACACTTTTCTTTATTGCAATTGGACAGAAACGCATGCAACCATGCATAACATATTTATCAAGCAGTGTGGTCCACCTGCCTGGAATGGAATTTGTTTGAAGGGGATCGGAGGTTTTTATTTTGTTTAAAAGGGATCGGGGAAAATCTTATAGTCTGTGGGGAATTTTTTTAAGGAGCACCAAGGGCAACAGAGGTCATGACCTCCAGGGGGGGGGGCTCTGTGTAGTTCCAGGTCTGCAACCAGTGACCATACCATGAAATCTCTGTGAACCAAGTTCCTATACCTTACAGCCCCAATCCAGTTCTCAACTCAAACTTTGAATTGTAACTCTTACTGGACTACTACTGGCCAGAGTCCAGTAATTTTGACACTTGGCCAGTTTTACCCCAGAACAGGTACTACAGTTAAATGTTTTTTTCCCAAACACAAGCTAAATGAAGATTTACCAATATGTGTACTTGAGCTGTTCAATTACATATCTCTCTTCCTAAAAGTTTAGCAAATATTATCAGGTCTTGTTCATTGTACTTAATCAGTGCATACTGATACTCATTTGTAAAATTTATTAGTACATGTAGCTTAATTCACAATCAGTTGATCGTCGTATGCAATTTGACCCTTCGGGAAATGGAGTCTGAAGACAAGACAGGAATTGAAAATTTGCAGAAATTTTTTACAGATTTTTCAACATTGTGACGCTTTTTAACTAAAAGGCCATTTAGGAATGGGAATAAAAGTCAAGGCCTAATGACTCGGTCTTAAACGGCTGTTTAAAACCTTGCAGGATCATAGCCGTGCAATTTGGCTCGGTCCTTTATCACACAGCCCTAACACTGCCGGTTTTAATAGGTTGGTTAGGACCTCGTCGCCACTTTTTGTATTCCCAGTTCCCTTATTAATAAGTTTCTTCTTTTCAGTTGAAACCCCTCTGAGGCGAAAATGTCGCCCAACTGACGACAGGTGACAACATGTATCGTTTGTTTGGTACCAGTTTGCATTCTTTCTTTGGTTTAAAGTCCAGCCATATATCAAACTTACATTCGTTGTACACAATGTAGTGCTTTTTAGTACCGCTGTTGAAAAATTGTTTACGCCTACATGTATTTTATTTATTGAAATCTGCCCAGTTCCAGTTATCACTTGTTGAAAGGAAGTACATTAGCTAATAGGCCTACCTTTTATAAAAATGAATTATAGGCCTAGATGAAAGCTGTCTGTGTGCACATTTGAAGTGATGCATGTAAATGTAGCCGCTACTGCCCTGGTTAGTTCTGGGTCAAGAATGCCTTTTTTCTATTCATAAATTTTCCATTCGGAAATAATTTTTACTCGAAATTAAGTACACTAACCAAGCCTTCAAAAATAGTTTTTGTATTTCTTTTACTGCACTTTGATTTTTGTGTTATCAAGGCTTGAATAGTTTTCTCCTATTTTGTGAACAAAATTTGAGTTCCCCTCTGTTAGGCTACAGTTCCTGTACTTCAAAAGTTTGACTATAAAGTCCTGGGCCCAATTTTGTAGAGCTGCTTAAGCAGAAAGTATTGCTTAAACATGTTTTGCTTAAGCAAAAACAAGCAGGATGCCAGTCAAAGTTTGTACATGTGACATGGTATTTTGGCTGATAACCTTATTCTAGCTGTTACAAGCAAGCATAATTTTGTTGTGCTTAGCTACATTTTGTGCTTAAGCAGCTCTTTGAAACTGGGCCCTGATGCCTTCTCTAATCACCACTGGAAAATTTTAACCCGAAAGATAGAATAAAATGACAACAGCCTTGTATCAATTTTAAATAACCAACCATTTGGAGTGTCCCATCTGTCACAAAAACAATAAACAGTTGTGCATTTTTGTTTACTTGAAAACATACCTAGAAAGTAAAATACAAAAAGGTTTGGATGTTGAGTCGTTTTACTATCACAATTTCTATCACAATTTATACCTTATCATGCTAATTTGACTCGTCAGTCCCATCTGTGCCAAAATTTAAATGCAAATGTTGACTTCCACCTAGGTTGTAATGTTAAGCTCAATCTAGTGGCAAGTACATACTTCTAATTGGTATCTATCTTTTTGGTAGGGCCTACATACTTTGTGAGTATCAATAGAATTAAGATATTAATAGTGCCTTTTGCAGTGAACTATTGGTTAAATTCCATGTACAATGTAGTTGACCCATGACACAAACACACCAATATTTGCCCGAGTTTGCTTGAAATCAGGTGCAAATAAAAGTGCTCCAATTTACTGTCTCTTCAAGGGCTACTCTCTGATGAAGTATTGATGAAAGTAGAGCTAATATGGGCTTTCCCGGCCTAATTCAACCAAAACTCATTCAATTTAACATAAACACTCCATTGCATGACCACTTAGCACTTAACAGTCAAAGTAATTTAATTTCAACAGTTTAGCATTCCCTGGTCAAATTAGGTCATTCAATTCCTGAGGTTGCATTCAATTTCATACAAGCCAGTCGGCAAGAGGCTGGTCAACCTTTCAATTTTATCAATTGGAAATAGGTCGTAGAAATTCAACTGAAGAAATGGTGAAAGTGTAGTCTTGGAATGTCTATAAATGAAATAGAATGACTGAAACACATCTGAATGAGAAGAACGAAATGTGTGTGCACGAAAACAAACTTGAATGCAATAGTAGCTAAAAAGAAACCCTAGTTTGATTGAATTTTGAAAACAAATTAGTGAATTTGAATGCGTTTTTATGAAATTACATTAAGATTGGCTGAAATAGACCTAAAAAAACCAAATTTGTAGTATTAGCCTAGTTGTTGATTTAAAGTAATTTCTAGAATTTAAAGTAAACTCCAGTAGGACATTTAATCGTCACAGGACTCAGTTAAATGATCAGCTTCAAGCCCGGATCATACTTCCTGCGAACGCGAATGCGAAGCGAATATTGACGTCACAAATTCGCAACGAATAATTCGCAGCAGTTGAAATGTGCTCAACTCCTGCGAAACATTCGCTGCGAAAACGGCCCTGTGACGTCAAAATTCGCTTCGCATTCGCATTCGCAGGAAGTATGAACCGGGCTTTATTCATGTTGAGTGAGCAAAGATGTCCTGTCTGTCATGTCACAGCTATAACAATTGAGAAGAGCCTGGTGTTCCGGTTCCGTGGTTTTAAGACCAAAGTCATATGTTAAATGATTATTTATATAACAGTGATTAACTTTAAAGGGAAAAAAACCCAGGAATTTTCTTATTTTTTTCAAAAGTGTTCTTCAAAAATAGGGTTCAAATCCCACCCAAGTAATATGCCTGTGGATTTTTTTCACAGGACTCGGGGGAATTACTGAGTATACTGTGCTTTAACACACATCGGTGTATGGGTATTAGACAAAAACAAGTATGGGGAACAAAGAAGTTATAATTTGACTCCTTTGTTTGTGTTTTAGGAATTGTCGACACAACTACAACTTTTGGAGCATCTGTCACTGTGACGTCAAGCATGGACGTCTCCATGACCTCATGCGAGGATGAAACCTCCCCCTCGCCACCCCGAAGCTTCCCATTTCCTTTTAACCCGTACCCCATCCAAGAGGACTTCATGAAGAATCTGTATGCCACCATTGACGAGGGGAAGATTGGAATATTTGAGAGTCCAACAGGAACAGTTGAGTATCTTGGGTGACGTTTTTAAAAATTGTCATCATGTCAAAATAGCCCCTTCAAACCAGGCCTTTGACTTGTTGTCAGATTTCAGGAATGTTTTCTCTGATCTCCTTTTGCCTTCAAACTTTCCTTCAAAGATGTAGATAAAAGAAAGAGTCTAGACACCTCCAACACTCCATTTCTTGTGATTATTGTGATTGAGTCCGTAAACACCTGAACCACTTCCTGGTAGATGACATGTATACATGCCAAGTTTTTCCTGGACTGGCTTACGGCGGACCCGTTTTTTAACGCCCAGAGCAACTTTGGAGTGCCTTCAATTTTTTGCAGTCGGTCGGACGGCTGATCTGAAAATCCACTCGGACATTCCATTGTGTAGCGTGAAAAGACATGCACCAAACCCATGCCTTTATGAAGTCAGGGAGTGATTACAATATATTTAAAGATAATTAATTTGATTTGAAACTGTCTCCCTTGAAGGGTAAATCTCTCAGCTTAATCTGCGGCGCCCTCAAATGGCTGACCGACTATCAGCAGAGAGAACGAGAAGCGATTGAAGCCATTATCAAAGGTGAAAACAAAACACAGGGGTAAGTCAATTATTATTTTTGTTATTATTATTATTATTATTGGTTTATTGAAAACATTTAAAAATACATTTTGCGGCCACAGGTCGAATAAGGGAAAACATTAAAAAAAAGATTAATGAGGTAAAATGTTATTTAAAGAAAAGAAAGTAAAACAAAAGAAAATTTAGAAATAAAAACAAGATTTTAAAACTGAAAAATTACTGTAAACAATTAAAAACTGGGGCTAGGAAAAAAAGATGTTTCAAATCCCCCCCCCCCAAAAAAAACCCAAACATAAATCTTATCAGCACACAAAAATGGACTATGCACTAAAAAGTAAATTGGAGAGCACTAGAGAGATTTAAAAAACAAAAACCCAAAACACTTAACTGAAAATGAAAGAAAAGAAAATAACAGCAAAATTTACTCACCAGCCATTCAGTATGCAGGGTTCTTCCCATGTACAAGCTAGCGTATTGGGCTGATATAAGAGTTTGATGCAAAATACCAGCCCAAGATGTTAGCTGTAATGGGAGACTTCTGAGATGATAGCGGGTGTCCCACTCACTGGTCCTTTTCCATTGTTCTCTGCGATGAGAACAATGAAAAAGGACGGTAAGAGTGAGACGTCGCGCTGTCGTCACGAAAGTATTCCATCGTAACTGAAATTTGGAGACTTTATAACCTGAGTGCATTGTGTCATAACAGGGATGACAGAGAGGCTGAGGTAGGTGCGAAGAACACTCCTCCCACAAGCTCAGAGCCAGACTGGGTTCTGGAATTTGACAACAAGCGAGCTCAGATGGAGAAAAACACCCTGCTCATTGTAAGTGGAAAGTGAATGTTTATTCTGGTTTTAATGCCTACATTTATCCATGGTTGAAAAGTGGAAGGACCATACAAAGTCTATGTTTGTCATATCTATTAAAATCTTGCTACTTTCCATTACATTATCAATAAGTTGTCTAAATATAGTGAAATGCACTGTGCATCTTTGTTATTTTGGCTTTATACAAATTCTAAATATCATTGTTATATTGTAATTAACTGTGTTGACTGACTGATTGATTTGTGGCATGTCCTGGCTGAGCGGTTAAGAGTCAAGCTCCTGTGTTTCTGATCAGCAGAGTGTGGGTTCGAGTCCCGGTCTTGACACTTGTGTCCTTCAGCAAGATACTTTACCGCAATTGCTTTGTCCTTTGGGATGGAATGAAACCTGTATGTCCCATGTGCTTTGTAATGCATGTAATAGAACCCGGTACACTTATCACAGACAAAAAAAATGGGTTTGCCCTGGTATTTCTGGCAGTGGCTGCTGAATGCCCCATAGTACCTTGTAAACCCTTATCTTGGTCTCGTAATAAAAAAAAAATATAAAAAAAATCTTTAAATGTTTGTTCAACACCTTGAGTACCTTATGGTAGATTACTATAATAATAATAATAATAATAATAATGGCTATTTATATAGCGCACATATCCGTCACTCCGTGACTCTCAAGGCGCTTCAACATTAAGTATTTTCCTGCAAGGTATTTGGGGGATACGTTTGAAGTATGAGACCTACTCCTTAACATAGCACCATGTAATGGTTTACAAGGTGCTGTGGCGCAATATGCTGCCAATCAAACCAGGAACACCGGGGCGAACCCCTTCTCTTTTCGATAAGTGCACTGGGTTCTTTTATGTGCGTTACACAACACACGGGACCAACGGCTTTACCTCCCATCCGAAGGACGAAGCAATCATGGTTAAGTGTCTTGCTTAAGGGCACAAGTGTCACGACCGGGACTCGAACCCACACTCTGCTGATCAGAAACACCAGAGCTCGAGTCCAGTGATCTTATCCGCTCGGCCACGACACGCCTTATAAGACTATTACTATTGTTATATATATAATTATTATTATGATTCAATTGCATGAGTTGTGTAGGGTAGATTTTTTTCCAGCAAACTTGAATCCTCAGTTCTGATTGGTTGAACCACAGCACTGGAGTGTGATTTGAATCCATACTGCACGTCCCACAGTCAGACCCTTGTTTTAGCGCGCAGTTCTTACTCTGCGTATTGCACTGTTTTAAGTTGTGCTTCAGGTTTGCTTAATCACACATGCGCCCTCGTGGTATATGGAAAAATATAGTGGTTTGCGTCCAATATCCAACTGGGCCCTCAGCCTCATTGGTTATGGGACACAGAATCGCTATTTTTTCTGTTATCCATGAGCTGAGTAATAGGGCCTATGTGTACGATATTGGAAGGTCAGAAAGTAGGATTTTAACACTTGCCTTCCTTTATTTTCTCTTGTAAGATGTGGTGAATAATTCTTAGAATATAAATAAGAGCTCTCTCAAAAAAGTTTTTTTACCGTCTCGTATTGTCATCAACAACAATTAACATGTTAAAACAGCGCTTTTGTTTTAATTTTCAGGAGGAGCATAAACAGATAATGAAGAGAGAAGAAAAGTTGCAACAAATGAGAGATGAGCTCAAACAAAAGGCTATTGTCAAACGAAAGGTACCACCAAAACCATCCCCAAAATAACATTTCCTTGATTGGTTGGGTTGCTCCATACTTTAATCTTGAATGTCATTTGCCTTTGGGCTTGCTGTGGAATGGATAGGAATTTAGTCCTTAACAGTAAGAAAAAAGGTTTCAAATACGATTGGTTCAAGGGGCATCAAAGCCAAGGTTTATGACAACTTTGTTGATCTTGGCATTATACACTGTTTTAACGTGAGGTTAGAGGCTTTTTTCAACTATCGTAAAGAACTCTGTCTTTTGAAAAAATGAGTGCATCACAAAACTGAATTCGTCCTTAATATAGTACTGAACCATTTAGATATATACTAAATTTTTTGTGTTTATCATTTCTTCATGGGGGTGAGGTTGTTGCTGGTTTCTGATTGTGATTTTGATTGGTATAATTTTCTGAGGAACAAATCAACCATGTTTTGATAGAACTTAATGATAAATTCATCAACTGTTTCATTAAATTTTTCTGTGGTAGCGATTTTCTCCGACGGACAAGTCTGACACGTCCCAGCCTTTGGATGAGAACGCTAACCTCCATAAACCAACCGACAGCGATGAAGATAGCATCCTTGTAGCTGATTACCATAGCGACGATGATGTGGCAACATCTTGTGATTCAGGAGAGGAGGAGGATGATGATGAGCCTCATGTCACGAAGGTAAGATAGTGTGCTTGAGGGGTTGTCTTGTACCAGTAATAAAGGGAAACTGACTGGGTAAATTTCTAAAAAAAAATTTGGGTTGAACAAAGAAAATTGACGAGAGCGGAGCTTGAACCTGTGAACATGCAGGCACTCTACTGCTTGAGCTATCAAGCCCTATGTATGTTGCCAGCCTCCCTACTTTGCCAGTCAGAAGTTTTTGTAGTTATAAGACGGCGTCTATAGTCAATACCAATTAACACAAATGCCGATGCTCAAAAAATTCCAAATCCCTCTTTACCTATTTTCTCCTCAACCATATTTCATTTTGGTCTCGGTGCCCCTTCAAAATATTCCCCCTAAACTTTAAGACATAACAAATGGGAGGGCCCTTTGGAAATTGAAAAGGGCCTTGCCCTCTCAAAGATGAAATTCCAGGTCCTTTGCAACACTTGTGCGCCATACTATCCAGCGTCGTCTTGACTAGTCTGTGTGGGATTTTTCCATGCCCTGGAAATACACAAAGACTTTTTGAGGCCTTGGCCTCTGTTGCTCTGTTCTTGGCCTTGGTGCCCCTGAAAAAGTTTCCCATAGACGTTCAATGGAAGTGCCATTGGCAAAATGATGATGGCTTTACCCTCGCAAGTATGAAATCCAGGCGTGATCTCTACCTAATAATTGACTGTCTGTCGATCCTTTGCTTGCAGATATTCTACTGCAGTCGGACCCATTCTCAGTTGAGTCAGTTTGTACATGAGGTCCAGAAAAGCCCGTACGGAGGAACAACCAAAGTAGTGACTCTGGGGTCTAGACAGGTAAGGGGCTTTCTTAGACACATTGATTTCCTTAAAGATATTTCAAAAAGTTGAGCACGAGCCACAACAGCTTGATTTTAGTTTATTCGTATTAAAAACAGTTTAAAAAAAACCCCAACTTATCCATGGATCACCAATAACTTAAGCCCGGTTCGTACTTCATGCAAAAGTGAAGCGAATTTTACAAAACAACTCCATGTTTGTAGCAAATGTTTTGCAAATGTTGAGCACATCTCAACGTGACAACATTTTTTTATGCGAATTTATGACTTTATTATTCGCCTGACATTTGCATGAAATATGCATAAATCCTTCTCTCCGATTATTTCCATTGGGGTTCTTTTTATAAACGGCAATACCAACTTCCGAATACAATTTACAATAAAAAAAGGCAAACAATGAAAGTGAAAATACAATAAACTTGTGTAATGTTTCGCTGCAATTTTGTGTTTTCTCATGACTCCGATGACCGATTGAGCTTAAACTTTACAGATTTGTTATTTCATGTATATCTTGGGTCACACAAAGTGCAGATACTGGTCTTTGACAATTACCAGTGTTTTCCACATGCTTTCAGAGTTTATGTACTTGATGTTTCTGTAAACCTTCATCTCCTTGTCCCATCACCATGCAACCTTCGTATCATTTCTAAAGCACACCATTTTCCCTTTTCTTCAACCAGAATTTGTGCATCAATGAAACTGTTAAAAAGTTGAAATCCCTGAGTTTAATCAACGACAGATGCCTAGAACTGCAGAAAAAGAAGAAAGGTAGGTGACCGAATAAGCAAAACAGTTGAAAATAGAGTCTGAAGGGAGAACTACACTCTTAATAACGAAATGATCAACGCTGGGCCATTTATTTCCTTTCTTAAAACATCTCAGCTCCCTGGGGAGTATACAGCCTGTGCTGCCAAGTAGCACCGTGGAACACAACCTCCTTCCCATGGGTTATCGATCTCGCTGCGCCACTTTGTTTCCCCAGCACTATCTGCTCTCTCATAACCCCGGGTTTTGGTTTATTAAAATGTGCGCCTGTGGGCGATCCATTCTACACGCGCACTCAAATACGGTAGCCCGCAAAAGAGGCATCAAGTAGTAAAGCAACTGGTCCCCTCTCATTCTCCATTGTTCATGTGACTTGTCTAACTATATGCAGTTTTGGCGGACCGTCAAAATACATTAATTTTGACATGCAAGTACTAAGCGCCCTACACGCGCCATACAAGCGCTCGCAAGTTTTTAACAAGTGTGTATGCAGAGCAGTCACTTCTGGGATCCAATAGTCTCGTTGGATAGACACATCCTCGGAATGATGCGTATTATTACAACGGTATTATCACAAGTTTATCTATTCCAATACGAAGATTTTTACCATCACGCTCTCAACAGAAAAGCAGGAACACAAAGGAGAAGATCCCACCAAGTCCAAACGGAAGAAGACAACAGCATCTGGTTGTCCCTTCTACACTGCCGGTCAGATGGACACCTTCAAGTATAGAGTGGCCTTAGAAGTCCTGGATGTTGAACAACTCATGTCCATCGGCAAGGAACTTAAAGCTTGCCCATACTATGGGACCAGGTATACCATTCCAAGTGCAGAGGTACGTACCACGAATCTTCTTTCATAAAATGCCCCGATCTTGTAAAAGTATTCTTGAAGTTGAAAACTTATAGAGCAGTGTCAGGAAGATGTGAATAGATTACATTGAGAAAATAGGCTTAGCTAAACTGCTTACCAATTAAAAGGACCTATGGTATAAAAGCAAAAAATAGTTTATGGCCTGACGTTTCGACCCAAGCAGAGTCTTTCTTTGACGCCAGCAGAGTCTTTCTCATTTTAGCCTTGGAGAAAGGCTTTGCTTGGGTCGAAACGTCAGGCCCATGATCTAGTTTTTAAAAATCGCATTGAGAAACATTGTTGAATTTCAAGTAAAGGTTTGTGGTAACACCTTGTAGAGAAATCTCTCTATGAGATGTGGTAGGTCTGAAAATAACCGATGACGTAACAACTCAACATTTCGATCAGTATGCTCTGATTGTCTTCAGGGAGAACGTGAAAAATTACAATTGTTGAAATTACTATTCTTCTGCTTTGTAAAGTGAATGTGTAACTTTTTCTGTGTACAATACATTGTTTCATTTATCATGTTATTTGTTTTTCGTGCTGGTGGAAATTTGTCTGAACTTATTAACAGTGACTGTATTTATTTTGTTTCAATCTTTGCTGCAGTTTGTACTCTGCAGTGGATTCTGTGAATGTTCTTGTGATATATTTTACAAATAACAATTTGCAATGATAAACTGTCTTTGAGAATAACCTTTGCTGTAAATTTGTTTAATGTGGAAATGTGTACTATGTATTATGTATTATGCTTGTTGCAATTTGACTACTGCAGGGTATTTCTTTCTTGTCAGGTTTTTAAAAGACAAGTCTTGAGTCAGTTTTCTGTGCTTTTCTGCTTCACTTTTTTCTTTTTCAACAAATTATCGATTGTAACTTTCCTGCTGTAACCATTTGTTGATCATTGTTTTTAAAGTGTGTTTTAAATGAAAGTTCCATTAAAATACTTAGGTTCTGCCATGTTCATTTTCTGGTTCTATAAACATTGAACTGGTCAGTTATAGCTTTTTGATTTCTATGGTGAATTAAAAATAACATGAATGAAACCTAATGCACGAATTGATTGTTTTCCCAGCTGGTTGTCCTCCCTTACAACACCCTACTTCATTCCTCGACCCGTAAGGCCTGTGGGATAAGACTGGATGGTAATGTAGTCATCATCGACGAGGCACATAACCTCATTGAAACCATCTCAAATGTGTACAGTGTGGAGGTGACAGGAGGCCAGGTAAGGCATGAGGCTGATTGAAAAGGTTAGGGGAGTTGGATGAGGCATGTGGGATTCAACTAGATAAGAATGAAATAATGAGGTGTATAATTTTATTGAAATCGGTTCAAATGTGTCGACAGTGTAGAGGTGACAGGAGGCCAGGTAAGGCATGAGGCTGATTGAGGAGGTTAGGGAAGTTGGTTGAGGCACGTGGGATTCAACGAGATAAGAATGAAATCATGAGGCTGCATGGTTAAAGAGGTTAGAGGATGAGGCATGTGGGATTCAACTAGATAAGAATGAAATCATGAGGTGTATAACCTCACAGAAATAATCTGAAATGTCTACAAGCTAGAGGTGGCAGAGGTCATTTGAAGCATGAGGCTGATTGAAGGGTTATAGAAAGTTGCATGAGGCATGGATGATTTGTTTAGTGGAAGTGTAGCTTAACACCTAGTGTATGTTCGATGTTGTTTACGCTTTCTCTGGTTTCATACTGTATTCCACAGTATTTCTTAGTCAATGTCTATTGGTAATTTTATTTATTGTATTCCTCAGCCATTCCTGTTTTCACGTGTGTTTTTTAACGATTTTTAATCATTCTTGTAATTTTCTTGCTGTTTTTACAATTTATTGTAAATTACTGTTTGTAAATCACATCCAATGTGATGTTAATAAAATGAAATGAAAAGTAAAGGCATGTTAGCAGCCACTCCATTTGAACACACATTTCCCCTTTTGAGCTGTTGTGGATCTTACCAAATCCAGCACAGCGGTGTAGCCACTCAATGTTTCATTGTTACTGATCGAAACATCAAACATGAAAGTGTATATTTTTCTTGATTGATTCAGTTTGATTTTGATTATGAGTGAAATTATTGGTCAAAAACTGTATACATTTTTGTCTTAATCTCTTTCAGCTTTGTCGAGCACACTCACAACTCAGTCAGTACATGACGAAATACCGGTGAGTTGCATCTTCACATTTGTATTCTCTTCTTCAAACAAAAATAGACAAAGTCCACAGTGTCAGATCATGATTTTACTTTAACGCCATTGAAGTGACCATAGCCCAGTTTCATAAGAAATTTTCTTTAGCAGAAAATATCTTGCTTGAAATTAGTTCACCATGTAAAGAACAATTTCGTTTTACATGTTGCAACTGGTACCCACTATTATAAACTTGCTTGGGGGCCATTCAAAATAATCAATGTTTAAAGCTTTTGGTTTGTTTTCGATATCGTGGTTGGGTGGGTTCGAAAGAAATCACTGAAAATCTAAACATCTAAAATAATAGGAAAAAACAAAAAAACAAAAACAAAACAAAAACGGAAATATGGTCTAAACATAAATAATTCACCGATACAAACTAAAATACAACGTTTACGAATTCCTGTTCCGACCTACTGTCGGAACAGGTTTTGTTTTTTGTCAAGATTTTTATTTGTTTTTCTTTCCCATTTTTCTTATTCTTTATTTCGGTCAAAATTTTATAGGATTTGTTCACGAGTTTAGTCTTCTCCTAAAGTCATACTTAGCTCAATACGAAAGTCAGATCTAATATCCTATCAAAGCTTATGTCTTGAAATTACCGGAAAACACAATAAGCTTAATATAATAAATTAATTGACTTTGTTATATAGACACAAATATTTGATTAGCCAATCTTGAGACCACCATACCTCAAAGGTCCGATCATCAAAATGTTTTCGACTATATACTTGTGGGATAATTTATAATTTTTTGTTGGCCTAAAACGCTAGACGAGGTCCCCATGAAATCATTCATTGTGCGTTTTGTATGTGTGCACAAAACCCATGGCTTTAAAAAGTGCTAAACACCAGTCTTTTAACCAGTTCATACACTTGTACGTTTGAACGTTTCACAGTAACCTTGACAAAAGGCGTATTGAAAGTAAAAATGAATTGTGGCATGACTGCATGCAATGGTTTATTCTAATACAATGTATGATTGGAGTCTAGACACTATTGTGTACATTTAACTAGTAAACACACTTGTGGGAGTGCTGACACACTTTTTAATCGAAAATATGATTTATTACCTCATGTTTCGACTCTAGTAGAGTCCTTCTTGTTTAGCTAAAAGGGGTCAAAATGTGAGGCCATTAAAAAATATTTTCATTTACATGTATACTTTACATGTTGTTTTGGTTTGGATGCAGTTGGAAACAGCTAATTTTATTTCAACGTGGCTGTCACAACTTGAACACTACTTTTTTGTACAAAACCAAAATACAAAGTGATGACAACGTGATCACCAAAACTTAGCCATTACGTTTTGATAGGGCCTACCAAGATACAACGACAAGACAACGTACAGCTGAAACAAGACAACGTGCCAGCCACAATTTAAATATGACGTTTGATAAAAACAAAATGCAACGTGCAGACAACGTCCTCGTCACAACATAATTACTACGTTTTAATGAGACCCAAATGCAACTTATCAACAACGTTGTTGCCTTAACTATGTATTACTTTGTAAGAATCATACCAAAATACAATGTTGTGAAAACTTTGCATATAAAACTTTTCGGTAACGTTGCATAAGTTACCAACATGCAACCAACGTACAACATTGGTTGAAAATCATGTTACGATCTGACGTTTATGCAACGCAGTCAAAACGTTGTCATCCCATCGACCAAATTGCAACCTTATCACAACGTTGTGCAATGTTGTAACAACGTATTGTGTTAGCTGGGAAAGCATTGTAAAAACCCCGGAGCCAGACTCTATAGAAACAATAGCTGTACAATGTATACTGTGTCTGTGTCTGGACTGTATATCGGAATATGTCCATGTTGAGTATAACTGAGCCAGACTTCATCCTTTTGATGCATGGGTTTTGTCTAACTCACCAAGTTGTGTGCACACATAACGGTGTGTGGTTTGCAAACTTATGACAGTGGGGCTATACGTTTGACAGAAAAAGCTGGATATCTTGAATTTACCGATAGATTTTCTTTTAAAAACCTACATATTCAGTTAATTAAATAATACTTTGGCAAGAATTTAATTCACAAAAATTGAAAATTTGTGGTGGTCGGAAAAAGAGAAAATTCCGTCAGTGGTGGTCGGGGAATCATGGGTGCCGGGCGGGTTTTCCGGCACCGACCACCGTGGGCAGAACCCTGGTCCATGTGGTTCCATTGTTACCGTCAAACTTGCCCGATGGGGAGATGGGGAGATGGCAGGAACTTCCTTCTTCTGTTTCAACTACAAAAATGCATGCTGGGTCAAAACAATCAACAAACAAGATCCAAGAAATTTGTACACTATTCATTTTTCTCAATTTCCCCTTAATAGCAATGTTCAGTTCTCAACATCTTTTTAAAATTTGGCGGAGGCAGATTATTGATCCATTCTTGGAAGAGATAATTATGACTTTGACCATCCCAGGTTTCTTCTCACAACAGCCACCTCTTTCTAGATGAGAATCTTTTTACGTAGTTGTCACCCATAAACTTGGTTTTCCTCCAAGAAACTAATCTCAAATTGTCCGATTTCAGGAGTCGCCTGAAGGCCAAGAATCTCATGTACATCAAGCAAATCTTGCAGGTTCTAACCGGCTGGATCCGGATCTTAGGAGGCAAGACGGATTCTCCTCCAGACTCACAGAAGACGGGGCCAGAGACGAGCAAGTTGTTCACCATCAATGACTTTCTCTTTGCAACTCAGATAGACAACATAAATCTCTTCAAGGTATTTTTTTTCCTTGTCACTTAATTCTTTCTTGAATTTTGTACTATTAAAAACGATCTGTGTATTGTAATATTTAAAATTTATTTAAAGGCAGAAATAATCGTTTAAACATGCTGCGGAAATAACATCCTTAATTATAGGGCTGTTCTACAATATTTTCCAATGATATTGTTTATCTCTATCCTCATGGTGTTCTTTGTCTTGCATTGATGTACCCATCATCATTTCTCTTGTCTGTTTGTCCTTTCTGTCTGTTTGTTCATCAGCTGTTTTTTTTCCCCCAAGCATGTGCTTTCTGAAAATATTGACACATTATTGTGGAGACGTTATTAATTTAGATGAAAATTATTTCCGGGTAAGCAGTTCGCCTCAGGAAAATAGAATGCCCTGAGGGTCAGCTCGGGAATCGTAGTTTTAACAACATCACTCGAAGCAGTCCATATTTGTTTTATAACACCCAAAACATACATTGTACGTATTGATTGAACATACAAGTACCAAGAAGCTGCTGTTGCTATGGGTATAGTACATTGGTTGCTAAGGATGTAGTATGTTGTTTACTGTGTGTATAGCACATCACGTTGGCGCGGCTTTCTAGTCAAAATAAGAGAGACAAAATCATGTGATGCACTCTAAACCAATCAAAAGACCAATCTTTGTAAGGGGTGCTACCAAAAAAGTTATCTGATGTGTTTGTTTGTCAGCTGTTTTTCTCTTTAAGCTTCTTTTTTATTGACATGATATTTTGGATGGAAATTTTCTCCGGGTATTGAGCAGAATCTGTTTTGTGCTGAAAGCTGATTTTTCTGCTTCTGTGAAATTAGGTCCTGGGCTTTGCCGGGCAAAATCTCTGCTGAGCTGATTTATAAAGTTGAATTGATTAACCCTAGCGGTGTCCCCCAGTCCGATTAAATCGGCCCAATTGTCAAACTGTAATAGCAGGGTCGATTAAATTGGCCCCAGTTTACAATGCAGTTATATTGTACAACACACCACTTGACCTTAAACAGACGTTTGTGAAAGTTCAAGGTGTGAACTATGTTTGGGAACTCAGCTTTGAAATTCTGTATGCCTTGACTGCAGACATTGTTTCTAAGAAAAAGTTGTAATTTACAGCTTAAAATGGGTTTGCCTTTTTGAGATATGGTGGACACTATAGGAGTGTACTGTTTTGTTCGGGTGTATACAGACAGATTTACCCAAACCAAATAGTGTCCACCGTATCTCAAAATGGCTTATAACATTCAATCATTCTTTCCACCATATCCGGAAGGACGTTGGCTCCACGTATGTTCCCTCTCCTCTCCTCTCCTGCTTAACTTGCGCTCTTCGGTGTTCCAGGTAGAAGGTGCTAATAGCAATGTCGTTTTCCCCATTCATTTCCTTGGCCTACCTCGTCTGTTTTCCCAGTTACTGTTTCTAGATGGTTGAGTTTTGGAATTCTGCTGTTTTCTACTCTCATTTTCCATTCATGGCATAACAGGTATTTTCTTGTGGGCTATTGCCAGACGTTTAACATTTATGTTTATTTTTTCCACTCTGTAGTTGCAGAGATACTGTGAAGTTAGCCAAATCTCTAGAAAGGTAAGAAATTCTGGGATGAAATCCTGTTGAATCCTATGAATCTTTCAGTACTGTTTTCCCTTTTTTTGTTTTTGTTTTAACCTTGTCTTAGTCTTAGCCTTAGCCTTGCTTCTGGCCTTGCCGCTCTTTCCACGTCTAGACATGACTGTTAATAATGATATATTGACCAAAGAAACTGAAAAGACATGCTGTGCGTTGTAGTAGTAGTACTTTCTTGAGAATGACACTTTCTTGAGAATGAATTGTCGGGACTCTACTTCCAGCGATCTGGGGGATCCTTAATGCACCGATCAGGTTTCTTAATGCACCGATCAGGTTTCTTTATGCACCAATCAGGTTTCTTTATGCACCAATCAGGTTTCTTAATGCACCAATCAGATTTCTTAATGCACCGATCAGGTTTCTCCTCACATGAACGTGCCCTGACTATGTCAAATTGATGATTACTAAAGCGTGCAAGAAACTACCGAAGATAATATGATGACTCAGTTCAATGATACTCTGTTTGATTCAACCCACCCTCTTAAAGGGGCTGTGTCGTCAAGATCTCAGCAGGCCTGTGGCTGTACATGGAATTACGAGCTCTCACCCAGTTACTGCACGCGCACGCACTCTCTCCATTAATATGATAGGGAGGGATACTTTCCCTCGTGCTGGTAGTTTTGGCTGGTTTAAGTTTAATGATGTTTGTATTGGTAGTTTGGTATGTTGCTATATTATTATTTTGTGTATGTATTTTGTACTGCGCCATGACCGTCAAGACTTGACGGATACCGGCGCGTTATAAGTGTTCTTATTCTTATTCTTATTATTATTATGGCGCGGATGTGCAGTAACAGGATGAGAGTTTGTAATTCCATGTACAGCTTTAATCGTGACGGCACAGCCCCTTTAACCCTTTATTTATTCACAATTGCTCAGGTCGAGCATGTCAGGATGAGCAGGTCGACTATCTATAGCCCAACAAATTTAAAGGATTCTTTTTTACCCAGTGCATTTAACATTTTCGACAGCAGTTGGTCGAGATACCGTGGTGCATTTTTTATATTTTGTGTGTATATTTACATGTATATCTCTTTGCAATGTTTTCTGTACAAAGCTTTTGCCCTTACCCTTTTGTTTAACTGTAATCTTTTGTAATTTTAATTCTTGGGAGTCTGTTGTTGATGCTCTATTGTTTTTTAATTTGTTCTCCTTGTACACACACAGGGGAAAACAAATTTCATGCTTTTTATCATGACGAGAAATGTTGTTGAATTTGAAATATTGAATACTGCGATAAAAATGAAACCTTATTTTGATCATTTGTGGTATTTTTTATTGTGGTTGTAATGCTGTCGTTTGATTATTGATGACTGTTTGTATATTGTTTTTCATTGTGATCTGTGAATATTATTTTCTATTTTGTACAAGATTTAACAATCACTTTGCCATATATTTTTGCATCAATATTGTGTTGACATGAATATGTTATTTCTGAGAAACACCCATTGTTTTATCTGCTCTTTGTCTCCTTTATGTCAAGGAGACTTGAAGAGAACAATTGCCCAACCACAAGTGAAATCTCATAAAGTGCTTTTAGTTGTGTTGTAAAAAAAAAGTATTGTGTAACTGACAATTAATATTATAGCAGTTTGCGCATAGAGGCTCCTGCATTACACGCTATATAAATGTCTTGTATTATTATTATTCTTATTAATATTTGTAAAATATTGTTCTCAGCTGAATGGATTTGTTGAGAAATATCAGGGGACGGTGAAGATGGAGGCAGACCTCGCTCCTAAGCAGTCTGCAATGACAAGATTCCTTCAAGAAGTCAGCCAGAAATCTAACAAGGAGACAAAACAAAGTGCAACCCCCTCAGGTACTAGACTGTCTTATATTGAATCTGGTCAAAAAATAATTCATATTTTTATAGCAAATACAGTGTCATGACTTGGGATCGAACCCACACCCTGGTGACTTAGCGACCAGAACTTGAGTCCGATGCAATAAATTACCCGGCCATGACATGCCACACCCTCAACAGAGATGATTATGAAATATAAGGCATTTTGGGTTGAACAAAGAAAAATTTACTAGAGTGAGATTTGAACCAAAAACCTCCGGCGCTCTACCAACTGAGCCATCTAGCCCATATGTTGCCAGCCAGTCAGAACCGTTGAATGGCCTCTGACTAGCACCCTCGAACAAAGATGTTGACAAACTATGGAGACCGCCAACATAGGGCTAGATGGCTCAGTTGGTAGAGCACCGGCATGTTAAACCGGAGGTCATTGGTTCAAATCACGCTCTAGTCAATTTTTCTTTGTTCAACCTAAAGTCATTTAAAATTTTATCAGTCAGTTTCCCTTGTAGCTTATAAGTTGATATTTATATAAGATATAAACCAGTCCACCATTTTCTATTTTCCTTTCTGAATTTGAAGATACGAGTGAGAGGAAAGAGGAGGAATGGCAGACGTTTTCATCTCCTCTCCTTCACATTGAAGGGTTTCTCTTGTCTCTTACGAACGCTGATAAAGATGGAAGAGTTGTTATCCATAAACAAGGTAGAAACTATCCTTTGTAGTGTTTTTAAACTTGTGAAGGGAATTTAATTTCTTCATTTTGGAGATAAATAACAAAGTTTCTTATGTCTTGCAGGCATGCAACCTCATATGGCATGTAGACAAATTTAGAGGACCTATGAATTGGAAACTATTTTAAAATTTTTACTGTAACACATGCACTTATTAATCTATATATGCAAATTTGTTCAAATGTTATAGGAGGTTTACATCACAAAAAATAATAACTAAAATTAGGTGAAACCAGCACCTCTAAAAGGGGACAAATTTATGGCCCATTTAGGAACATGCCCATTTAGGAACATGCCCTCTGTTGGAATGCGACATTCAATACTTTTCTATTTTATACAACATGCAAACTTACATAACTTTATGGGCTTATTTATTTGGTCATATCTATTGATACTTGGTTTTCGTTTTTTGGAAAATGACAACGAATAATGGTCTTGTCCATAGCGTAGGTATCCACCAATTTGTATGCTCATGGCGTGACAACATCCGTAAACCGGTCGCTGGGCCATTTATTTCATTCCTTAAACCGTCTTGGCAACCTTGGGATTATACAGCCTGTGCTGCTTAGTTTGGAGCACATCAAGCTAAATCAATCACAAGAACCATCTCAGCCCTCATAGGTACCCATTTACCCCTGGGTGAAGAGAAGCATTTACAGTCAAGTGTCTTGCTCAAAGACACAATTGTCATGACCGGGATTTGAACCTACACTCCAATGACTTAGCCACCAGAACTTGAGCCTGACCGCTTGGTCATGACACGCCAAATGTTTGCAAACATTCGTTCCCTCAGCCATTTCCCGTTTCTTCCGCCTGTGTGATTCTCCGGCCCACAGATCCTCATTTCTTCCAAACTGAACGAGTATCAACCATTTTTTTCCCGATTCTCCAGACATTCTGGGCAAGTCTGGTATAAAGTTCCTCCTGCTTAACCCAGCGGTGCATTTCACTCAAGTGTTGAAGGAAGCCAGAGCAGTGGTTGTCGCAGGCGGCACCATGCAACCAGTGGATGAATTCAAACAACAGTTGCTCTACTGCGGTGGAATAAGTCCAGACAGAATCGTGGAGTTCTCATGTGGTAAGATTTCACTGGGTTTGGAATCTATTCAAACCAGATTCTTATGAACCCTTTTTTTCTTGAATCAACAGCAGATAGGAATCACCAAACCGATCTTTTACAAAGTTTGTTTTAGATGCAATAAAAGTGGTAATGGACCCCACATTGTGATCCTAACTACCTATTCTCTCCAGGGGGGGACATAAGGTCTTATATTGTGACCCTAAGAGTCTTTCTCAAAGGCTAAATGAGAAAAGTATACAAAAGTAAAAGCTTCAGTCCGCTGGAGTTAAAATATGAGGCCATGCCATTCCCAAGTCAGTTTGGTCAGTAAGCAGTTTGCAACAACTATTTATTATTGGTTTAAGTCATTCACCGATGTGTATGAAGCACTGTATACTCAGTATTTTCCTGAGTCCTGTGAAAAAACCCACTTTGGTGGTTTTTGAACACACAACCTTAGCCACATGTCTTACCACTAGACCACCGAGACTTTCCCAGTAGCTAGAGGCAGTTTGAATCCTTTATTTTAGCAGCAGGTACTACAATAATAACATCTTTTAAAGCTGTTTATTTGTTTATTTTTACAAAGTTTGTTTTAAAGCTTAAAACATTTTTTGTGAGAAACAAACAAACAAATTGACGTTGCAAACTCATGACCCAACCAAAATTACCTTTAAAAAACAATTTCTAAGAGTTTTTTATGAGGGCTACCATAAATATGAGATATATATATTTCAACTCCTCTCCAAGATTTGCCTCTTTTCTTATTCTATCTTCCATGAAAAACTCCCAGTAGTTTTTACAAGATGTCTTTGCTTTGAGTTTTATCGACTGTGAAAAGTACAGTAGTTGGAACATCTTTCCTGGCGTTTCCCCACATCCCCAGATAAAATTAAAAAATGACTTAATCAATCTGTTTGCATTTCTATTGGTCATTTTAGGTCATGTGATATCACCTGAGCAGTTGCTTCCAATCTCGTTGGCTAAAGGTCCCTCGGGCATCGAGTTGGATTTTACCTACCAGTCACGTGACCAGCCTAAAATGGTAAGAATTAATATCTTATATCAAGCAATAAACCACAAGGGAAACTGACTGGGTAAATTTGTTTAATTCAATTTTGGGGTAAAGAAAGAAAAATTTACTAGTATGGGATTTTAACCTGCGACCTCTGGAGTAAAGTGCAGGTACTCTACCAACTGAGATAGTTTACGCCTTCTAAATCCAAACACAGCTTATGTTGAAAAAAGTCTTAGATTGCTTTTTTGATGTTTTCAACTTTATTGTTATATAGTCATTTGATTATTTATGATATTTATGAAGTTTGCCATTTTCAATGATAAAATATGGCATGAATGATCTTTCACAGGTCAGAATTAGTTTTGTACAATGTTAAGTTTCGCACGTGTAATAATTTCTGTTCTTTTTATAAAATGTTATTGTTGTGGCAGTTTTTCGATTATAAAAAACCAGCTAAAAAAAATGAGTTATATGTTGTTGGAAATACAAGATACTGATACAGATGTTTATTCTTTCTGGATGATCATTGTTTTATAGATGGATGAAGTTGGTCGCGTCTTAGCCAATATCTCCAACGTCGTTCCCGGTGGTGTCGTCTGTTTCTTTCCATCCTACGACTACGAAAAGCGGCTTCACGCCCACTGGGAGAGCACCGGTCTAATCAAGCGTATTGAAATGCGCAAGAGGATCTTCAGGGAACCACGCAAAGCCGGCCAGGCTGACTTTATACTGGGACAGTATTCAAGTTTTATTGAGGTGAGGATGATGGAAAGTTTAATATTAACAAAATAAAAGAGTAGGCGACGAGGTCTCAAAAGGCAATTTAAAACTGGCAGGGTGGTGGCCATGCGATAAAGGACCAAGCCGTGTTATTAAGTTTGCGGTAACACCAAGTGTATACATCTACTTTGCTGTGTAGATTTGTTGTTGAGAATTTTTCTTGCTTATTTATATAAGTGCTGTGGAAAAGATTTTTTGGAATTTGGGAGACTACTTAGTTCGGAAAAGAACTGTCCTGCTTATTAAGTACTACCCGGGGAGGTGGGAAATCGGCCGGGAGTACTACTTTTGCTTACTGGATTGAGCAGACTTCTCGTTATTAACTTCACTGCCTCGTGAATGAGTTATCAATGCAGAATTTGAGTGGTTGACTTTCGGGCATGATGCTTTGCAAGGCTTTCGAAATACAGTGGGACACCAATTCATTAAGACTTACTTACCTTCATCTACAAATGAACTCAAACCCTATTTTAACAGCATGTTGATTTTATTATTTGGGTAGAAATGTTCATCAGGTGGTGCTCTGGGGTCGATGAACGGAGCCATCCTCATGTGTGTGGTTGGAGGCAAGATGAGCGAAGGCATCAACTTCTCTGATCAGCTCGGAAGGTAAGACGTCTGTGTCAAAGGAAGATTCTTGGGAAAATAACAGACATTTCTTCTGATGTTCAAACGATTTTTACTCCTCTCCCCTTCTTGTAACAAAAACTGATGACTTTTCTATCCAACTCAAATAGATGTGAAAAAGAGCTTTCAAATAACACCTAATTTAGGCCTATAAAGAAAGTTTTTCTCAACATACAGAATCTTGAAAATTGGCTTTAACTTGGCCTGTGGGAAAGTAACTTTAAAATGGCAATACTTGCATTTCTGATTTGTAGATGTGTCGTCATGGTGGGACTTCCATATGCAAATATTAAATCTCCGGAACTGAAGGAAAAAATGGACTACCTGAATGCAACAATGGTAATCAGTCTTATCTCAACAACCCCCCCCCCCATATCTCCTACCCCACCGACCCCCCACCCCCACCCCCCCAAAAAAAAAACCCACAGAAAAACATACACTCTAATTCATACAGTTTCTTGCGAATTTTCCTTTATAAATATATAATGTTGTGTGACACATTGATGTTGACAAATATTTGAGTCGCTCTCTCATTGGAGACAGAAATTTACATTTTTCACAGAAGCAAATTTTTTATTATCATTCATCAGAAAGTTGCCGTTTAAAAAAAATGACTGAACCATTTGAAATGTCTTTTATCTTACTGTCAGTTTTCAGCAGGGAGTAGCATAGTCCACTGGCAACTGGTGCTTCAAGCACATGTATGTCAGTTGTCAATCACATGGCTGGCATGCATGCCACAGTGGTTCCTGGTTCTTAATCATTTGCACGTTGTTGAAAAGCAAAAGTGGGATTCGTTACTTGTTCAATCCCCCTTAAAGGGGCTGTGTCGTCTTGACCAAAGCAGGCCTGCGGCTCAGTACATGGGATTCTGAACTCTCATCTCGTTACTTTATGCGTGTGCGTGCTCTCCACCACTCACTATAGATAATGATACGGAGGGAGGGCGCGCGCATGCTAGTAACTGGATGAGAGTTATTCCATGTACAGCCACAGGCCTGCTTTGATCACGACCACGCAACCCCTTTAACACGTTATGGAAATCCTTGAAGTTTTAGTGGTTTTCCAAGTGCTCCTCGGCATCTTTTACTGTCATTTATGAAATATTTTGCCGTCCTTTGAGCTTCATTTGTCAACTATTTTGATGACAAATTTTCTTTGTGACTGCACTGTGTGTTAGCCGCCAATCAATGGGAAACCTGCAGGTCAGCAGCATTACGACAACATCTGCATGAAGGCTGTCAATCAGTCTATAGGTAAGCCACTACTCATGACTTAGTTTGATTAAATTCCAATTCCGATTATGCCACTCCATTTTTAATCTATCTATTGGTTAAATATTTACTCAGCACTGCTATTTATTGTGTGTAATGAAAATGGTAGTCATGGAATGAAAATGAATAGGGAATAGTCATTTTGGGAATAGTTGTGAGACTCTGGTCTACACTCTGTGAAAAAATGGTGGCTGGCTGCTGTTAACAGACTGAGCACTCATGAAGCTTCTTTTCCTGTTGGTTAAAGAGGGGCTCCAAGCTCACATTCAGTTTTGTAATCCACCCATTTATCAATAGATACAGACCTTCATTTTTAATTCCGTTTTTGTAATTTATAGGAGTGCTAGGGTCCAGTGTTTTTTAATGTTTGTGTATGTTTTTTTCCATGTGACCTTTTATTCTTGTATATTCAGTGCACTCCTGTAGTTTTTATGTAAGCTGGGATCTGTGGGAGATCAGTGAGTATTTTTTTCTCACTGAATGGATTACCCAGGGTAAACAAGAAATAAATAAATAAATAAATAGAGTCCTTATGAAACAGAATTAAAAATATATCTAGCCTCATGTTAAAACGGTGTAAAATGCCACTGTGTTTGATACCCTTCAAGTGCAACTTATGTCAATATCCGAAAACATTTGACGACTTTTGTGGTTAGAGGTTAGATGAGGTTTAGAGACTTGTAATTCCTCCCCCACTTTCATGAGGACTCTATTTGTAGGAAAATGAGTGCATCACAACACTGAGTTTGACCTTGGAGCTCCTCTATCAAGTTCCAACTCCAATTATTCCACACCATTAAGTCTTTCAGTTGTTTCAATATTGACTCATTGCTGTTATTTTAAGTGTGTAGAATGAAAGTGAATGGCATTGTGAAATAACTCCCCTCTTTCTTGACAAAATATCAACCACTTCCAGGTTTTTGCCCTTAACTTGTTTTCAGTGACAAGCTACCTTGACAAGTGTACCTTGTTTCTTTAGTTCACCAGATCTTTCACTGGTCCCTTGTTTTATTTATTTCAGTATTGTCACTGAAGGGTGTGCATTTGGTAAGATTGAGAATATAAATGTGCACAGATTTGCGAATACATGGTTGGTCATGGTGGAAAACTTCCTTTGAAAAGTTTTTGCTTGAATGGTTTTGTTTGTGAGAAATGAGTAAAACAATCAGATTCGATGTCACGAGTTTACCCCTTGTTTCTAACTAAGTGAAAACTTAAAACTATTTTCTTGTGACTCCCAAATGACTGATTTAGCATAAACTTTCACAGTTTTTTTCTTCATGTATTTGTTGTGACACGCAAAATGTGGAAACTGGTCTGTGACAATTACCAATGCAATTTACTGGTAATATTAATCATTGTTAACTCTTTTTTTTATAGCAAAATATTAACCACTTGCAGGGTTTGTCCTTAATTTTGTCAGTGACAAGCCAGGTGCACCAGTTAGCTTGCTGTTTATAAGTCTGCAAGCTTTTTCACTGGTCCACAGTTCATTTATTTTTACATTGTCATAATGAACTTGAATTTAAAACCGTACAATGCTATTTTACTCCCATTATTGTGTCCTTTTTATATTTATTTGGGTATACAGTTATTCCAATATTATCATTTGTACAGGTTTTCTGAACTTGAAAACCATACAATGCTATTTATGCCCAATATTGTGTCATTTTAAAATTTATTTTGAGATATGTTTGTTTCATATTGTCATTTGTATGGTCGTATAAATAAGAACCGTACAAAGCTATTTTACTTCCATTATTGTGTAATTTTTGTCCATTTTAATATGCATATTTGTATTCTAATGTTGTCATTTGTATGGTTTTCCTGAATTTTAAACTGTACAATGCTATTTTGTGCCCATTATTGTTTCACTTTTATTTATTATCAGATCAATATGTCTTTTGTGTGTGACTTGAAATTACAACCATTCATCGCTCTTCTACTTTTTTTATTGAGACTTTATTTTTAAAAGACATGCATATTTATTACAGTATTTTTGTATGCGTCTTCTGAATTTGAAACCGCTATTTTATGCCTGGCATTGTTTCATTCTTATCTGCTTTTGCTTTAGATGTTCCGTGCTTGGATGGATGAAAGCACTCAACATTAATTTAATTTTTAAATTTCCAGGAAATGTTTTATTTATTACTGTACTGACTTGCATTATTCCATTTATGAATCAATACGATTTTTGTTGTTGTTAGGAGTTGTTTATAATAATAATAATTATAATTAATTATTTATAAAAGTGTTTTTTTTTTCTTCATTCAAAAGTTTTGGTTTTAATTAATGTTAAATATTTCCAATGAAACTGGGGTAACTTAGTAAACAGATTCATTAGGTGTTATTTTGTTATTACCAATTAATAAACTACACTTTTACATTACGAAGTAATTATACAAATTTGAAAAACCAAGTTTAAGAAATGTGGATTTATGACCCCCGAATTGAAGTTTCTAACTCCCTGGTTTGTTGACAGGAAGAGCCATACGTCATAAAGACGACTACGCCACTATTCTCCTTCTGGATCAACGCTACGCTCGGCCTTCTGTACAGAGTAAACTCCCTGCTTGGATACAGAGTCGTATGCAGACTATGTCTAGGTTCGGACCCGCATTCGCTATGATGAGCAAGGTGAGACTTTTGAAGAACACTTCTCTCCTCGGTGTTGCCACTCCCTCCCCCATTCAATCCAGAAAAAAAAGTTGAAAATGAAACAGCCAAGTTTAAATCAGAATGATACTTGTCAAAAACGATGTATAGCGTTTAATCGTCCAATTGGGTGAAAAGGGTCCGATTTGGTTAGAAATGTATCCCAGTTGGGTTTTCTGTCATTGAAACGATTCCCAATGAGGGACTCTGTCCACTTTGGGAAAAGAGGGACCCAATCAGGGTAGTAGTGTATCCCATTTTGGGTAAATGTCAATCAAGGGATTTCCAATCGGGGACTCCCTACCCACATTGGGAGAAAAGAGTTCCAATCAGGGAAGTATTATCTCCCAATCGGGATATATCATGGGTTATTGGGATTCCCAATCGGGGACCATCATATCCTTATTAGAAGAAGAGGGTCCCAAAGTAAGGATTGTCACGATTCAGAACCGTTGCTATCCCCATTGGGGGGAAATCTGGTTTTAGTCAGGGAAACATCACAATTGGGGTAGTTTGCAGTTCATGTCACTCAAGGTTCCCTTCTTGTTAGGAACCATTATATCCTCTTCGAGAGGAATAAAACGGATTCAGGTAATACATCTCATGCACTCGTTAATGACAAACTTGTTGGAATGTAATGTGGTTGACAATACATCTTTTAAGCTCCGCGTAATTTTCACAAACCATCTAGTTGACATACGTTAATAATCACATGTTTGCAGCTCTGTATTACGTCAATATTAATATGGTCCCTTTGCGGTGCATACACAGAAAATGATTTGTCGCATGATTGAACACATCAGATTTTTTTTATGCTCTCACAAGCCAGGCCATTGATAATAACCGTCTGGCTTTAACATAGCGCTCTTACAAAAGGGTAGATTTTACAGAAATTGTATTTCCTTTTACATTGAAAGTGATAGAGGAAATTGAATGGCGTCCAATTTATACACAAGTGCCTTTTAAGTGTTAAGAAGCACTGTGGGGCAATTTGCTGTCACTGTCAGAACCACGGAGGCAGCCCCTCCTCACAATAAGTGATCTGGGATCTTTGGTGTGCATAACACAAACACTGAAGGACAAGACAATTGTGGTTAAGTGTCTTGCTCAGGGACACGAGTGTAACGACCGGGACCTGAACCCCAGAGGCTCAAAGATAGGGTCATGACCCCGAAATAATATTGGGTAATTTTCATCTGAAAGCTTGTTATAGAAATGGTAAGGATAGTAAGCATCCTGCGAAACTATTTTTTGTCTGAAATGGCCACGTTGATTAAAAATCAAGAAACATTTTTGAATACACAATTATGGACAATACTAATTATAAAATACTCGTAATAGTGAACTTCCTTTACAAATTGGGAATCTGAAAATGGGCATGGTGAAAGAGTCTGGCGAACACCTGGTTCAAACTTGGTGGGAAAGTGAGTACAGGGTGAGTGGTCAATCAGTATTAGAGGCGTGTTGTGGTCGAGGGGTGAAGCGCACTGGACTCGAGCTCTGGTGTGTCCGATCATGAGGGTGTGGGTTTGAGTCCCAGTCATGGCACTTGTGTCCTCGACTTAGACATTTTACCATAATTGCTTTGTCCTTCAGATGGAATGGAGCCTTGGGCCGAAGGTCCCGTGTACTAGGATCGGTAGTACGCCTTTAAGAACCCAGAACACCCATCGTGGAAGAGTAGGGGTTAACCCTGGTGTTTCTGGTTCACATGGCAAGCACCCTTGCTTACAGGTTTCCTCAGGCTTGCGAGCTACAGTGATTAAGTTCACTGATGAGGCAATCTTGGTTTCATTACCAGAACTAAATAATGATAATAACAAGTACGTGCTGTTTTCCAATTATGACTTATAGAGGATGTGACCTATGACATCACATACTTACAAACGAGCGACAGAGCCTGGTCTTTCTGTAGGCACGATGAGTACACATCTTAGTGGACAAAAACATCATGGAAGAAAATGTAATGGAAGAAAACATCAAATCTTGTTCTTTATGGAGATTGCAGTAATTTTACAGCTCTTGAATAAATTCAATTTATGTTGAAAGTATGATACAAAATGTAAAATTTCCAATAGTAACTTGCCTGCCAGGAAATGCCCTGGAATGTACAGTATCTGTCTTTTTGTAAACAAAGGTTTCATGGTCTGTAGCACCAGCCTTAATTATTATTATTATTATTATTATTATTTTTTTTTTTTTGGTGCACCTGTGACATCTCATGTTTGCAAAAGAGCCACAGAGCTCGGACTTTCTGCAGTTACGATTTTTACACAGCTCAATGGAAAACATAGAAATGCAAAAAAATAGTAAGTGGCCTGACTTTTCGTCCCTAGTAGAGCCATCCTCTGCTAGGGTCGAAACGTCAGGATTTTTTTTGCATTTATACCATAGGTCCTTTTGGTTGGTAAGCAATTTGCAACAGCTAATACTTTTTTTTCTCATAAATCTTAAATTTTATGGAGATACATTTTTTTTACGTTGAAACACAGTGGCGTCACAAAACCTTGATAATTTATTTGGTTTTATGTGGCCTTAAGACCCAGTATCATTTCCTACCAGGAAATCTTTCGGAATGCGCAAGGTCAATCTTTATGTGTAAAGCGAAGTATCTATGTCACCATGTTATCTCAACAACGGGTAATGCCCACAATCGGTTAGTTTGTGTATTTTTTAGGTACCTGTGCTGTGTAAACTGTCAAGTGTCAAGATAAACTTGTCATAATTTTTTATTTGCATGTTATGTTTGTTCATGCCCTCTATACGTTGTTTGATTAATCGGAATTCGTGCTATGTCAGTAAGCTGTTACCACTCTATTACGTAACATTTCCCGTACTTAAAAAAAAGAAAGAAAGACTACAAGTTCAGCCCAATGCTTTAGTTTTAAGGAAATTTGCCTTCCCCTACTATCACTCTGTGAAAATGCTACCATATTTGGTGGGCATGATACAGTGGGGGGGGGGGGGGGGGGGGGGGAGGGGGTGGAACTGTTTTGTCACTAGGGGGTTTTGATGGCATTCATGCATGTGTTTATTTTGATTGCTGCAAATGATTAAGCGACAGTAATTTCAAAATTTTTCATATACTATTTTCTCCTCCTTGGCAGTTTTTCAGACAAATATTACTCTGGAGGATTGGTACTGGTATGAACTTTATAATCAGTGAGCTCTCGGATTATAACCAGTAAAATTGTTTTCCCAGATGATTACACATTTTGTGTTAGTTTTGCAATCATTTTTTTTGTTTTACAGGAAACCAACTTCTCTGCTGATCTGATTTCCTTTTTGACAAAAAAAATCTTTTTAAAATTTTTAAAACCTGATGCTTCGTTTTTTAAAGGGACATTCAAGGCGTTTTCTCTGTTCTAAAGGGCACCTCTATGAGGAAATTGTAAATTTCTAATGTAACATTCAAAGGGCACCAAGGCAATGATCGGGACAACGGAGGCAATTGTCTCTGTTGCCTCCATAAAGTACCTGCTTTTAGTGCTACAAAAGACAGCTGAAAAACGCTGTACAATCTTTGACTGCACACACCGTCAATTGCTTAACTGAAATGAGACTTTGCGACCGTTTTGTGTTTATTACCCGGTTATTTAAAAAAAATTGTCTGTAAATATATCCAAACCGGATAACGTTTCCGTTTTAATTTTAGTCAACATTTTCGAAGCTTACTTTACATGTTGGTGTATAAGCCGCACGGAATGTAAGCCGCTGAGCATGTTGAAGGCATGGAAATCAATTCATAAGCCGCGTTTTATGGTCCGAGAATTAGGGTGTCAGTGCCCTATTAAGTCTTATTGTTTACACTAGTGCGACGAGGAGCACACTCGAAAATGTCTGAATCGGATTGTGTTGCCGTCATCCTCTTGAACAGACCCGTGTCCAATTTGTTGATTTACACCTCGGGTCAATCACGCTGATCATGCTGGTAGTTTTGAAATAATCTCCTTAATCCAGGAAGGCATCGGGAGGCTTTGTCACGTCAGTTCAACCAAAGAAAAACACAGAACAAAAATGTGTTTCAGGATTTACTTCTCTGTTTAGTGTACATGTATAATTTATACTGTGCACACAAGCAGATCACTAATATCTTACATCTGGTTCATTGATTTTGTACAACGTAATTAATAACCCTTTTGGTATGCCGCCCAAATCTTCATCAGGTTCCCTGCATGCGATAACAATAAATAAAGATTCTCACCATATCAAAAAGGGGCCAGACTCATCTTGCCCTGACAACCTCGTGTTGGGTTACGTTTTATTCTATTGGGTGGGGAATATGACATGACATGTGTGATCCAGAAATAAAAAACAGAGAAACCTGATATTTTTTTTATTTCTAGTTCCTCCGTAATATCTAAAATGAGATGTTTGAAGTACAAATCATCCATACGCTACGCTACCAGTTCGATCTGATTATCACAAATTGGATTTTAAAAACGATTCCAGAGAAATAATTGACCATCATGTCACCTTGAATAGACCTTATCATTGATCTCCATTAATATCGCGCGCGTTTATGCATATGGGGTAACGTGTCCTATCCAGTCAATATTAATGGAGATCAATGGACCTTATGCATTGACGTCATTCAACCGCCATCTTAGAGGTAAAACGGTGACGAAACAATCGAAACGCACAGATTTGTGCGCGCTGCGCACAGGATTGGCTAATGAACAACCTCCTTTTGACCTCTAGGCGAGGGCGCCCTACTGAAATGACGTCATGTGCATAAGGTCTATACAAAAGAGTGACCTTGTACTTTCCAGGCCATTTCCTGGTAGGCAGGATACTACACAGCTTCTTTGAGAATGTTACCTTTCGTACCATAATTCCCACATGAAATCAATAAATTAGTGGGACAGACAGGTCAAAGTGTTGGAGGGGTGGGGAATGTGCCTTCGGTGCACTTTAATACAAGAACATAAGGACATAATGTCTGAGACAGATATTTGGATGTCGGGCAATCGAACATTTTTCATTTGAACTTATGTAGAATAAGCTGTCATTTCAAAATGTTCAAAATGGCTATGTAATGCTACCTATATATTATATATATATAATGACAAGTCTGCCACCCGATGGCCCAAGAGCCATATATCTTTATGACATACTCTGACTGTGTGCCAAATTCCATTATATCATAAAAAGCACCAACCTGCCATGCTAATTGCACAAGTTTGATTGATTATGTGCTCCATTTCTTCGTATATCTGATAAAAATCGTACAGTGCAATTTTTAACGTAAAAATTGTGCCTTCAGGAAGTCCAGGCTCTTTGGCTCTTTTATAATCATTACATCCAATACTTTAAAAGCAATTGTTTAGATTTACAGGTTTTAAAGTTTGTAAAAAAATTTTATCTTTGAAGTTCGCAATTGTATGTAATTGTAAGTAAATTGTAAGTAGACCTATCACCGAATTTTCTGTACATTTGGTATTTACTTTTAATTTTTAATACATTGTACTGCGGTTGTTATATGTATTTGTTTTCACTTGCCAATGGACCCAATTGCCAATGGAACACAATTATCTATATTTTTAATGGGGACACAATAAAGAATGATATTTCAGATTCAATAAATGTCATGCCACAGGTTACATGCTCGATAGGATTTGAGAAGTATACTCTAAGAAGCTACTCGTTCCAGTACACTCCATTTCAATTGTAATTTGAAATTTAAATTAAAACTCACGTAGTGTTGGCTTCCCAGTGTTGTATTACGCACGTATCCTTTATGTTAATGAAATCTGATTGATAAAAAAAATATATGATGTGTTTGGTTTCTTTCAGTTTTTTGCCCTACGGCGTCCCGGATCAACGGAAAAACATTCATGTGCAACACCCTGCCAGTAACATCTGCGTGCTGGAAAAATCACCTTCAGGCAAAGTCTACCCAAGTTCTGTTTATTTGTGTGTGTGTTTTTTTAGGTGCTTCGTCTTTTCTCCCGTAGAGGAAGTCATGCTGTTTCCAACAGCGTTGCAATAATTACAATTTAAAAAAGCAGAAGAAGAAAATAACGTGTTCTTGATATTTATTATATATATTGTTGCGATTGGATTATTCCAGACTGTTGTTTTTTCTTTGTGGAAAGTGTGTAATTTTTTGCTTTTCATCTCATGGAGCAATTAATGTGTGATACCCTTGGAATTATGCACGGTCTCCTGAATTCCGATCTCCCACTTTTAGGCCGACTGTTACTGTCAAGAAATAAATAGTCTTAATTAAGTGGCAAAGATACCCAATGTTTATGTGTAGTTATGGGGAAGGGCTAAGATTAAGGTTGTCGTTGCGGCAAGATGTTTCCTGTTCATGTTTTTGCTCGGAATTCCGTTGGAATTCAGTTATTCTCCAACATTATGGATCGTTTTCTATTGATTATAGATTGTAATTATTGATTGTCATTGATTATTTCTATTGAATATAATTTATTAGTATTGATTTCCATCATGTATAAGATCAAAGTAAATAAACATGATTAAACAAGGTATGACAATTTTTCTAAAAAGATGCTTGTCAAATGTAGATAATTATTATAAAATAAAGGAGGTAAAATTGAAGCGGAACTGACTCACTTGAGTAAGTTGCCTTGATATTTCTGGCGTAATTGGCTGCAGATTGTGCCGCGTCCTCTTGGAGGTGCTGTTTGATTAGTTTTCATCATCCAAACGTTGTTCTTCTTACCTGACGTAGAAATAATGTCTGGGCGTTTTAGTTCGGTGTGATCAAGCGCTAAACAAGAGACATGTTGGGTTTAACCTTCAATAAATGCTCGTGACAAAAGCAAGGCTGGAAGTTGGAACAATCTAGCCCTTTTTTGTTACACCACTTGTAAATGTACACCACTTCGGATGATGGGACGTAAAGCCCTAGGTCCCGTGTGTTGTAAACCAACGCGTATAATAGAACGCGGAACACTATATACCGTGAAGAGAAGGGATTTGCCCTGGTGTTTCTAGCATGGTTTGCTGCACTAAGTTTAGTCCAGCAGTATTTAAACCGTTTTTACATGGTGCATGTATAATGGTATCTTATGATCCAAACATCTGCATACCTGTAGCAAAAACAACGACGACGAGTGTTTTGCGACAACCTTCCGGTATGAAAAGCGCTGTTATTTTTCATGGAATCTGACGAAGAATCTTTCTTCCTTCTGGTTTCACTTTTTACAAGTATCACTTTCGACTTCAGTTTTACCCTAATACGAACCATAACTGTTGATTGCTTTAGAAATCGGAAATGAAACACTGTTCAACGCCACATCCACCCATTCGTGATGACTGATTCGAAAGTCTTTGCCCTCTGAGGTTTTGAATTCATCAAAAACAATGTTATTATTGGAAATAAAAGCTGGTCCTCTTTCAACACGCAAAGTTTTGAGTCACAAAAACTGAAGGTTGATTTTGTGCAATGTCAGATTGAATTGTTATAATAATGTCTCTTTGTTTGAAAGGAAAACTCAACTAATCACGGCACCTTGGAGGTCTGCAATTATTGACTGAAAACGAAAGTGTAAAACCGTGGAAACAAATGTAAACTCTGTTTTACTTTCACGTTGGAAGTTCACAATTGTGGCAGGATTATGTAAGTTTTCTTACCACCATGGGAAGTATTGTGCATGATCTACAGAAACTACCTTGATTGGGAAATATTAGCTACTACCCAAATTTGGATAACTTTTGATGACATTGGCGATTCTTCAGGGTCACACGGTCGTTGGACTATTGCTTAGATAGGCTACGATTTAAGCATATTGAGTTTTAGTGGTCCGGATCGGGAAAATCTACTGACTGTCATCTTGTGAATTATCTCAGATTTATTGCACATTTTCGTTGGTTGTATTAACTCTTTTTCCAATGAACTTGAAGCTATCGATGGTTATCTAGATCTTTAAGGAGTTCTTGTGTTGTTTTCAACTCAACTATCCCAATCGGGATATATTTATACCCCTATTGGGTATTTACTTTTACCCCAATTGGGATATACATGTACTTATACCCCGATTGGGGGTATACGTGTACCCCAATTGGATCTTGTCATATTATGCAACCATAGCATAACAAGTCGCACTTTTATGTACCACTTATGTTTCTTCGGACCGCGTCTTTGGAATGGTTTTGACTATTATTGGGCGAGTCTCTAAAATCACAATCATCTATAGATCACAATATAAAATATAACAATCTGACGTAGTTGGTATTTTATTCTCACTATTAGCCAGCAATTGTACTTTTTTCAGTATTATACTTAATTATATGTTATCGCTCCATATTTCTGTCTTTTTTGTTCTGTTTGTGCAGACATTCTTGTTTCAATTTGTCTGTCCCATGAGATAGAAGACGCCTCCATACTCATTTTGCTTTTTGTCTTATAAAACTGGATTTATGATTATTTCTTAAGTACTCTTTGACCTGATTTCTGGTCAGAATGGTCGGCCTGAACCCAACTCTAGATTGTTAATAATTAAATCGAGTTTTCCCAAGCCGAGGATTGGGTGTTAACGTGACACGTGAGGCGTGGACTATGTGTGAGCTTGTCGCACCTGTGTTTGCTACGAGTTCTGTTACATGCGTCACAGTAGTTATGTGTCAAATAATTTTAGGCTTATATTAATAAGCGTACTCACAAACCAATCTGAGCTGGACTACTCATTTACTATTTTAGCTCCGCTTGTGTAACCCTGTACTTAATTCACATAGAGGTCTATACACACTGTACACGAGATGTAATATAAGCCTATCACTGATTCCATATAGGCTTGCCTGTAAAGTTGCATTGCCCGAATTTTGCCGAAATAATTTCTTGACATAAATTCTTTTGGCAGATGATGAAGTTTCAACACGGAAACTATACGAACACTTTCGCATTATGCCACGGATGGACATAGCACATAATACATACCGATATGGCCTACACATTCAAAATTGTTTGTATAAACGTGACTGATTTTTAGTTTTAACTTAACTACCTCTAATCACTGGAAGTTTTTACGTGCAATACCTCAAAATGAAAGCTCAGTAACTTTCTCGAATCTATAAAAATATGAAATCGGCCCCCCAAAAAAACCCCGACCTGGCATCTTTAAACTTCTTTTTCTTTATTGATTTTAGCAGGAAGACTAACTTGAACACAAGAAAGGCATTTGTGATTTCTAGATTTTATTAAGAAGTTCTTACGCCATGAAATAATGACTACGTTGTCCCACTGTTTAGCTGTCCTTGCTCCAATTCTTCAGAACAGAGCCCTTTGTTTTTATTAAATGGGTTAATCTGGGGTCAATGTCTTGGACACAATACACCCGCTTACTTTTCAAATTCTCTTTTCATTTTCCTGTTTCGGGCCTACCTTTTGTAAATAAATAGGCCTACACCATTTTGGTCATGAACAGCAAAACAAGCAAAATGTGGCACGCAGAAAAACACAGAAACCAAATGAACAACTGAAGACGAAACACAGAGTACAAAATGATAACAGAAAATAGACGGAAATGAATAAAGCGTCACACAGAAACATCTTGGGGGGGGGGGGGGGCTTTTAACACATACATACGGAAAGAGCCGCAAAACGTATAAATAAGCCTATACGGCAAATAACAAAAACGTAATACAATCGTGTACGGGAAAGTACCCTCGAGAACTATAATGCAAAAACATTCATGAAAAGGAACAAAACTATAACGCCAAAATATTCATGAAAAAGAACGAAACTATTACACCAAACATGCATGGAAAAGAACAAAACTATAGCGCCATAAGAAGACTAGCAAAAAATAAAGTGGGTACACTGCACGCGATCATAAAGGGCGCAGTGTTTGCAACAACGTTGGCGAAATAATTGCAAATCCATCCGTAGCCTGGCCTCATCAACATCAGAGATTACAAAGAAGAAACCGCAAAAGGTTCAGCCTCGGGTTCAAACCCTAAATTGTCCCCACCCCTTTTTCTCAATTCAAGAACAAAGCTACTCAGAAGTGTGGTTTTAAATTTCAATTTAACAATAAGCAAAGACCATGAATGTGGAAAACACGTCTATAAAACACCCCTCTGTATCTGTTACGCCCGAATCTCTCTCTGATAGGCGCGAACGTCTTCACCAGCCATTAGAAATAATTATTCCATCAATCATCGACAGACTTAAAGTGTGGGATTCCAGCGAGTTATGATCAGGAAGCTTAGTTGATCAAGTATGCCATACGTGAATTCTAGTCCATTCGAAACTAATTGATGAAGCGTCTATCCGTGCATTAGGTTTACACACGGGAGATTAACTTCCGTTCACAGACGGTCCGCGCATGCCCTTTTTCAAGATAGTGCATACTGGAAAGGGGAATCATTGAAAGTTCTGATTCAATTTCTATTGATTTACTCACTGATTCTTAACAAAGAAACCGCAGTTTTGTAAACGCCATTAATTTTTGTGTGTGAATAGATATCATTTATAGGGGTTATATCAAATTAAATATTCATAGAACCACTTCATTGGACCAGGTTTAAGGGGTATAGTCTGGCAAGGGCAGACCGGGACGGGAATCTTAAAGGAATGTAATAGTGGGGGAAAAAAAACCAACTGCCTTAAAAAAAGCTTCAGCTTTTAAAGTTGCATGCCCTGAACTTCACCCAGAGGCATTTTGTTTTCCACTGAACGAATTTTGACAGATGATCCTGTTTACAAACGTCAAACGCACAAAGACACCTGACGAGCATATTCTACAGACAACGCACAAAATACATGTAGCATGCAAAATTAGTTGTTCGTGCATGTCTAATGAACGTGAGGCGTTGTTGCCGATCTCGACGATAATTCATTTTCAGTTTTTAATTCCGCTTGTCATCAGTGGAATTGGTTTCTTCTTCGTGCAATGAAAGCGCGTAATTTTTTCTCTCGAATCTATTAAAAAATAGCTATAGGCTATGTAAAATATGAATCAACATTTTGGGGGTCAAAGTGGCCAAAAGTCGGATGATAAATATCATCAGTATGCAGATTAAAGTGATTCGGTATTAAAATGCTGCATAAAATCACAATTGAATGATGGAAATACTTCCACAACTTAAGACGATATCCGACTGCTATTTGATGTTTATGACACCTTAGATAAATGACGCAATACAATACTTTCTGGCTCACCCTTTTTAATACAGTTTTGGTGTAAAACAACATGACATTGATGTAAAACAGGGTCTATCCTGTACTTTAATGGGGTTGTAATAAGTAAATAAAATCTACCCCCAAACAGTCGCTGTTTGAGCATAAACGAAAAGGCATGTACGAAAATCCTTTTACTGGTACCATAAACTATCAATCTGTGAGTACTGTTCAGGAAAAGCGGGTTGGTCCCTTCACCATAGAGTAGACCCTTTGGTGTATTGGACTTCTCCTTAACGTCAGACCTTTAATGGGGCGGTGAACAACCGTTTTAGGCAGAATGATCCACGGTTGTAAAATAGGGGCGCGGCCGAGTGCCAATTTTAAGGGGGTATCCAGAATCTGAAAAAGAAAAATGGATATGCGTAAAAACACTGAAATGGGTGGTTTTGGGGGCAACCCTCTATCCAGTACACAACCCCATGCAGACAGAGATATCCACGAAGCAACTGCACGCATGCCAGCTCATTAATTAGCAATTTTTGGTCAGGAATCAAAGAGAATATGAAATTCTTCGCCATCTGGCGGTCTCCGGTTCGGTATGTATCAACATGAAAGTCTTTTGATTACAACTTATCTGCGCGTGGGCGATGTCAGGCGTGTATCAATTGCCTTTTAATTAAAACAACTCAACCCAATGATTGTATTTTGAAGGACCTGTCAATATGAATAATCTCAACTTGGTCGAGGAACATCTTCCGACTGGGTCTTGAAAGTAAAGTTGATTTAACTTAGATACAAGTAAAGAAAACACGATTAGCAATTAACAACATTGCTCGAAGGATGGGGTTGGGTTGCGTTGATGCACACAATGTGTGAAGGGGGAGGGGGTTTGTATTCTCGCGTTTAACACGTTTGTGACAATGGATAAGTTTGTTTTACTAGTAAGCTTACGTATTGTTACGAAATTAATATCATGTGGTTGCCGTTTTTTAGTTTTGGTCGTGTTCCCTAACTTCCTTACTTGCAATAGCAATTTTGATTACCGATTGTCTTTATATAAAAAGGCACCAGACTTCGAAAGCGGGTTGATGTCACGGGCCTTTTCGCGAAACTCAACGAAAAAGCAACGTTGAGTTATGGTCAAAAGGAATTTGTTCCCCCGTGTTTATAAAACATTTTTATCGAATGTGGACTGTGCTCGTTTTCGTTGCGCACTTGTAAATTAATTTCAGCAAATACTACTTCTCTCTTGTTCTCGTTCCAGTAGCAATGTAATGGTTGTTCGCTTGCGCTTGCATGCAGCAACAATTTTAAATTTAATACAAACTAATACAATTATGATTGCATAGCATCTGGTTTCAAACTTGATTTTTTTTTTTAAGATTAAAAATGGACGGACGAGATGAACAGCCGGTCATCAACGCACGGATCATAGAGCAGGAGATGAATCCGTATGATTACGAGGGGGGGGGGGTCGTCCTTTAGTGTCAACTGTTAAAGATGCAACTCGAATGTTTTGTCCGAAGGCTAAGAGAAGACTAAAACAGATTTACAGTTGTATATATTTTTCTGTGGGGGAAATCTCATCGCTTTTTGCCCCTGACCTGTGTGAGAAGTTATGACTGCACAGAGATTCAATACTGACCTTTGTTAGATGACTGTGAAAAGATTCCTTATTATGGTCAAGGTGAGAACGTCTCGGAGGGAAACGACAAATTTGGAAGGATTATGTTTTGGTGATAGGGTTTTAATCTGTTAAGTCCATGGCGTAAAGCCATTGCGAAGCGTCCAGGTCAATGTAAGTTGTCAACCTGGAAGGAAATGGGCGATTAATATATCTGACCGTGATTACGGGAAGAATCCACACCCTCAACGCAGATTCAGTTTTTAGACTTGAGGACAAGTCGGTAAAGGGAGAGTAACACCTGTGGTAAATAGGCTACATATACTCCCAAACATTAATGACCATAAAAACGTACTTGGTAAAGAAGCACCGCAGCTGTTTTGAGAAACAGTTCCCATCAAAACAGTGTGGTTTTAGGCAGAGGGATTCAAAAACATTTCAATCCGAGAAACGTTTCTGCATGGAACGTTGCTGAGATCCCAGTTACGAATCATTCTTCCTGTGTGACATATAACCGCTCCGGATTTTCGGCGAAATCTCAAAAACGCTATCACGGTTTGAAATTAGATTGTCAAAGGTTAGTTTTATTGTATATATCTACATTTATATATAGGATTATGACAATCCAACGGTTCCAAAAACCAAAGGTATACCTTACATTTAAATGTTTGTAGCGGCTCTCACGCGACTATACTCTCGCGAGACTGTAGTATCGTGGGTGCAGTTTAGTCGTGACAAACATTTAACGACTTGTCCAAAAGTCTACATAGTTTTGGGCGGTAAAAAAAAGAGATAATTATTGGTTACCATAAATAGTTTGACATTTGATGAGGGTGGCGATTATTTTTTGTTTATATCATGACTGTGTGTTATCAGAAAGACGGCATGTTTGTTGTGATCCATGAAGCTACGTGCGCACAAAGGCAACAGTAATGTTTTATTGCAAAATGGCCCGACCGTAGGCTGGTCGATCATCAAAGAGATTTTAAGGCAAAAATTTTCTTCTACACTGAGAGCATTTTTATTGTAAAATGTAAACCATAACTCACAAAAACCATTTATCATCTATTGCTACGACGACGACTGACATCAGTAGGTATAATTGCAGGCCTTAATTGAAAAAAAACCCCACCATGGAACATGGAACATAAAACAATAAATTGTTGCAGTAATATGTAAAATGGGAGATTTACGAGCCGTACACTTTGTAGGGTTGTGGGATTCATCATTGTAATCTAAAAACTCACGGATACCTTGTCCCTGGGGCCTGTGCCATTGGGGGTCAGGCTGAACCGAAAAGTGTTTTTTAAAATGGAATTGTAACTCGGTTTCTGCATCATTTTTGTCCCTTTTCTGTGTCATTTTGACACAAATTCTGGGTCAGAAATGGGTCAGGCCTCACGGAACTTACGGGTCCTGACCTGTGCCCAATTTCACAGAGCTGCTTAAGCACAAAAATTTGCTAAGCACAATAAAATTTTGCTTACCAGAATAAGGTTACCAGCCTAACTACAATGTCACATGTACAATTTGTGACTGGTATCCTGCTCATTTCTGCTTAGCAGGAAATTGTTAAGCATTATTTTCTGCTTAAGCAGCTCTATGAAAATGGGCCCTGGGAGTGTAGGCATGAACTCTGAAGAAACGTGAGACCTGTTTTAGAAAAATAAGCATAATTTTTTAGACACTCATGAGAGAGACATCATATAGCTTTATTAATTTGAAAACAATAATAGATACAACAACCATAATGTCCTTTGCAGCAGATATAATATATTGCACAAAAGATAAATCAATAATGACGTTTCTGAAAATTAGATTGATGAGAGTTCGTTGCAACCAATTTGCACACAAGTCTTTAAAAGGTGTTTTACAGGATTGGTACGGATACAAAACATAAGTGTTGAAGTTTAGTCTCAAAACTGACATCAGTCTCGAAACTGACATTATCCACATAAACGTGACATTTTTGCTGTGAAATATTTCCCACCGAAATAATGTCATATTCGGGAAGATCCGAAAAACCTTTAAAAAACGCAACAGCTGATTACGGTTGTTACAACCAAAATTTAGGACATTGCGTTTAGGGGCATATATGCTGAAAATTGTGCGTGGTTTTTCACCATTTTCTCCCAACTCAAACGACGGATTATGCCCAAATTTCCACAGGTTTTTTATTTCATGTATAATGGTTGATCACACAAAAAATGAACACTGTCTGCGACTATTTTGTCAGCTCTACCAATCCTGTATAATACCTTTAAAAGTATATCAACAGTCTGCAGTTGTTCTCCGAGGGTCTTGTCACTAGGCTTGTCAGTGTCACACGGGGCAATTTTTACAGGGAACCTGGCGGCAATCAACTGCGCTGACTGCAAAAGGAATTGTAACACGAGGTGTTTATTTGTCTAAACATGTCGTACAACTCCTACTAAAATTAGGATGTGAACGTCTTTTGTTATGGAGGGTGCCTTTAAATTGGTTCGTTTGACATGATCCCATAACAAACAGATTAGAACAATGCATAATTATGTTCGTGACGTCATAAATGATTTATCAGTGAAAGCGTGAAACCATTACGAGAATGACGTAATACAAAACAATCACCAAGTTATACACACTAGTTTTCCTAGAAAGTTATTGACCCCATTTGCTTTAGGGAACCGTGCGACAATCTTTGGTTGAAGTGTTTTTTGGGGCGAGCACTTTCACTCTAAATCTCCATTTTCAAAGCACTTGACATTTGGTGCTGACATGTTGTTGGGGTTGAAACACTGTCGGTGTTCGTATTAATGTGCTTGAATGTGTGATTTTCATTTGGCGAAAGAATTGAGTTTTGGTCTCATTCCTTATAAAATGGGCATCATTAGACTGCGAGTTTTAAAAGTGCGCGATTTCTTTCACAACGTTAAAGCCATGCATGTGGGAGCCAAAAATAGAATGCGCGCTAGACCCAGGGCAGAATTTCAGTCATTTATTCACACGTGTATTTTGTGATGTTTCATAACTAGAGAGGGATACATGTACAACGATGGCGTACCAATGAACCCCAATACAGCTTGATCATGATTCCACCCTCTTTGTCGTGTGTACTACCTGTGTGCAGCTGTAGTACTGAATACTTAGTTACTTCATACCATAGAGCAAGGCAGACTAGACTACTATCAGGGCCGGCCCAATTACATAAAGCCTGTAAGCACAAAAACTTGCTAACCACAGAAAAACCTTGCTTAGCAGAAACAGGTTACCAGCCAACATTCCATAAAGTTTACATTGTTGCCACTGCTACCCCGCTCAGAAATTTGCCAAGCTGGATGTTCTGCTTAAAGCTTTATGAAATTGGACCCAGGCCATTGTTTGAAACCATGGCTAAGGTTCTGTCGGCTTGTTTGAAGCCCCGTCGAAAGCTTACATTTTCAAGTTAATGCAAGAAAATAGTTAGTGGCCTGACTCTAGGCAAAAACCGTCGAGTAGGGAGAAACTGTGGATAAGGCGTCTCCCGTCCGGACCATTCAACCCCATGGTCTGATCATTCAAGAAGGAAATTACTAGAACATGTAACTGTTTTTTGTTTTGTATTTTGCCTTCTCCTTTTTACCACAGATATGCCCCCTCTAGTCTGCCTCATTCACTAATAAGTAACTTTTCTATCCCTTTTCCCCTACTTGTGTTCCCTACCTCTTGTGGTCAAACGGGCCCCTTCCCCCACCCCTTTTTGTAATACCCTCCTCTCTGTTCACTCCCTGCTTTTACTGTGAGCCTTCGTCTATATAATCTGTTTCCACTTGACTGCTTGCACTTTTTTTTGCGGGGGGGGGGAGCCAATGGCCCGTGTTTTATACAGTGTAGTGTGAATTTTAGACTAATAATTTTTTTTTACGATAATTGTTTGTTATTTGACATCCAAAGCGGTCAATAGACAACTACAGGAAATACAGTGTCATTAAACATTTTCTGCAACCTTATCTCTGCACATCATCTTGACCACTTTCAGGAAGTGTACACAAAATACTGTGAACAATATGAGGAAAATGTGTTCCCAAACACTTCTGCACTGCAAAAATTTTGGGTGCTAAAATATTGACACAAATAGATACCGAACAGAGAATAAAAATTAACATCATATATAGGGTGTTTAAATAACACCATTTTGTTTGTGCCGAAATTAGTGTTATTTTAACACCCTGTGGTGTAAATGTCAATTTTCAAATTTTAATTTCGATTTCAGCACCGAAATAAGAATGTGCATAAAAAAACCTGCAAAATGTACACCGTTTTCCATGATTTTCTGTGAACACCTGGGCCCAATTTCATAGAGCCGCATAAGCACAAAAATTTGCTAAGCACAATAATATTTTGCTTACCAGAATAAGGTTACCAGCCAAACTACCATGTCGTGTACATTTTGTGACTGGTATCCTGCTCATTTCTGCTTAGCAGGAAATTGTTAAGCATTATCTTCTGCTTAAGCAGCTCTATGAAATTGGGCCCCGATGGTGAGTTTGTACAGGCACTTCGCTATTTGGGCTGTTCATTGAAAATCATAGCGTAGTACTATTTGGAACTCCAGAACAATCATGTAACATTTTTAAAAAGTCATTCAACAATAGTTTGATAAAATTACCGACTGTTTCAAATGGAGGCATGCGAAGGCTCGGACCCATGGAATTCTCATAGGGTCCAAAAACACGCCTGAAAGCAGGAGAGTGCACCAAAGAAACTCAAGAGTGCCTCTCTTTTGGGTCGCTACAAGAACAAGGCAAGACTTCCATAGGAAAACATTTCTACACGTTTTATATGGAAGGCCACACTACATGGCAAAATAATGGATGACGTAAACATTGTATTTTGTAACGCTAGGACTGTCAGTCAAAATGAATGGCAGTAATCAGTATTACATGCTTGCGTGTTTTACATACAATTTTATTATGTACATGTAGTTGCCGCTATGTGAGCTTGTTTACATTGTGGCGAGATTAGGACTACCCACGAAGCCGCAAGTTTCAAAGATTTCATGGAAGAAAAAAATAACAAAAAAAGGTCATTGAGAGCAGGGGTCCCTAGCTGGGATCGCTCCCTCCCCGGTTCTGCACCTGCATACAGTGACTTGTAATTAACACGTCTTCAGGCAGCAAGAACAAAGAACCTAGGCCCATCAATGACGGGTTGTGACCACAGACAATGCAAGTCTTGCGCGTATTCGAACATTTTGGGGACCACTTTGGTCGCATGGATGCATATTCCTTTAACGCGCGAATGAAACAAACTCATGCGCTTAAACGAGTCCAAGTGATCGAATACGCAGGAGACTTTCAGACTCTATTTCGGACGGCAAAACTTGATAAAATAATAATAGGCAAAATTTCTTCGTGAAGTGTAAAATGTTTTAAACTATAAAACCATGGTGTTTGTCTGTACGAGTCATTCGTAATTTGGCCCTTTAAGACAGTCTACTCTTTTATCAGTGACTTTCCTCAGTGGTATGTTTGCTGACGATTCTCTGTCCCGCACTACCGTTCTGAGCATCTTTGACGTCTTTTTGCATAATCCAAAACGGCGGAGGAACCGTCTGACAGCGTCCCTAAACGGCTTGTTTGTGAGACCATACACAATCGGGTTGCAACCACTGTTAAAGATGCATAACCACTGGGAGATGGCCGTCTCCCAGAAAGTACTAGGCTTGCAGCTTGAGGCTTGGATGATGTTTATGACGACGTAGGGCGTCCAGCACACAAAGAAGGTTCCAATCAGGACAGTCACGGTTATGGTAGACTTCCGCTCTATGACAAAGATCTTTGCCACTTTCCTTGCATTGCCTATACTCAGCTTCCGTACACTGATGGGGGTAGGTGGAGCCGTGGTGGGAGCACCGTCAACAGACTGGCTCTCCGGGGTGTTTGTTCCCTCCGAACAGGTGTTGCCGTTGTTGTAAGTCGTGGCCACCTGATTGAGTTCGACTGCCCGGCGGTAGCTGGTCTCCACCCGTCCAATTGAACGCGCCATTTGCAAGATTTTATAGTAAGAGTACATAGTGACTGCCCCGGACGGTACCAGAAATAAAGCAATCATAACCCACATGTACACGGGGTTGGTGTGCCATTGAATGTTGCAGAGAGCCGTGTCTGGCACAAGCCCAATACCTTCCCACAGACCAGACACAGGGAACACGGCAGCTACGGCCGAGTAAATCCACAATACCGCACACGTGAAAATCCCCCTCCCGTAGGTCATCTTCAATTTGTACTCAAACGGGCACACGACGTACAGATAGCGTTCATAACTTACGAATCCCAGCGACAAAATGGAGACGGAGCATAACAGACAAGTGGAGAAGCCGACCAACTGACAAATGAATCCATCGCTGCCGCTTGGCCAAATGCAGGTAAAAGAGTAGTATATAGATGGTGGTTGGCTGATGATTCCGAGAAGGAAATCTCCCACGGCAAGATTCAGAATCACCAAAAAGGACATTTTGTGGAGCTGTTTGTCCGTCAAAATGACCAGGATGGTGAGGCCATTTCCAATGAAGATGGAGGCGAAGCTGATCAGGCCGAGCACCGCCTGGCCGTACCTCGCAGCACGGTCTGGCGAACAGGTGTGATTCTGGTATATATCGTAGCACATCATGTCCACTGCATCGTCGACGCTTCCATCCCCTACGCCCGGTGTTTCGTTTGCACCGGCCGCCAACCGCACCGATGATGCCGCCGGTGCAGTCACGGCGCTAAAGATCGAGAGCACACTCTCCGGTGTCATTATGCTTTCTCGCTTTTTCACGGTCTATTAAAGAATGGCAGTGGAAATGAATTGGTATAACGCTCGCGGAGACGGCACCCATTAGTTATAGCTGGTTCACTATTACGTTCCAGTTTTGACTCGAAGCTGCCGATGTCAAGGAAAAATCAGCTGAATTATAATATCCCAAGATTGCTGCAGCGTCACCAACACTACGTAAAAACAATAAATCAGAGTCACGTTCTAAATTACGATGGAGAAAAAAACTGATATTAATATCACATCACACCGTGGACCCGGACTAACTGTCAAGAGTTCTTCAATTTCATAGCATAAACAGCTAATTATCGCAGCTACGAGGTCACCGATGGAAAACACGTTTAACTGCCATTGTTACCAGAGATTGCTTGTGCCCGCGTTGCACACTCACCACCGCCATGCACTCACGGACCATGCACTGACTGTCTTATCTTTCAGGGAACTTTTAATGCTTTACTATGCTCTACGGTTCACGTGCTGATCGTTCTCTGCTCGTCTGACGTACGTGTTTATCAGCCACTCATACTAGCGATAACAACAAAAGTTCCTAGGAAATAGCCGGTTGGTTTATGATTCGCTAACAGCTTCTGAACTGGACGGAGCTTTGATCCTTTTGATCCTTTGTGCTCCATGGTCGTCGCAGCGGCTTAACTGTGTGGTCTGGAGGGTGCTTTGTAGCTGATCCCTCCGTCATATAAATTATAGTGTTCGATCTGTGGACAATCAGCATAGTAATACTCCATCAAGGTAGAGTCCTGCTCATGATCTACAGTACAGACTATTTACATGTACAATGTTCATGTACATGTATGTACACAAAGGGCCGGTGCTACTGGCTGCATCTGCATAGGGCTGCCCCTGCGGTTGTAATTACAGTGAACTTGTATACAAAGCTATTTGAGTCACTGATTCAGTGCGGTTTTACGGGAGCACGACGTGGTTGGATGGTGTTTTGATAGTCAACGTATCGCATGTATAATAATAAATGCACGGTTCATGCGTGGATAATTTGGTGGCGTATTATTGGTCCCGTTACAATGAAAGTTTTCTCAGAAGCCTTGGGCTAATGGATTGACTATTCAATAATCTGCTGATGGCAAAATCAAATGTTGTTTATTGATAATGTCATGCCGCTGTGAACTGTACTGAATTGAAAACCGAATGTTAGTGTTGTGGTTCTGTACTCTGTAGTGCTGTTCCGCCCCAACCTGACAGTCGTCCCAACTATAGTTGGGACTGGTCCCAATTTGAGTGTTATCGCAGTTGGAATCGCAGTAAACACAGAGCACCCCCCCCCATGAATAAACTAAAAACAATAGTTCGTAGTGTGTATGAAATTATTAAGACCACTTTGTACTAGTATTTGAGCTTATTTGAGATTAATTAGAATGTTGTTTTTCTGAGAGAAGGGAAATTAAATGCGTAGGGCCTGCTTGGAGACTGAAAATGTCACCGGGCATGAGGCCGCTGTCAAAACCCTCTAAAAAGACAGTAACACGCCGAGTTAGCGGTCCAATGAGCGATACTCTCATCCAACCTAAGGGTATTTTCCTAACCTCGTCTTGGGCACTGGCTCTACCTCCATAGTCAGTTTTGACAGGAGTTTGTACAGAGCCGAGACCCGGGTTTGGAAATGTCAGATATTCTGGTTAAAAAATCCTTCACGCTGATCGCATCAGCTTTTGCGTCTGGCAGTTGTATTGCACCCAGCAATCCACGCATGATCGATCACGGTATCATGTTGAGCTCTATGGGCGATCCCAACTAAAGTTGGGACGTCCCAACTTTAAACACTCAAGTTGCGACCAGTCCCATCTATAGTTGGGACGATTGTCTAGTTGGGACGGGACAGTGCTGTTCACATTAATGGCTATGACAAAGACAGTATACACAGCTTCTCTCAGAACACCGCATTTACATTCACTGATCAAGGACAGGAGCACTGATCTAGCCTTGATTGCAAGGCTGTCTTATTTTGTCTTCGCACGCGTAAACGGAGTTCGCACACGCACACGGAGTCCGTCCACGCACTCAGTGCGGGTGTGGGTGGACTCACGGAAGGGCATTTGTGGAGTCCTGACAACAATGGAACAATGGACCCCACAAGGTAATTTCAATAGGAAAAATTGGGCCCCACAAGGGTATTCTTTAGAAAAGGGAATAATAGAACAATAGCTGCAGTACCCCCACAAACCGGATCCGTACGGCTGGGTGCGGGAGCGTGTAATATCGTCCTACGAACTTCATGCGCAGACTATCGGGTTAATTATGGGATGGCGCAAGATAGTCTGGTTCTTCTGTCTTTATCCGCAAGGATAAAGACAGCTACTGGTCCTTATGATTTCATTGGATAAATGTGTTGTGACGTAAGCTTTCCATATCTGTGTTATGATTGGTCGAGTGTAGTTTGTCAGCTTGCACTTTCGATCGTCTGCATATTTTTATGCGTGCAAAGTGTGCGTAATGTTGTGTATGTTGTTATATTCAAAACAATAGTTAGTGGTCTGATGTTTCGACCCTAGCAGAGTCTTTCTCGAAGGCTAAATGACAAGACTACAAACATGAACAGGTATACTGGTGTAACAAAAGCAGTCAAGTGGAAATAGATGATCATGATGGAGATGAAAGCACACAGAGGAAGCAGGAGGATGAACAGAGAGGAGGGTAACAAAACGGGGGGGGGGGGGAGGTTTGACCACAAGAGGTAGGGAAGCCAAAGGACAAAATCAATGATAGGAACAGGGTGAGAAAATTAATTGATTAGTGAATGAGGCAGACTAGAGGGGGCTTATCTGTGTTTTTTAAATATATATATACATTTTTGGGGGTACCAGTGTGCTTAAATATTCTTCGACAGATAACAAGCTGTGTGATATTCATCCACTCATTAAAACCTAACTCTTGCAAAGGGTTGTTCATTATAGCATAGAGCAAGGCCTTGCTCTATGATTATAGCCTCAGTCGGGCTTCATTGTTTTGAAGGGTAGAACACACACACATACATGTTGTATAATGTGCACATGTGCGTGATTGTAAATGGTGTATGCCAAAGACAACCCTTTGTTCTCCCAGTGTTTGTACACGAAAGCGAAACGGACTGTCCCCGGTATGCCGTTTTACTGGATCCCTGTTGTTAAATTCATCGGTTTTTAATGCGTAAACATGCCCGCACACACACACAAACAAGATGGCCGTACCACGGTAAAGGCTAGTAGAACAAGAAACATTACTAATAGTCCTCCTGACGACGACTTAAACCCTGAGAATAACGAACTCCCTCCTTTCAACGCATCTGCATTGTACTCAAGAGGCGTTTCCTATTCCAGCGTGCAAAGCCTAAAATCCATGCGTTCCGTATACGCAACTGCTCTGTTTTTGGTTTAAACTGGAAGCATTGTTCTATGATTTGGATGTAGGAGAGATACTTGCGTGCTGAGTGCAGCGAGAAGAGAATTTAGATGACTCTAGCGCTGTTCACCGTCAATCAACCTAATGCTTTAAGTAATTAGAAAGTAATTTCGGCGAAGTGCAGTGTGTCTCACTAGCATCCTGACACGGCCTGCCGATACAACCACAGAACAGAGGGTTGTAGAGTGTAAACTTGTGACACGAATTTGACATGACGTTGAAGTTGTGCAAATTACATGAAAAAAGACGCGCACCACACGTGATGTTGTCAACCAACTTGCTATCAAATTAAAACAACTCACAATATGGCGTCGTTGCAATTTTGGGGGTACATTTTGCCTTGACGGGGGAGTGCTGTAAACTGTGAGGCTTTTTTTTCCTATAAATTTGGTACAACTGTTAACACTTTTGAGCGATAGATTATTGTGACGACGCCGTTGACCATCAATATCAATTTCACTTGTTGATGAGAGGATTGCAATTACGAACGTGTCTTGCTGCGGCTCATGCCCCAAGACTCGATCCTTGATTTAGCCACGGTTGTAATACTGATGCTCAATAACAAGGCCGTGAGTAAATTGACTCTACTGTGAAAATACACAGCTCTCGCGAGAATGAAAACTGGTCTAGCCATGGCGATCTCCGATAGCGGTATAGCTTTATTTAGAAAGTTTTATGTGCAGTTTAATTGGAAGGGTTTCCTGTTCGCTTTCTGTCAATAAATATCAGTACCAATCTAAAAATGACGATTTCGTGTTTGACATTACTGTGAGGCTGTGTCGTTTTACGGCAGAATAACAGTCACCATACATCCTCTTGTAAGCCAATTCACGTTAGGCAAGCGTCGATAATTATTAAAGGAAGGTCGAATGACTGAAAGCATCGTTAAGGTAGCCTATAATGGTCGTAAGCATCCTGCGCTATTGTTTTGTCTGGAGGGCACCCCGTTGATTAGAAAACAATAAAGGTAATGGAGATTTTGGGAGATTCCAATTTTCAAGCCACCATTTACAGGAAATGTTTATCATAAATAAATGTTAATAGGGTAAAAACCCTTTAAAAAAAAAATCAAAAATATGGTTTACCGTGTAGGTAAACCATGCATGCACTGATGAAACCAGACATTTTCATTTTAGGGAGGGGGGCAAGCGGGGGTTGTTATTTAATGTATATCAAACCACTCATTTGTTTGTTTTCGATCTTATGGGGGGGCAGGGGTTCTGAGCGGGGGGGGGGGCTTGTGCCCCCGCCCCCTGGTTACCTCTTGTTATACCACTGCATCCATTGTTCACATTGTGTCGTGGCTGGTCATGGTCTAATGTCTGGTATACTGTTTATTGTGATTAGATATGTACGGCTATACTAAATACCGGTAGATGATAACTCGGAAACAATTGCTCCTCTATGACGAGTCGGGAGCTCGACTAAAAATAACTGTCCCTCTGATACGAGATCGACAAGAAGTACAGTCCGGAGATAGTCAGAGAGGAGCAAAGTTGGGGTGTCATGTGGCCGAGTGGTTTAGAGCATCGAATTCAAGTTTCGATGGTTAAGTCATCGGGGTCTGGGTTCGAATCCCGGTCCTTGAGCAAGGTACTTTACTATAATTGCTTCTCTTCACCCAGGGGTATAAATGGGTACCTGCGAGGGTAGAGGTTGATATTGTGTTTGAAAAAGCCTTCGGAGCGCCACGGCAGCCCGGGCTGTATACTCCCCAGGGAGCTGAGAAAGATTACAGGAATGTTATTGGCCCAATGACCAGGGCACTAATGTAAAGCGCATTAAGACGTTGTTGTGAAATACGCTATATAACAACTAGTTATTATTATTAAAACGAAAATGTGGGGGACGGACGGGCATGCCATATAGAAGGATACCATAATCAGTGCAATAAAACCAACATGTATATCCCATGAATGAAACGTACATTATTTTCCGTTTCGGATGAATTCTACTGTTTTTGTTTGTTTGTTCGTTTGGGTTTTGTCCACCCCTGAGCAGACACGTGATGCCGGTACCAGCTAAAATGACAATATTATATTCAAACTGTATTGTTTTTCGTAGACATACCAGATAGCTTGAACAATTTTGTTGAACTTTAACCGGAGTCGACTTATAACACTTTATTTTTTACACTTGCGTCAGCGCTGCTTCTTTTTTTCTTTCTTTCCAATTTTCTATTTAAATACAAACTTTATTCACTCATGATCGATAACATAAAAAAAAAAAAAACTCTTGCCAGCGTGTTTCATACTTTAAAATCGTGAATGCTTCAAAACAAATATCAAATGAAATAATACACTGTAACTTTGACGCCATGTCGCCGCTCGCAATGCATGCCAGACTAATGCACTGCATATTTCAAAAAAAGTCAATCTCACAAGCCTCTTTTGATTTCGACCCAAAGTGGCTTGATTTCGAATCTAAGTGCCGTTATTGCGGCATCTTTTTTTCCCCCACAAAAATGAAAGTGAGCAGACGTCGGAAACGCCCAGTTATGGCATGATGAATATTACACGAAAGCCGATGGTTATTTTTGAAGTGTAGCACTATCAGCTTTCCCGCCAAAACTATAACAGAGAGGGTGTGAATGTATGCATTTGAATTGCCTCGGGGCTCCGGTACGCCAGACGTGACATTAACACTGTATCGCATTATCATGTATAGGCCATAGATCATGTCACCGTATGTGCAACTAAACAGTGAGTGAATGCATTCCAAGGCATTCCTGGCAGGCAAGGTGGCCATGAGACAGAAATTTGTACAGATTGTATCTGTATATTATTGCCACACGAAATCAAGAATTACAACAAAAAAAATAATAATAATAATAATTTTGAGACAACCTGCCTTTCTCCATATCGACAATTTGACAAATAGTTTCCAATCCAGTTTCCATTATGTTTTTTTCTTCACATTGTAATGTTTTCCCCTCCACTGAGCTCAGTACACAAAAAATGCACGTAGGAACTCCGTGGCTGTTTTATCGCCATTTGACGTCACAGCTCACATTCTCTGTAGTTTATATAGAACCATACAGAGCAAGCAGTAAACCATACCCAATGCCATTCTAAATCGATTTTCGCGTGTCAAGAAATTCTATACCAGTTTCGTCATGAGACAGCTTCCCGCGAGATTATGTTTACTAATTACTTTAGTTTGCATATAGATGATTTTCATTATGACGGATAAGCGATTGACCGTAAAGGTGTAATGATAATTTGTTCAGCAAAAATACATCAAATTTAACACCCTGTTTCGTTCAACTTCGTTTGAAAAAAGAATGCTCTGCTGCACCAGCTTTCAACCGTCAAAAGGAGTAATTGAATTTCAGCAGTTAAGCTTTCACTGGTCAAACAAGACCATTTATATTCATTAGGTTACAAAGATCATTCATAATGGCAAAAGCCAGCGGCAAGAAGCTGGTCAACCATTCAGTTTCATCAACTGTAAGTAGCTGGTATAAATTCACCTGCAAAATGGTGAACATGTAGTCTTGAATGTCTATAAATAAAATAGAGAGTCTGAAACGAACCTGAAGGAGAAGAACAAAATCAAATGTGCCAGAAAAGAAACCTTAGTTTGATTGAGTTGGGGAAAACGAGCGTGAATTTGAATGAGTGTTAATGAAATCGAATGAATTTTTCCTGAAATTGGATGGGAAAATCTATATTATTGTATATTTTTGGAAATGAAAACAAGGGACCCTCAAAAGCGCCTGTATAGTCACTGTCACCAGACCAGTGGACATGAAGGTACCAGACGATGTAAAAATGTCAGCTTAAGAAAGAGGTTGGAGGAAAACACCAACATAGGGAAAACCCATACAGTCAGGTATCGGGGCCTGAAAACCCACTTGCAAGGCTCGGCCTGGGATTCAAGGGATACACAGAGGTGAAATGCAGGAGGGGGGGGGGGGCAAACAACTGAGACATCCTGTAATGCTCATTGGTTTAGGTGAGAGTACTTTGGTCTCCATTTTCAATTGTTTTCATAAACGCACCATCCATCATCTGAAAGTTTCATCAATTATTTTTTTTAATGATCAAGACAAACCGACTATGGGTTATTTCTTGTCATGGGTTTTGGGCACGTTCATCACGTGCATGTTTCATTCTCAGCAACTCAAAGTTACTACCGAATGTTGGGAGTCTACCTTGTACATCATGGCAGTACTTCAGATATTGGAGTATTTTCTCTTTACAATTTTTTCAGTATTGAAAAAGTGCTTTCAGATTGAAAATTGCAATTTATATGACCATCACCACTCATAAAGCCCAATCGCAAATGGTCGTAAGCCACGTTGTATATGTCTATCTCTGCAGGTATTTCTACCTCTACGGTCTATCCCACTGTTCTTCCAAAATCCCCCCTTAAAACTGATTTATTATTTTTTTGGGGGGACCATCTGCTGCAATTTTCTGATGAGATTTAGGTCTATAGAAAGTCAGATTAAATCTTATAAACCATGAATCATTTTCGTGTAATTGGACGAGTATTATAGTGATTGGGAGATTATAAATTGGTCAAGCTGGGATGTTTCCAGGGCCCAGTTTCGTACAGCTGCTTAAGCACAGACAGTAGCTAAGCACAACCAACTTATGCTTACGGTTACCAGCCAAAATACCATGTCACATAACTGGTATCCTGCTTATATTAGCTTAGCAGGAAAAAAAGTACATGTGTAATGGCTATTTTCTGCTCTTTAAAATTGGGCCTTTGGTGGAGGGGGAACTTGGGCGTGGCTGCCCCGTTATTCACTACTCGTTCAATGGCATTTTATTTGTGTGGCCAGGATGTAAAGGACGTCGAACACCACTCAGAAAAGATGTACAAAGTAGGCCTACCCTCATTTTCCCATTTAAGATGAGCCAATACAGGTGGCAACAATGGGGATGGCGGTGGGGTGGGGGTGTTGGTGGTGATGGGTGGTGGTGGTGGGGAGGGGGGGGGGTCCTTTCCCCTTCGAAGGGTGTTGTACCTTAGACTCTAAGATGTCTGACATGAGTGGCACATCGTCCAAGTTGGCTTCGGAGAATTAAAGGAGCTCAGAAACGTTTTCCCTCATTTCCAATTTAAAACGTGTGATGAGCCAAGACTGGTGTCGACAATGGAGGGTACTGGGTACTTAGGGATGATGGTGGTGATGGAGGTGACGATGGTGAAGGGTGGGGGTCATTTCACCTCCTTCGAAGGGCTTCGTATCTTAAACTCATGAACATGAGTGGCACATCGTCCAAGTTGGTTTTGGATAAGGAGATCAGAAATGATTTGATGCAACAAAAATGGAGCATCCCCGGAACTTTAATGGAAAAGGAATACAGTTTATAGAGAAACAAAATAATGTGAGGCATTTATAAGGGTCGGGGCGGGGGCGTTGATCCCTTTTGTTCATAAATATAATAGATATCGATATATAGATAATCAATAATATAGAAAATAATAGAAACCTTATAACTATATAATGAATGGTACAGAGACGGGCGTTGAATACTTCTCGCCAAGTTTTCGATTATCATTATTGATTAGCACTTTTTACACTATTCCCTTTCTTAATTCAAATTCCACTACATGAAGTAAACGGAACGATCCTTTACCAAGAAATATCGACTTCTTGTTCAGGCTTTGAGTTGGTTGTCGTGGGTGTCAATTTGTTATGTAAATCTTCGAGGTGAGGAGCAATGGCTGATTCATGCTTATTGGGCCACTTAAAGTCACCACTTTAAAACCCACTGAAAGGTTCGACTTCAAATCGATAAATATCCGATTAGCTGGAGTGAATAGAACGGCTCAAACCAAGTAGGTCGACCTAAACAAAAACATAAGGTCGCGGACCACATGCAAACTTGTATTGAAAAAAATAAATAAATAGGGAGACCGCCAATGTAGGGCTACATAGCTCAGTTGGTAGAGCGCCGGCACGTTAATCCGGATGTCGTTGGTTTAAATCCCGCTCAAGTCAATGTTTCTTTGTTCAGCCCCAAATCATTTGAAATATATTTGCTCAGCAAAAAGTTTATATCGCCTGACAGACTCATGCAGTTCTTGCAAGTATTCGAACTTTCCGGACCAAGTTGGTTCCAACCATATTGAGTTTTACGTGTGCTTGATTCTGTTTGTTCAAATACTTTAGTTTAACGCAGTTTAAGGCTGTGGCAATGATTTTAAAATGTAGCGATGACATATTTGAAAGTAAAATACATTTAACGATTCAACGACGAAAACCCAAGAATATGACTTGACCTCCCGATTTGGTTGTAAACAATTACGAATGTTGCCAATCTGACGTTCAGGTTATCTATAACATAATGTAATGGTCGCACTAATTCGGGGATGATTCGCAAATGTTTGCTTTTCTTCATAATAGCCCTAAGGGCCTTGTCACACGAGGCAACTTTTACAGGCAACTTGGAGGCAACCAACTGTAGTGCAATCTACAGGACCACTTTGGTAGCACAGGAGTATTTTTTCAAACAATGTCTTATGACCCCCAAGAAAATATATGAACATTGAAATGAGAGTGTCTTTTCTTCTTGCCTGAAACTGGTTGCCTGTAAATTGCCTCGTGTGACAAGGCCCTAAGAATCCTCTTCCCAAGGTTAAATTGTTTTACAATGTTAATTTTACGGTATTATACAAACAATTAAATCGTATATAAAACTTACTGTGGGTATTTTTTTAGTTTCAAGAATTGTGTATAGCCTAAATAGAATTTAAAAAGAAGACTCGATTTTATAACAAATGCAGATTTTGTTTTCTCGTTTTCGATACACGCGAGACTTGCACGGTCTTTTGTATAGACATAGAGTTGTATAATAGGCCTAAAGGGCGTAAAAAAAACAAGTGACACGGCCCGACAAGAAGCATTTTGTTTTTTTTTTCCACTGAAAAAATAGTGCTGACCCATTGTATAACACAGGTCACGCATCAGTTCAGACAGCCAACTGTGTAAGTGGAAATTTGTACATGTAATTTGGCCGTAGGGATTCGAACCCATGATGTCAGCGCGGTTACGTGCGCTTAATTTGAGTGTTCCCTCTTGTTCTATCAATATATAACTCTGTGATTGTAGAACACCTTTTTCCTCTAGTGCCCCCTTTCACATTTTCTATTTTCAAACACTATAGCTAACATCAGAAGTGATTGGCTTTTCTGTTTTCTGTCCAAGTACAGGACCATCGAATAAACAATGATTAGCTTCAATCTGAAAGCTAAACTGATATTAAAACGGCAATGTAAATCGCCAAGAGAAGTCTTGACGTTTGAGATAATTGTCACATGGATGAAAGAGAAGAGACACATTTCTTGGTTGGGAAGACCCCCGAAATTAACCTCGCTCATTTCTATTGCCGTGACCGTAATAAAGTAAACACGAATCTGCTCAAATTCCCTGTCAAAATGTAAATTTCTTTTCATTGCTTTCACATAAAGCAGGCAGATTGTTAGCCAAGGGGTCTCTGTGTGTCTTTTTGGACACCCTGTTTTAAATATGGTCACCCTGTTTTATCTGGCATTAACATGTAACTGTATTGTATGTGAATAATTTGGACACCCATAGTTTTAATTTTTTTCCCAGCAAATTTCGACACCCTTTTACCAAATTCTGGCTAAAACCTGTATAGATTTGGTTGATGATTGTGTTACCTTGTTGATGGGTGTGAGGGAGGGGAATAAATTGTGCTGTTCCCAAAACGAAACCCATGTACTTTATCCATAGGCATTGAACAAACACTAATGACTGTTTGACATACACTGAGTATGGAAATTCCTCTGTCAGATAGTCGTACCATCTTCTGTAGAAATTTAACTCAAAATTAACTTGATTTTAACTTTAAAAATTTAATTTAATGTTTAATCTGGCCTCTTGTTGAATGATGATTTTTTTTTAACGATGGGGATAGCTTGCTCGCTTAATCTTCGGGTTCCGGCAAGGTATTTGCCCTTCGTAGGAAATTGAAGACCTGCATCACAACACCTGATCAGTTTCCAATTGATGAATGATGACACTGTTTGTTTGATCGGGCGTCTTCGGACTTTGGCACCCTCATGCGAACAAGAATTCGTATTTTTTAAAATACTGAACAGTAGAATTTTATTCAAAAGTCCCGTTGAATGCTTTGTCAACAAACTCATCAACGTACAGTGTAACTAGAATTAATGAGTCAAACACTGCAGTGTGCGCCGCTGTCAGCGCACGCTGACGTGAGTTTAATATATCCACTGTCTTAACCACATCGTACACACTGGTCAGCTCATATACCATGATATCCCACGCCACACGTCCTACAGAGGGTGTCTATCAACATGGGTCAATCAGTGATTTGGTAGGAGAAGGCAGGACAAAACTTTGCCAGCATCCTCCGTGTGAACAATCGGTATGTCAATTGTCAATGATAGATCAAACCGAATGATAAAAACTTAATGAATTAGTTAAGCAAACAAACAAGCTTAAATTAACCCTGGACATATAAACAACACACTCAGATAAAAAAAAAATCGTTGAAATAATAATAAGATAAACCCTCTTATCCCGTGGGAACAGCTTGAAAGCACGTGCTGGCAGTTTACCACAGGGGCGTTGCAAGCAAACATGTCCCTCGCTGCAGGGTTTTCAACGGCGAGATGACCGGGTGGGGTGCGCTTGACTGATTGATAGCCAAGCAGGCCCGCTCATCACATCATCAGCGTGCGACTGCAGCCAAGTCACGTTATACATGTAAAACTAGTTTGGCATTCCGAAAAAAATTAACATTAGGCACGAGGAGCGAGGAAGTCGTTGTCGGGCGGGAAACTACCCGAGGGACGGAACTTCAAAGGTTCCGCAAATATCACGTTGCCATGGTAACATACTTATTTAATGATAATACAACGGAAGAGTATGCCCATTCCAATCTTCTTGTTAAAACACCCAAACAAATTAGGGAAAAAACCCACTACTTAAAATATTTATCAATCTGCAAAACTAAAAAAATGAATGAGCATTAACGCAAGATTAATTGTTGCCGTTTTCGTTTAATTTTTCCTTTGCAATACATGATAACAGATGCAAACACATTTTTTTTCTGCGAACATTACAGTATTGTAACAGTGCTTTGGGAAACAATGTCCGAATCTTGTGTAAATTCGTTTCGACAATGGCCCAACTACTGAAAAGTAAACGTCGGTTCGTCAGCCCTCTTCATTTTTTATTTCTGAAAACAAAAAATGTTGTCAGAAAGACTTTACGTTTTGAAATTACCGTTGCACGAAGAGCACATCGGTGTCCAACAAAACTTTAATGGTAATTGGACTTGAATGGGGAATGACGAGTGCGAACACGACTCCACACTGATGGGCTGTTAAACTGCTGAGAAATCTACCACTCAGAGGTGACGTCCAGAAAAACTTAAGAGTCCATGCTCCATTTTTCTAAAATTATGATCTAGGCCTGGAGGGTGTAGATCTTCGAGAAAGGGGCAAAGCATCGCGAGAATCGATCGCAATCATGTCGATATAGGCCATGTAGATCAAGAACATGCTCTGGGATTCATGTTTGTTGGCACGGTCCCGGGCGTAGAGATGAGGATCTCAATAGTTAAAATCCATATGCAGGTGGCTACCTGTCGGCGGTTTGATGCTCCATTACCATGAACACCCCAAAAACATGGATTCTAAGTTATCACACCAACCATGATGTTTTGTCAAAACCACGCCGCATTGCAGGCAACTTTAAAGACCGGCTTCAACGGAAACGGCAACAAGTGGTCTTGGGTGAAATGCATTTACAATATTTTCAATAATAAGGAAGTCTAGTTAACATGAGAGAGATTAAAAATATTTGTGTATGTGAAAAACCCCCCAATAATTTTGACACCCTTCTCCGGTGCTTTTCAGACAGATTTGCAAAAACGCCCCGTTACGTCATCACCCATGTTACATCATTTTTGTGAGCTCCGTTTTGTATTGCCGCTTTGTTGCAGCATGAAGGTGTAACAAAGCAACCTCCCACAAATGAAGTCAAAGTATTGTCATTTTGACGCACGCCGCCAACGGCAAAAGTGTAGCTAGTTTTTAAAAACCTTGAGGGCTGGGGCCTAATTTTTCGATCGATTCTTACGAAAAATTCAGAATTGTAAAAAAAAATAACAAAATATCAATTACATGATAGAAAAACACAGTATATGAACAAGCTTAAACAGCATTCCCGGTAAACAAAATTCGCTCAAGTAGCCGTTTAAAGTATATCACTTGTAATTTTGAATTCCCCTACATAAAATAAAAACAAATGAAAGCATAAGTTCTTGTTTTCTCCTATAAGTTCGAACGCTATGTTAAAGTCATTATTTTCAATGAGTCTTTGAATTGAACGCTCAAAGACGGACGTGTACAAATTATCTGCCACTCAAACCTAGCATCCTATTGGACCTTGACGTCATCACGTCGCCATCTAAGAGGTAAAAACCATTGATGCAACAATGGAAAACGTACATCTTGTATACGCGTAGCGCATGCGGATGAGTTCTTTTGACCGACTCAAATGACGTCATGTGCATGGGCAATTTTTTTGGCTGCATAGTGTGTTTGACTAAAACTCGAGGTTATGAGTGTGACTGAAAGTACAGACACCCCAAACCAATGATCATATCTTGTATATTTCACTCGGAAAGGGCCCACAAATCATGATGGATGTCCCAGAAGAAAGCTGATGGATCACGTCCGATCAATAATAAAAAAAAGAAGAAGAAGAAGAAAGGAAAGAAAAACAACTTGGGGGAATAAAAACAGGAAAAGGAAAGAAAGAACAAAATAGAAGAAAACAAAAACAAGCCTCTTGAGATTCGAATTTGTCTTTTCTTTTTTATCAGCGGAAATTAACCTCATATTATAATTGCCCGAAATTGTATATGCCACTTTTTAACTATACTTTTAATCTTCAGAATGCGTTATTTAGTCTTGTAATAATATAGTGAGAGAGGTTTATTTTATACTCGTACCCAAACTTCAGGTTCAGACCCGAATTGAAAATTCAAATTGCGAAACTGGGGCGAGATGAAAATCACGGCAGTCTTTATGCAGGTTTGAATACACATAACGACGTATGGGTACATGTTGTAATGGCACCTCTACCCAATGCATGTAACACAATCTGAATATCTCCATGATTAAAACTAGGCCCCCTACTCTACTTTGACTGGCCGAGTTTTGGATGGATGCTAATGTCAACCTCCCGCAAGTTTATTACTCTCCGAGACGTTTGTAATTTACACAACATGCAAAATGTAACCAACTTTAATTTGTTGGCGACGGTTCCGGCAAAAACAAACTTGACATATTTATGTTTCAGCCATTACAGGTTGTCATGCACAAACATCGACTGGGCTAAACAAATTAGGGCTGGAGCACCGTAAAAACAACAATTTCGTTCTCACTGTTTACATACACAAAGCGGTGAAAACGTTTCCGTGTTCCGATCCATAACTTGAGGCTCGAGTCCATTTCCCCTCTCCATCTTCAGTCTTTGCTGCAAGGCGTTTATTCCTCCCTCTCGCACACACACCCGGCTGACATAGTCAATACCTCGGCCCTCATTTTGCAGACGTTTCAATATTGACTAGACCATACCCTCAAGTGACTTAAGTCTGGGTAGATTTTTTTCTTTTCTTTTGAAGACTTGAAAGGTGAACCCTAGCGTGGTGTTGGTGTAGGTCTATGCCCTACCTTTGGCCGACAGCATTCCGCTGCCACCCTGGCTGGTCGATAACGTTTTCCTGCAAGATGTGACCCGTCGTCGGCGATCGCCACGGCCGGTCTGGGGGGGGGGGGGGGGGTCACCTTACTTTAACTTGTATAGCAATCATATTTAGCAGCTGCAAATAGCTAGCTCGCTGTGCTCAACGAACATTTTGTTCAGACTTTGACGACTGGCTCGCTGATGGTTATTTTAAATACAAATCTTAAAGTTGTAATCGTAAGCTTGATCGAACTTGTGTTTGACCCCGGCACTACTTACAGGTGGAATGGATTATGACTTGCACCAGGGGTCGATTTCACTAAAGCCTATAAGCGCAAAAACTGCTAAGCACAGGAAAAATTTTGCTTAGCAGAAACAGTTTACCAACCAACATTCCTTAAAGTGTCACTGGTACCCCACTCATTTCTTGCTAAGTAAAACATCTTGCTTAGCAGATTTTTCTGCATAACAGCTTTATGAAATTGGGCCCGGAACAAACATTTATAAAAATAGGGAGACCGACAATATTAGGGCTAGTTTTTAGCTCAGTTGGTAGAGCGCCGGCATGTTAATCAGAAGGTCGCATGTTCAAGTCATCCTCTACACAATCATGTTTTGGTCAACTCCAAAATGTTATAAAATTTACCCACTCAGTCAGTTTCCTTGTGGTTTTAATCCTAAAGCAAACACTTTTTCCTCGCAATGCAACCCAAAGTATAGAGACTGGTATCATTTATTTATTCATAGGGATAAATAATGGCACTGGTCTTACAAACCCGATGGGCATGCCAATAGGTACATCTGGCAGGCAACCCGTAGGTTCTAAATGCCGGTATCTGGCGTTATTCACAAGCCTCAAGGACGTGACGTCAGATTTGTTTAGAACTGTTTCTGGCGTATACAGGGAACTATACATAAGCACAAAACCACACCATGTTCAGTTACTTTTTGCTCTAATTTAATATTAAGCAACTCCGGGTACTCTCGGCATATGTTGACGAAGTCATTGTCAATGCCAAAACCTGTGTCGTGCGCTTATAGTCTTTTTTCGTGTGTGACATCATGGGTGCCGCCGCCGCGTGCGCCTTGACTAAAGGCTATGGGTGAGGCTGAGCGAAATGGCAAAGAAAGTGCTCAGTATGGGAAAAATAACTAGCAGGATTTTTGACAACAGAGGGCGCAATTTATAAATGTAAGAAGAAGGCCGGAAGAAGGTGAAAGTAAGTTTATGGAGGGTAATTTTGTAGCTCCGTGGATGGAGGGAATGAGGTCTTAAGAGATGTTTCAGCTCACGGTGGCTTGGTTGTTTTCACCTTCACCACTCTCGGAAACGATAGGTAACTTTGATTAAGCAAGATTTTCACAGAACAACAAATAATAAGTAAAAGTAGTAAACAGTCGTTGTGTTTGCAATTGTTAATAGCCAACCTTAAACAAGAAAGGGGGAGGCGGGGCGGGGAAGGGGGGGGGGTAGATGAGTATTTAAAAGAATTAAGAAGTCCAACCTGGGCTACTTGCGATAATAAAAAAACCTCCATCCTCTCGACAATCGGGAGGATGGAGGGTTACGATTATCACAACTTGAACTACATGTAGGTAGGATTAATAATAATAATATTGTTATTTAAACTAAACCTGGGCTAATATTATAGAAGTTAGTGTTGGATGGGCATAATGGGCTAAATAGCATGTATTTTGCTGGACCAATAATTAATTAGCCCCACTTGTGTGGCCAAGGGACAGGAAACCTGAATCCTTGGCCACACGTCGTCACCCACATTTTCGTCAGCCCACCGATTAAAAAATAGAGGCGCATTCCCTAAGAGCGGGTCGGCGATTTAAACCACCTCAATGTGTTCACCTACCTCTTAGCTTGACCTGGGTGTTTTGGGTGAGTACATAAATAACAATTTCAAAAGATATTTCAATTCAAAATTTTCAACTCTATCCGAATTAGATTTTCGCGACATGTACTGAGCGCGGCCATTTTGGATGTGGGCGGAGCGGATACATAAAGCAACCATTGCAGCCTCGCTACCATGGGCAGCGCGCCGTATCGATACCTCTCGTCACTAACCCCTGGTAGGGATGTACTGAGAAACAACGCTGATTGGCTCACAAGGGTGACTACTTTGCGTGCACGCTTGTTAAAAACTTCCGAGCGCATGTATGGCGCTTGTAGGACGCTTAGTACGCGCGTGTGAAAATGCAAGTATTTTGACGCGATTCCATTTCAAATGAATCATGTTTTTACACGGTCACCCTTAATTGCATACAGTTAGACTATCACAAAATCAAATAAGAATGACAGAGGACCAGTTGCTTTTTGACTTGATGCCTCTTTTACGGGTTAATACCGTACTTGAGCGCGCGCGTAGAACGGATCGGCCCAGTCCTAATTAAAATGTGCTAGATTCTAGCACATTTTAATGAACCAATTCCAGGGGTTATGATCGAGCAACCAAACGAAGCCCCACATACCTTGCAGGAAACATGAATGCTTAGAGGCTGGCCTGCAGTAGGCGCTATACAAATACAATATAATAATAATAATAATAATTGCAATGCGCACATCTTCGCTCCGCCCACAATCCGGCCGGCCGGTGACGTCATGAATTGATTGGCATGATTAGAATCAATCCAAAATGGCCGCGCTCAGTACATGTCGCGAAAATCTAATTCGGATAGAGTTGAAAATTTTGAATTGAAATATCTTTTGAAATTGTTATTTATGTACTCACCCAAAACACCCAGGTCAAGCTAAGAGGTAGGTGAACACATTGAGGTGGTTTAAACCGCCGACCCGCTCTTAGGGAATGCGCCTCTATTTTTTAATCAGTGGGCTGACGAAAATATGGGTGACGACGTGTGGCCAAGGATTCAGGTTTCCTGTCCCTTGGCCACACAAGTGGGGCTAATAATTAATATGCTGAGCAAAAACTGGGAAAATGTCAAAAACTGCCACTTTACATTCTACTTTTTTTATAGATTTTTGTAATGCAGGTTGGACTTTATTTTCCCTCATTAAATATTCCCCTCGAGGAATTGGTAGCCACAATGCTAATTTATTGACCTTTAAAAAAGAAAATTCTAGCGAACATTTCATCGCTCAACCAGAACTCGCCCGCACTGATGCCAAAGGAACTAAAATTGTCAAGACCACCATAAACCTTGAAGCACTTCATTTCAGCACTTCATTCAAATTAAAAGTGCCCGTTCCTCTCTCTCTCTGTATACATTCTGTCAACCTTTCTAGACAGGTGAGGGATATACTTTGACCAAATTAAGGGAAATAAAGTGGCAGTCGGGTTCAACATTTTTGCCCCAAAACATAATGAATTTTGGGTAAATAAATTTGTTGTCAGATTTTAAAACTTGGCCCCCATCAGAATCTAACCGAGTGAAGTATTGCACATTGGCATTTGGTAGACCAATCTCACTTCCCTTGTTGACCTGTTCTTAAGTACTTAAATGGTCGTGAAATGGTTGGGTTTTTTTTGCATGATGTCAAAGGGTAGACTTCTAGGTAATTATTTATGTTTTTAAAAGTGAACAAGAGCCTCGAAACCCAACCCTCCCCTTGAAAAAAACAAAAACAAAAAACAAACAAACAAACAAACAAACAAACAAACAAACAAACAGGGTAATAGTAGTTGAGAATAAAAGTAGGATTAGAATTCTCTAACAGAGTTTCAATTTCCAAAGTCTACACCACAACATAGGCCTATGGGAAACACTAACTAGTTCTTTCACAGTGTGACCTTATCATGGCGAACTCAAACAATCCATTTGTGTTTTGTAATTTTTTTTCTGATCCAGACGTGATGAATGAAAGAAATGCCTCGACTATTTCACCTTCTACTACTGGCAGTTGGAGGAGTGGTTTCGTTTGTGCTCCTCTTCAACTCCAATGGACCTGTTATCATCCTGGAGGGGTTTCAACTTGAGGGTCAACGACTAAGTCATAGCAGACTGGTGAATTTCCCCGTTGGGAATGTAAACGACACCTCTAACTGGACAGCAGTCTACTTAGAACACCTAAGAAAGGCTTACGAAACACCAAATGAGGAACATGTCAACCCGCATAATTTCAAACTTCTTTTGGACGAGCCCATGGCGTGTATGGATGTGGAAAGCGCGACTCCAAAGCGAGTCGTGTTACTTGTGCTTGTTTTAACCGTTCATGATAATTATAGACGGAGGCAAGCTATCCGAGAAACATGGGGGAGTCCTAAGGAGCTTGGAGGCCGACCCGTTGTGACGTTGTTCCTTCTTGGCAATTCCAGTAACAGACACCTTGAGAGGAGGATCTTAGACGAGAGCTTACAATACCACGATCTTTTACTCGAGGAATTCGAGGACACCTACAAGAACCTGACCTTGAAGACCATGATGGCGATGAAGTGGGCAAGTACTCATTGCCCGCAAGCTTCTTTTGTTATGAAGACGGACGACGATATGTACGTCAGCTACCTCAATATCCTCAATTACATTATGGTCTCCAATGCCCCAGACACCAACTTGGCTTTTGGGCTCGTACTTGCTGGCCAAGCCCCTGCGAGAGATGAAAGAAGTAAGTGGTATATGTCCAAGCAGTTGTTTCCTGGAGACGTTTACCCACCTTGGCTCTCTGGAGGCGGGTTTGTCTTAGCGGGGGATGTACCAGCGCAAATCTATGCAGCATCTCTTAATATTGACTACCTCCATCTTGAAGACGTTTACGTCGGATTTTGTCTGAAAAAGCTCAAGATGAAACCTGTGATGAATCCACACTTTAATAATATTAACGTGCCGTACTCGTATTGTAGGTACCGTAATATTATCACCTCCCATCACATTGATCCTGAGTTACTCAGGACAATCTGGGCAGATCAGCAGAGAAATAGCCCATGCTGGTTCTTGACCTGAGTTACTCTTGAAAAGGAAGAGAAAGTTGTCTCCTGTTCAAGACCGCCAATCTGCCCGCCACAAATTTGCAACGAACATTTTGCTCAAGTTGAAATGTGCTCAACTCTTTCGAAATGTTCACTGCGAATATAGAGTTGTGACGCCAGATTCCCTTTGTATTCAGGTTCACTTGGAGTTTGTCACCTTTGTTTTCAACTCATGCAATGTCTTAAAAAAAAGTCTTCTATTTTTTAGGACTGAAATTTAATAGTTTGTTTTTTACAGATTTCATTTGTTTATCTTTTAACTTTGTTTTGCCGCTATCAATCAAAGCATTCAAATTTTGTAAAATCTCAATTCTCAACTGTAATGGTCTCCCAACCAGCACGTGGTCTGACCTAACGGTCAAGCGAATCTAACTCAATCACTGATGACTGAGCCAGCAGTGAGCATAGTGTGTGTTCGAATCCCGGTCATGACACTTGTGTCCTTGAGCAAGACACTTAACTTTAACTGTTTTGCATCACCCAGGAGTAAATTTGTACCCGAACAAGTTAGAGATTGTAGATGTAACTAATTCATTTGGTGCACCCTTCCTATTGTGTCTTCATTGTGTGTGCTTAGAATCTCAGAAATTCCTTGGAGAATTTCCATGGGAACATTTTGGGGGACACCCTGTGCCACATGCCGGGCATGGTATAAATTAATTAGCAACCTGTGTCCCATTTGGTTGCTGGTGCTGCATAATCCTAAGGAGTTGAGATGATTTCAGGAATGCTTAAAACTCGATGAAAAGAGGCAGTTAGTTATAGTGTAAGGCGCTTTTGGAGGGGCCTACATTTTTTTAGTAGCCCATTCTAAATACATATAGTAGTAGTATTTTTTAAGTCGGGTTTTGGTCCAATTGAACCCCAGTTTAATAACTTTTTATGGATTTTGACTTTATGATATGCCATATTTTACTGCCATTTTTAATAAAAACCAACTCAATTTTGTCAGCAACTCCAAAAATAATGCCAAGTAAGGTCTGTACTCTAAAAATCTAATTGTAGGGTTTTGTGTAACATTGATGGTTGGTCTCCAGTCCATAGACCTTTTGCCATTTTTTAACAAAGTATTGCCAAATTATAAATATCATCCAAATGACTGATAATGTATTGAATAATTCAATTGAGACCCTTATGAACTGCAACTGAATCGGTTGGTTGTGAAAGTTTTTCTGAACATGGGCTCACAAAAGAATCAAGTCAGTTTGTTTTTCTAACTATCAATAAGTATGCAAATTATGTAAATTATTCACATTGCCTGCAGCAATTTTTTTTGTTCAGCCTGCTCATCTTTTTAAAAACCCAGGTTTCAACATGGAAGCGAATTCCAATTTTATGTTCCAGGTTCATCAGAAAGGGGGAGGTCAACAATTGAATAAATGAATAGATATTAACTAAAATGGGCAACGAATTGACCTTAGAATGGGTATATGCTAATTAGTAACCAACCAATAAGCATTCAGGATGTTATATGCCAGAGAAGGTAAAGTTTTTGTCAGAGATAAGTGTGCATTTTGTAAATTATTTTGATTGCCGCAAAAGTACCAGAGCCAGACAAATCAACTATTGTGAAGAAGTTGCATGAGATACATATGATAGATTCAATCTGTTTAATTTTCTTTTGGGATTATCAGTGGTGTATTGTAATAACTACACTGTGTCTGAAATAATTAAGACTTGTGTAGTAGTTTGTGTAGTTACTTGTTAAGGTTAATCAACAGTGCAAATATCTGAATATTTTTGTTTTTAATTAGTACCTCAAAGAATAATCTCAACCATGTTATTGAAATCATAGATTAAGTATTCATAAGAAACATTAAAGCCACCGACAAATTTTTATCTATGAAATTAGATAACTTATGTGATCTGTTTTTAGTAAAGCAAGAAAGTTAGATGATGTTGCAAACTGAGAGTTTAAATTATAAAAGTATTCGATAACAATCAAGTTATTTCATCTTAATTCCACAGGTTTGAAAAACAGTTGAAGTTCTTGATATTTTATTATCTTGGCAGGATACTATTTCATTTTAATCGACAAATTATTGTTCATAGAAGCCTCTATTTAAACAGTTGTGAGTTTTTAAAGTCAACTCTTACATAGTAATTACCACGGTCTGCCATTGTTTTAATGTCGCTGTGTGGCATAAAAGCATTGTGTCTCTGTACACTTCAGGAACTTTTATTCACTGTCAAAATTGTAATGCAAATGAAAATAACAACTTTCTTCCACTATGCAAATATTGAAAATTTGATGTATGAATCATGAGCAACTCGCTGTGAATAATTAATAGATGTTAATTAAGATCAATTAATAATGTGTTGACGTGGGGGAAAATAGGGAAGCAAAGCTTTTGTACCAGTCTCCGTGGATAGACAACATAAAAGCCATGTGTGGACTGCAAGACAAAACAAAAAGGAGACCAAAAACTAAACAAAAGACAAATCGAGAATTCATAAAACTAAAGGCAACATTCAATGGACATTTCACTTAAGATTCAAGAATGATTTCAGGCCTTGCCCCTTAGCCCACCGAGCTATTAAACTGTGCGTTTTACTTGCCCCCAGGAAGTTTTAGTAGCTCAGATTTTAAATATGTATTGTCATTAATGTGTCATCTTTCTAGTGTATTAATGGTAGCAATCGCTACCAGTTTAATTGTCAAATGAAGTTACATTTTACACACTCACAAATACATTTTCACATTTTTTGAAGTTTGTTGTTCACATCTGAAATTAAAGTAAGAAATATGAGCATAATATAAACAAGTAGGTTGTACAGGTTTTTTTTATAGATAGAGTAGCCCACAGGGCAAGTTGAGACGTGGCGTTTGCTAGCCCGTAACAGTTTTGACTAGACATTGTACACCGGACCAATGTTAAGAGCAAGACATGGTTTTCTTCAAAGTTTTCAGACAAGATGGACAGTTCGTTGTGAATTCGTTTTAGAGAGGCTGTTCTATGTAAAATACTTTTCAGTGAGACTTGAAAAAACTATCTACCCATCGGATACCGGAGGTGAGCAGACGTTGTTTATGTAAACAACAATTTTTATGGATGTAATAATTTGTATGGTGATAAAGAATGGTGATAAGGTTTCAAATAAATTAGTTTAGAAAGTAGTTAATGGTTATAGTAGTTTAACATGATTTTCCCAAGTTAAAAATTGTAGTTTTTTTTCAACTTTAACAATTTAAAATGTTCAAAAACAGGAAAGAACAATGGATATTACAGGCGCGATATTCTTCCTACTTTAGTCTGTTTTCCCCTTCTTTTGCCCTGATTAATTAGCCAGAAAAGTCCATTAAAGCCTACACCGTGTGTACATGTAGGTCAGCCTTTGTACTCAATAAAATGTTCATTCTTTTTTTCCCACGGACCAAATTTCATGGCTGGTATAATAAAAGAGAAATACAGTTAAATTGCCAATTAATCATTCTAATTAATGAATCAACTCCTGATAAAGATTAAAAGTATATTGAGAGTATAAATGTATATATTGTGTTCATTTATTTTTAAATGGGGAAATATAGTTTTTTTTATTTTTATTATTGTATGAACCAAAAATGAAATATAATAGATTTACACTTCATCAACTTGTTGTTTTTGTTTTGAAATGAGTGTAATGATATATATATATATTTTTTTTTTCAATTGGGGGCATTAAGGGTGCTTTTAAATGATTGTATAACCAATATGAAATAAGATAGTTTTACACTTCATCAATGTGTTATTATTTTGGAATGAGTATAGTTTTCTGGGTTTTTTTCTTCAAACATATGGAAATATACAGGGTGTTTTTAAATGACTATGTAACCAAATGAAATAAAATAGATTTAAACTTCATCAATACATGTATGTTGTTATTGTTTTGGATCACTTGTTTTCGTTACTTGCAGTGTGTACTGTGGACCTACCGTTGAGGACATGCCTACGGTATCCCAGAGTGTGACCAATGCAATCTGTCCGTCTAGTACAGGTGCGACGGTGTTGGGTGTGGTGAGGACGGTGTGAGAAGGCTATTCGAAATAAGGAAACATTTTAGAATCGCCAGCACCGCGTTCGCGTGCCCCTCCCCAACCCTCTTCCCTGCAACCCAGTCCCCAATCTCAAAGCGCTTGCCTATTGACAAATCGTTCAGATTGTGAGGACTTTTCGATGGGGAATATTTCTTCTTGGTCTCTAACTTCATGTGCACCCACCCTTCGCTCCGAGAACAATACATTTTGTATCCATGATTTATTCTTCGAACATGTCGGAGTAAAAGTTTGTTTTTAAAGCTGGTCTGAATCCAGCCAGAATTTTTTATTAATGTGACATAAATCGCCAATCCATCTTTGGAGTCTTACAGCTCCATGCCTATACCCACTTGTTCTTTTGTTTTATCCACCCGCATTGACTTCTAATTATAGAGGGCGCCATTCATTCATATAGGGTGATCTGGTGCCAGTGTATGTACTCATTCACTCAATGGATTTCGTCTGTTCACCAGACAGCCTACAAATTGTCAACATACGGTCAGTCAGACCGTAGCAAGGACACCTTGGGAACATAAATTCATCCAAGAATGCGTCGGGGATTGAGGTATAATTTTTTCCCATCGCAAACATAATTATGCCCTCTGCTTGCCGTCATGCTCGGCATCATGACGGCATCCGGAACAACCACCAATGCAGCCAGTGGCAGTATCAATACTTCAGTTTATTTGTTCAGTAAAAACAGCAACACCACTGCCCTGGTACTAACACTAACCATGGAGGAAGAAAATTAGACTTCCTCCATGCACTAACATTAACAATAAAATAACAAACATTAATAACGCAACAGTACCAGTTGCGGTAAAATATCGTCACCCTCGTCAGGCCTCTTGATCCTCCTCGAGGTTCAAGGGTTACGATTAACGCAACTAAATCTACCTTTGTAGGCTATTTTTGTTGTTGCTATGCACTAGTTGCAAGGCCCAACTTCTGTAGCTGGGGGGGGGGGGGGGTGTACTGCGTATTGAATTCTTTAGTGAGAATGTTCCATGTTTGAATTGATAAAATAAAGGCCTTGGGATACTCCTAGAGCTATTCGGTTCGTTCCCCGGTCGGGGAGATGATAGCGGAACGAACCGAATAGTTCTAGGAGTAGCCTTGGGATGTCATTGTCAGAGTTCTTAGTTCCTAGTCACTGTCATTTTGTGTCATAATTTCCACAAACATTAAAGAGTTATAAAAATGACATGTGTCCCCTTTCTTCATGTCAATATCAGACAGTGCACTCTCCATGAAATACTAAAATTACTGTTTCATTGAGTTGTGTATAAGTTGTGTGTGCAGGAAATCCAGTCTCTGTGGCTCTTCTGTAAATGTGATGTCAGAGGTCACATGGTCCATAGAACTTATTCATTTATTCCTTATTCTATCATGATACAAATAAGCATCCTATTATTAGTAAATAAATCTTTAACTTTTCGCAGGTACAAAAGACACAAGCGATGTCCAGGAAAATACCCATTTCACTAAGAGTTGTTTGTGTTAGTCTGCTTGTAATCTACCTATGGAAAATCAGAGGACCGGCAGAAATTGTTCCTCGGCCTGAAGTGGACATAGACAAGTTAAGTCTCGTAGAGTGGCTGAAAAACGATGATCTAAATTTGACTAAGTCAAAGGAGTGGACGTCAAAAAGCTATACTGAATACTTAAGACAGGCTTACGAAACACCAAATGAGGAACATGTCAACCCGCATGATTTCAAACTTCTTTTGGACGAGCCCATGGCGTGTATGGATGCAGAAAGCACGACTCCGAAGCGAGTCTTGTTACTTGTGCTTGTTTCAACCGTTCATGCTAATTATAGACGGAGGCAAGCGATCCGAGAAACATGGGGGAGTCCTAAGGAGCTTGGAGGCCGACCCGTTGTGACGTTGTTCCTTCTTGCACGTACAAAACACTTGGAGACGAATCTTCATGAGGAGAGTGCGTTGCATCATGATCTTTTGATGGAAGATTTCGAGGACACCTACAAGAACCTGACCTTGAAGACCATGATGGCGATGAAGTGGGCAAGTACTCATTGCCCGCAAGCTTCTTTTGTCATGAAGACGGACGACGATATGTATGTCAGCTACCCCAATATCCTGAACTACATCTCCAAATCTGAGATTCCCACAACGGATCTTGCCGTGGGGATGAAGATAGCCGGCGAAGCTCCGATCCGCAATACTAACAGCAAGTGGTACATGCCAGCGGAGTTATTTCCCGGAGATGTTTACCCACCGTGGCTCTCAGGCGGTGGCTTTGTCTTATCCGGTGATTTACCCGGACGAATCTATGCAGTGTCTCTTGATACCAAACTGCTGCATCTCGAAGATGTCTTCGTTGGTGTTTGTCTCGAAAAATTGAAGATAAGTCTAATGATGAATCGCCAATTTTCTAACAGGAGATCCACGTACTCTTATTGTAAATTCCGTAATATTATAACCACTCACGGTGTACCTTATCGAGACCTAAAGGCAATTTGGAATGATCAACTAGTTGACAAACCATGTTGGTTCTGGACATAATTGGGAAAAAAACCCTCTCCATCCACTGTTAGTCATCACCTTTTTCTTCATTATTAGATTCTGAGACAAAAAAAGGTCCTAAATACCCCAAAATGATTATAATTTTAGTCACAAAACACAATGAGTCATAAAGTGGCAGTCATATTCTTAAATCATTAAATCTTACCACAAACATTTTCTTTGAGTATAGGCACCAGAGACCCTAAAAAAATTCCCCGAAAATTTGTCTTTGGTCTTCTTTTTGACACAAATCAGTTGTTTTTTCCCCAGCAGTGTTCTCCCTTTTAATAACAGTTGTCCGCCAGCCAAATGCTAGTTAAAAACTTTGAAGCTGACCAGTCACAATTCTGTCCAACTAGTCAAGCTGGCAAGTTTATTGACCTCCCACTACTACTACATGTAAATCACTGATTGTTCATATAGTAGCTTCAAATCCCACAGTGTACAATGGGAGCCATAAAACATGGACCAGAGAAAAAGCTGGTGGACCAGTGAAATGACAAGGTAACTGGTCCTCTTTGCTAGTCACTGAAAAAGTTGAGGGCAAACCCTGCTCTGTCTGGTTTCCTTTACTTGTTATTCCTTTACTGGTCCTACAAATACAAAGTGCCAGACTGTTTCCCCCTCCAACCTCAGCTTTGATTAATGATATGCATGTATTCATCACATGACTGATAGTAACAAGAAAAGTTTTGTCATTTTAAACTTTGTAATTATTTATTTATTAATACATATATTTTTCAGGGTGGGTAAGATATTACTTAAAGGTGCTTTTTCGACTGATCAAAGCATGCCTGTTGTGGTTGTATGTGGATTTATTACCCTCCTCCCTTACAACAAGCGCGTATGCACTCTCTACAGACTTGATAGGGGAGGATGCGTGCATGCAGTAACTGGGTGAGAGTTCATAATTCCATGTACAGCCACATTAATGTAATTCCTTTGGTATGCACTGTGTTTCTACACACTTGTACATATTGTTTTGTATTATCATATTATTTGTTTATAAATGTTGAACAAGTTGTTACGCTTGTTTGAAACAAACTTGCCATCTGTTTTGCAGACTTCTCTTCCTGTCAGAATGGGGGTTTGAATCCCGGTCATGGCACTTCTGGTCTTGTTTTGTAACAAACCCTACATTGTGGATGAAAAGGTGTGTCATCCCTTTTGACCCTTGAAGATAGAATCACTTTTAATAATATTTTCTCAACAAGTAGACGCTGTATTCAACTGAAACTTTCACAGGTGACTTTTAGTGTTACCTTTATCGATAATTTGGCCTATAAATCAGCATTACGTTGACAGTCCATGACTCTACCTTTAACATGTACTACACTTGTATCTTAGAAGGTAATTCATCGGTCGTCACCTGGTTGTAGGTACTTGTTGCCCATATTGTTTCAAGATTTGCAAAAGTTGTGGAGTGCTCTCACTGTGTCCCCAAAAGTTCTCTCTGCATGATGTTTTTCAGATTTCTTGCAATATTCTTGACCCTTCTTTTGCCGAAGAAGGTTAAATTGTTGATGTTGGAATTTTTAATTAACATTCTTTACTTTAAAGAGAACTGTAAAATGACGAGTTTTTATGAAAGAGTCCTGTGTTGTTTTCTTTTTAAAACCATAATAATTACTGCTGTTAAACTTTCACTTGAAGATTCAGTATTGTGCACCAAATGCAACCTTTACATCTCGTATTATTTGGACGAGCGCCCTCTATAGAATTTAGACGAAGATTTTAATAGGATCCTCTGTACAATAGTGTTGAAACCAAAATTATAGGGCCTATAGCTCTACCAGTATATTAGGCTGTAAATTCTAAAGTTTTACTTTGACGTCGCATTTTTCTAATTTGGAGGATTTAGGTAAAGCAACATTGACTTTTTAAACCTCCATTGTTTGGGATTTTAACTTTAAATTTAGGATCGTAAAAGTTATTTCTACTCTATTTATTAGTTATGAGAAGTCAGAAGAGGGCGCGAAACTTGTACCTTTAGATCAAAGACACATTACGTCGGTGGTTTGAATGCTAGTCTTTTGTTTCGCTGGGTCCGTATTCGATGAGAAATACGGATCAACGTTTCGACCGATGATGGCGGTATTCCCTTTAAACGAGAACCACTGTTGTAGCCCTTCATTGCCTCTTGGTCACAGTTTTTAAAATGCGTTACAGTGACGTACCGACGAGATGTCATTTAATTTGTAGAAAGGGCTCTACTATTTTTGATTTTTTTTTATTTCAACCATGCTTGAAGTTGTTACTTCAAGTAAAGGAAGCATAGTGGTCGTGTGTATCGTTTTGTAGAATTGTTGTGAAACACCCGGGAAAATTAACTGTAACTTGATTTCTTCGGATGGGACATTAAGCCGTAGGTCCCGTGTACTAGGACAGGAAGTGTACTTACAAGAACCCAGAACACTTATCGCGGAAGAGTAGGGGTTCACCCCGGTCTTTCTGGTTGACATAGCAAGCACCCTTATTTACGGGTTTCCTCAGTCTTGCGAGTTGCAGCATTGATAAAGCTCACTTATGAGACATCCTTGGTTTCAGAAATATTATTAAAATAATTATTTGTGTAAAATTTACGTCAGCGAGAACATATCGCAACACATGGAGCCGTTTCATGGAACTTGATGTGTGTGGGACATACCCCCCCCCCGAAAAAAAAACAGCAACCCAAAACAACAACCACAAGGTAATAACAGCTCGGCGTGGGCGGTTTATACGTAACGATTGAAATAATGATGTAAACATCAAGTAGGCTATATATAATTCTTGAGGAATTGCATGGTGAGGTATCAATGTATGTTCGTAGCCTCGGAGCTAACGGCTAAAACACGTAGATTTCATCTGCACAAAACATAGTTAGATTACCAGAAGGTTCCACTTTATGTGTATTGCTTGTTCCATATGAACTTTGCTTCGCAAAATAGTAGGCCCCCTATGTTGATGATAAAACAGTTTATGACGTCCCCCATCCTGACCATAGTACTACAGAGGGATCAAACTGTTACACCCTTGACCTCTTTTTTGATGAGCTGAAAAATATTCTAAAGATGACTGGCTTGGCATATACGGCAAACCTTTATTTATAGTGTGTTTGAACACGTTAAAAGACCGTGCAAGTTGGACCCCACGTAGGCCTACATTGCTTTAACGCCCGAAGGAAACAAAATTCGCGCACTATAACGGGTCCCAAAGATCGAATACACGCGAGACTGGCATAGTCAATACACAAAGAAGACTAATTGAAGACCGTTTTCGAAGGTGTCTCTTTCATGTTATTTCCGCCTGCTCTCTTAAGATTGTAGTCCGACAAAGAGCTTTCGATCGTCGTGAAATCTTTAATACTGAACACAGACACCGAACATCGAGCCAAAAAATGTCACATCCGGGCATGAATGAGCCTCTTAATAAGCAGTTCATTTTGGATGTGAGTTGAACGGATTCCAGAGTCTCGTTTGACGGTCAGAGCGACAGAGCGACAAGGAACATGGGTTCAGTTACTCCATGGACCATTTTGGCTCTCGTCAGCCACCGTTGAATCGAATAAGTGGAATGAAAATGCGTGTGTACCGCCCTGGTGTCGATTACGCATTACCCGACAGTGATAAATTGCACAAATATTGACGCCGATTTTAGATCGGCATGGTCTCGTGTAATACAAACCCACTCCACGCGAATAACCGGGACCATTGTTCGAATTCGATGCCGAGTCCACTGTTGACGTCTTGTATCTGATTTCGGGGAGGACTCCTCGTCTCTCAGGAAAGAGTCATAAAAGTCTGAGCCAGGAATTCATCGGGAGTGATCTGAGATGAGGGCAGTAGAACGGGAATCAGAGACAAATCTACCGGACAATTTCCGTCCTCGATCTGGGCTAGTGTGGGATATCGATTAGGTTTTTTTTTTTTTTTTTTAAATACGAACTAGTTCTTCTGCACTTGTCGAGCAAGTAATCTACAGTCTCGTGCTGGTGTTAAAGCGAAATCAATTCCGTTCTTACTGCCGGGAGTTACGCAGACAATCTCAAAGAAGTACCGTGTTGATTCTTTCGACAGGAAACACCGTCGTAGATTGAACAGGCAGCATGCGACACCGACGCTCAATATCCCCAAACCGTGTTGGCTTACTAAAGATGGGGTTAGGCGAAGTGCATGTGTGACAAAAAGAAAAAGAGAAGAGAGACAGAGAGAGAGAGAGGGAGAGAGAGAGAGAGAGAAAAAAAATAAAATCGAAAAACCATCAAATGATTGTATTTCCCATTAGTGTAATAGTAGGCCTATAGCAGACATTCCACCGCTAGTAAATCGGTCAGCATTTAATAGTGGAAAAGCATTTACTATGTATTGCTCTGTTGTACTTAAAGGGGCGTTCAGGAAAGCCTAGAGCATTCCTGGGGGTAAAAAAAGTTCACTGCAGTTTTCGGGTTTAACTGGAACATCATTTGCAGAAGATATCAGTGAAACAATAATATCAAAAATAATTGTGCGCAAGTTATACACGAGAAGCAATGTTATTAACAGGTTTAATTTTGTTTTAAGAATGTGTTAGGTTGAATGTTTCAGGGATTGTGCAAAACCCTTGGTAGGATTGAAAATATAATTGTTCATAGATTTGCACATTGCTTAATTGATATGGGCATTGTGGAACAAATTATATCGAAAATTCTTTGCTTGAAATGCTTGAGAATTGAGTGAGATAATTAGTTTTGAACTTTCGAGTTGCAATCACGATGTCTGAAGAATGAGACCATAAGGGGTGGTGGAGGGGGGGGGGGAGGGTAGGTTGGGGGATGTCACTATTTTCTTGTAACTCCGAAGACCGATTGAGCCTTTTCGCAGGTTTGTTATTTATGATTATGTTGGGTCACGTAAAAGTACGGATACAGATTTTCGATAGTAATGTTGCCCACGAGCTCCAAAGGGAAAATGTAACCTGTCGATATTAAAAGGTTTCAGCATATAACATGATTTTTGTCGTCATTCTCTGCAATAGTTGAGACCTCTTCAAAAGGAACTCTTATAAAATGAACCATCCTGACATCAAGTTAACCTCCCACGACTAGAAAATAAGACCCAAAGGCTCTTAGCATTGATACCATTTAAATGTATTTTTCAGGGGGCGGATCCAGATTTTTTTCAGAAGGGGGAAGGCGCATACTGTTAGATTCCCAAGATGGAAAATGTCAGTATTCCTGGCTGTTGTTTGAAGTTGGTTAAGGCGGCGTGGGGTACGGAGCCCGCTTCAGGACCTCGATAACATTTTAAGTATTAGGTGCTCCCAATTTGCAATCTATAGGGCATTTCACTGGGAGGTGATGTTTTACAAGTTATGTTTTACCCACTTTAAACTTGGGAATTTTATTTATTTGTCGTTCAATTATTATTTTTCTGGGGGGGGGGGGAGGGGAGGCACAACCCGCTGCATCCACCTCTAATTTAACCTCGAACCTTGAACCTCGAACTTTGCACTTTGCACTTTGCAGCCAAAGCCTGAAACTCAATTTTCAAGTGATTTTGGAACTAACTTATGGGACCATTTGATAATGAGTGAAGACTCAAAGAAAGAGAGAGAGAGAGAGAGAGAGTTTGTGTGAAACCTTTCTGAACTTTAAGCGGGGCAGACAGTGGAAATATTTGGGAGAATGTGCCTTTGATGCTACAAGCGCGGATTTTGGAAGGCGGAGTTTGTCATGAGGCAGATATTTGATAGGACCATCGAAGGTTTGTCTTGAAAAAAACCTGAATACCAAGAAATGGCAGCCATTTTGAGTATTTCTGAAATTGCTCGTTATCGTGACCTACATTTTCTTAAAGGACGGAACTGCGATTTCTCTGTATAGCCAAACATCTTTCTCATGACATAAGTCTGTGTGCCAAATTCCAAAACTGAAAACGAAAACTGTTTTTCCATTTAAACGAAGACAATGTACTTTTCTCTGCACCCATCTCAGATTATCTTATACAAAATAGTAAATGGCTTAACAAGAGCGCTAAAAAGGGGCTTGTTTTAAGAAACTTACAATTGGAAACTGCAGTTTTAAGTGGCCAGAAGTTCCCCCACTGGAAAAAAACCCCGGTGTGCCCCTTGTGCCCCCTACTTTCATCGCTGGTTAGTTCTATAGAAAGTTAGGGGATGGGAATGAGTCGATCCTGCCATTTTACCCCCCCCCAATTCTACTCTTTAAGATGCATGTTACCGTTGTATTTCCGTTGATAGCGCTGTACCGTAATGCCAGACAATAACATAGGTGAACACCAGCCCCAGTCGTTTTTCCTTTTAATTCAAATGAGTGCCATTTCCACTGTTTTCCTTCCATATCCAAAGATAATACCGAATGATTTACTCAACTCGGTGATGTATGTACGTTCTGGATTAGGAATGTTGCCGATTTGCTTCCACAGGCGGAGGGGGGGCTGCATAAACATGGCTTTGATTTGTGAGACAACATGCCGGCCAAAAGGCGGCAAAAAACACATAAAAGGAGGTCACCAGTCTGAACCGAAAGGGATTACAATGTAAGTTGCGCCTAGACAAGGGGGTAACATTAACCGTTATGTTTGAATGACGCAGGAAGTATTACAGCGTGGCAGACACAATTTGTTGCAGTTTCAGCGATCTTCAAATTATAATAACCCCAAAAAGGGCTGCCTTGGTTTAAAGTAAACGTGGTCTAATGCCTAAAGTCGTTTTGTCTTTGGGAAAAATAAGTTTATAAATTTGATCGTCAAAATGTTTGCTTTGGGAGGGAAACTCGCATTGTACTTTTCCAAAAACATTATCCGAATAATCATACGTAGGTTAAGCTCTGGTTTTCTTGATCACGTTGGCACTCAAGTTAGTGAGACTTTTTGATCGCTAGGTGGCAGCAGATGCCTACTATACCATGGTTAGACTGACCTGGTACTAGGTCGGACCTATGCTTGTGCACAGGACTGTGAAGTCCTCACACTGACAAGCGGTGGCCATTTTGAAACTCGCAAAGAGAGAGAGAAAAAACAAGTTTAATACACACAGTGCGTATAAAATATCTGAAGTACTTTGTGAATAAAGGAAGGAATTTTGATTCATCAACAAGTTTTTCTGTATCCCTAAAGCTTGTTAATGACCAACAAGGTTCGTTTATTCATTGCATACCGGTGCTTCTATAAAACATTTCCATCAAAACATACGCGGTACGCGTTGATAATGTGCTATCATGTGAGTTTCAAAATGGCGTCCACTGACTTCAACCATAGAGGAAAGACCAGTCCATGCTCTATGCTTCAACACACACACAACCCGCTATCCATTGCGTATATACATAGAGCAAGGACTTTGCTCTATGGTATAATAGAGATTAAATGACACATGCTCATAATTACGAATTACCCCGTCTGCTGCTACCTAAAACCGTATAAAAGTCCAACTTGTCATGTATAACGGGTAGTTGTGATTTCAATAAAAGTACCTCTTTAATTCATTTCCCTTCCATTATGGATGATGACGAAGGTGATCATGAAGTAAGTAGTGACTACGCAACGTCATCGCTTACGTCACCTCGTAGATCCTTACAAGGTGCTATATGGATCTCACAATCCCAAAACTTTTTAGCATACCTGTCTTAAAGCATCTGCACGTCAGAATAAGGATCTAGATTGACGGCGCATGACAAATGCTTTTTGTTATTATCACTGTTTAATAGGTGTTAATTTTTGCATCGGGAATAGACATTAATGTTGTGTTACCCCTATACTCAATACTTTCCCGAGTTCTGTGAAAAAAAAACACTGGCAAATTACTCGGGTGGGATTCGAACCCACGACCTTTGCATCGGGAATAGACATTATTGTTGTGTTACCCCTATACTCAATACTTTCCCGAGTTCTGTGAAAAAAAACCCACACTGGCAAATTACTCGGGTGGGATTCGAACCCACGACCTTTGCATTGCTAGAGCAGATGTCTTACAACTATAGACCACCGAGCTAAGCCCGATCTATCAGTGGTTGTTTTCGTTAACCATCGTCGTCGTCGTCGATGATGAAGAAGTGTATTGCTATGGCACGATGTGGGTTGAAATGAAGATATCATTCCGACAGACTACCAGTCGATATACCGTAATATTCTTTTCAACAATTACACTGCACTATACCCTTATGTTTTGAGGGCATGCACTAAACGGACAAAGATATCTGCGAAAACGTGACAAAACTTTGCTTTACATATATCAATTATTAACGCCAGATTAAAGCTTGCGACCAGTTCTGCAGAAAGCCCAGCTGAAGGTCAGAATTCCCCCTTCTTTATTAGACGCTTCAGAAACGTAATAAGCAGAGCGCCCACGGTTTTTGTTGGTAACGCATCAAAAGACATTCTTTGATCGAAGCAGATTATTCGATTTTTTTTACGGACCTGTTTTTGTCCGCGTTTTTGGAGAACCCGACTGAAATCACATATAAATGTGTTGACCTAGATTAGCTTTGAGTGCATTATTTCGAAGCGAAAACCATGATGCAACACAGAGCCCCAGCCAATTTGAACACCACTTACACGGGATAAAAATAGGGGAAAAAAAGCCAAAAATTTCTTTTGGAAATAATTGTCAAAGGCACTGCGTCCATTAAAAACAGTCTTGATTTGGGGTACGATTTAATTTATAATGATAAAAAGCTCTGATATCACACCAGAAACTAACTCCCACATCACGTCCACTGTCATTTTACAGCAGACTGATTTTTTGGGGGGCTTATCGCAACATCTTGAGTCCCCCAACAATTCTGGAAGTACTCGCCTCTTCATTCCTTGCCGGTAATTAATTCCATAAAGTGGAGCCCAAATGGCTGTGGACGGTTGACTGACGGTATATGCCGATTCGAGATACCCCTATTATTCATTGACATGACGGCCAACTTTGCTGAAGCACGCGTCTGACTGTGTCCCCCCCTTCCTTGCGATTTGAAAGATAATTCCAGTGGGATCAAAAATAAAAAGGCCAGATTCAGAGTGAATCTGTGCCGAAGTGTACGCGTTAAATCCATGACTTGACAGCTGGCCTCGATAATAACTCTAAAAAACCGTCTGCACTTGTGAAGATGAGACAACAATCAAGTGTACCTCTTAAATACTTTCTTTATAGGTCTCACCCCATAACTAAGACTTGTCATTTTTGTTGACTATGTTCTGAGAAATTTGAGAATGTGCCTGCAGAGGTAGCCATAGAACTCACGTACTTTTTAATGTGTTTTAAAAATTTATATTAAGATTAGTGATATCACGATTTGTTCCCAATTTATATGCCCATCTCTGCGACAATTTTAATGCCTTTATTCGACAAAACAATAATACGAAATTTGTAAATACTCTACTTCAATCTTCTAATGACACTTTCTGTAGAAGTTTCATTTACTTCCTTAACGCACATTCCTGGGACAACAGTCCAAGCGTTGAATTGCTTCCCGTCGACCAACTTCTCTGTCTCAAATAATATTGGTTAAAACCAAAACTGTGGCGAAGGGCACGTGCAAGTTTATAGTGTGCTGAAGAGCATTGTGAAGAGGCCATTTTATTTACGCAGCTACTTCTGAAGTGTGTCAAAGGTCAGCATTGAATGCGGCGAATCGTTGAGGGATTTGCCAAAAGACACAACGCCTTTAACAGTCTTTTCATGTAACCCGATGACGTATGAAATTTGATAGCAAGTGATGAGAGGGTTCTATTCCAGTGGATAAACCTATAATTTAATTTCAAAGTTAAGGTGAGGAAGTGGTCCATATTTTGGAGATCAATGGCAGCTCTTCACAGCAAGGAAATTACAACAAAAATCTTTAGTTTAACCAGGATATCTTGTAGGCTAACGAAATAATATATGCATTAAGTTGTATATAAAGAAACGTAAGTCAATTACGACTTGCTCTCGGGTAAGACTTGAGACTAAACATGATTCTCTTTTGTGTGGGTGTCCGACTAACCGAGTTAGTACAGGGAGAAACTTTTCTTGTTTGTCCATAAATGCAGTCGGCAGATCAATTATTAGTCTGCAACTTGTAAAAGACTTGTAAAAGTCACTCCACAGTTTATTGGAATCGACCAAGATATGACGCAAAGTCATCCCATCACATCAGGGGACGTTTCTTGTTTTGTGTTAAGACGTCATGGAAGACATAAAAAAAACCAGGAATTACGGTTGGGACTGGGCTCTTGAACCTTGAGGCGCCATGAGCCGTAGCGTCGGCTCCCTCAGAAGGAGGGGATTTGCTTGCAGTTGCAACAATCTCTGCAGTTTTAACCATCGTAAATCGTATGTTGACACAGCCAGTTTCTGTTATTTTATTACAACTGTGCCCATGTCCTACAACTACACCGCAAAGTGTGTGTGTGTGTGTGTGGGGGGGGGTGTCATTTTGACCAGTGATGACGGGACCTTTCTATTGTAGCCACCCTCATTTATAAAATAGCTAAACCCGTCAGAACTTCCGTGATTTGACATTATTTTTCAAACGGTTCTGTAGATCCCCAGACCCGTTCGCCGAATGAGGCTGTGCCTTCTCGATTTTTCTGTTATTATTTCCCCTCTCGAAAAGTTTTCTGTTTTTAAAGTTAAGATATTACTGAAAAGCTTTTGAAAATAAAGACAAACCCATTCATGTTTTATACCACAAGCCTTTTGTCATAATAAACGATTTTTTTTGTGTGGTTAAAACATTATTAAATATACAAAATACAAAAATTCTATCGGAGAATGGTCTTTCATTCTAACAGTTACTTTGTCGTGTTCACGTAAGTAGGACGAAACGAAAAGTTACCGGAGAAAGGGCGGCGTAAATAAGTGTGCATAATAATTGTGTTTTAAGAAATCTGAGCGGGAAAGTTTGATCTTTTTTTTCTTTTCAATTCATAACTTCTTATAGGAAGTTTAAGTTTGCATGGAAATGGGGAACATGTTGTTAATGAAGTAATTCTAGCTACAGTAATTTAACGCTAATGACATTATATTTTTATTAGGAGCCATTACGGTCATCTGTTTTTCGAAGAAAAAAACCATTTGTGTGTCTGGAAAAAGTGCATATAGAGCCTTAAGCCCTAATCTATTTGCAGGGCAGCCAAGTATTGAAGGAGAATGGGCAAATAAAACATTCTCAGCGATTATTAAGTGACACAACTCATCAACGCATAATGACTTATGCAATAAAACAAAAAAACAGAAAACAAAAGAGAACAAAAGTTAGTCAGACCGTGAAATTGTCCAATTAACTGCCTCAAGAAACAAGAGGTCGAATTACAACTGCCTGGGTTCAAATTTGGTGCCCTATTTTGGTCGAGCTGCGAGTGAGTTTCTTATTACTACACCATCACATCGCTTGCGATTTAATAAGAGTAATAATGTAAAATATACGAGTCGTTTTCATCGATTCGTACGAAACGAAGTCATGTACAGAGACAACTTGAAACCCATTTTGCAAGGTCCGGTTACATCGGGCCCATTAGGGCTATCAGCTCTAAGTGATCATTTTGCTGTAGCGCGCCCTCTGTTGAATATTCAACATGGATAGATTCTGGCACTTACCGAGTAAGTGACACAAGAAGGACGGGTATGTTGGGATGGAGTGGAATGCCGTATACTGCCCACCCACCACCACTTACATAGGTCTCTCATCCTTCTCTCTAACCTCGGAAGGTGCACTAAGTCCTGCTCAGTTATCAAAGTATCTTCTCTGGCCTGTATATTATGGAACATTGTCTAATTCAGCAACTTTGTACCAATTTCTATCATAAGTTGTTCACTGATCGGCTTAATCAAACATTAATATTGTCAAAGACCAGTAGATACACTTTAAATGACCCAACAAATAATACACAATAATAAATAAAAACCTTTGAAAATTTAAGCTTAATCAGAGTCACGAGAGAATATTGACCCACATCAAAATTATTACATTTTTTGTTTTAGTTTTCAAACATCTGGCTTCGGCTCGCAAGATAACGATTAACTGTTTGACTCGTTTCTCAAAATCGTAAGTATTTCAGGCAAAAATATTTAAGGGGAAGTTTTTTTCCACCAAGACATCTTTACACAATGTCAGGACTATGTGTACATCTGAGAAAATAGAATTAGCTTTTGCAAACAGCTTACCAACCAAGAGAGCCTGATATAAATACAACAAATAGTTAATGGCCTGACGTTTCGACCCTAGCAGAGTCTTTGTCGAAGATAGTTTGACAACACTACACACATAAACAGGTATGCTGGCGTAACTGAAACAGTCAAGTGGAAAGAAATGAAGAGAAAGAGAGAGAGGGGGGGGAGAGGTGGGGGGGGGGGGTAGAAAACACACAGAAAAACCGAGTGATGGAAATGAAAAAAGCGACATCTGGGAACATTTGTATTGTTAAATCCTACCAATGATGCTCACACCCTTTAAGTCCATATGTTTTGTAATAACTGCTATCACAACCACAACCACAACCACAACCACAACCACAACCACAACCACAACCACAACCACAACCACAACCACAACCACAACCACAACCACAACCACAACCACAACCACAACCACAACCACAACCACAACCACAACCACAACCACAACCACAACCACAACCACAACCACAACCACAACCACAACCACAACCACAACCACAACCACAACCACAACCACAACCACAACCACAACCACAACCACAACCACAACCACAACCACAACCACAACCACAACCACAACCACAACCACAACCACAACCACAACCACAACCACAACCACAACCACAACCACAACCACAACCACAACCACAACCACAACCACAACCACAACCACAACCACAACCACAACCACAACCACAACCACAACCACAACCACAACAACAGCAATAACAACAACAACTACAACAAAATGCTTAAAATCCCCTTGATGTTCGTGAGCACGTCGTCGAAAAACAACGGACAATGGCCACGTGAATAGACATGTTTGTTTACCATTCACATTTACGTTGTAAAACATCATTGTTGATTTTCTTAGGAATGACGCTCGAACAATAATAACAGTCATCGGTCGAAATTTGATAAAAATCGATTCATAATTTGTTACACATCTCGTTTAATAACATTACAAATAATTGTAATGGCAACCACCCCCACAATCTGCTAAACCTTGCAGATACCACCTGTGTTACGGTCTACCTACGCACACTGTACTAGGATTGATTAAAGGGCGTAATGATAGCTGTTTCATCCTGAAACAATGTCAGCTTATCATTCTAATTTCCATTTCTAAACATGTCTTTCACAGCGTGACGAGTATAAGGAACATTTCCCGATGCGTCCGCAAATATCTAAGTACCGGGAACAGGTGCACGGTCTTTCGCGCCATAAACAAGGCAGTGCTCCATAAGCATTAAACATGACCCCAGAAGTGGGCCATCGTAATTGAATTGAACGCCAATTGGGTCAATTAACAACAAGATATGATTCGCTAAACTCCCCGAGGGGAAGTAGACCGTGTTTATTACGTCATGTAACCTGATCAAAACGAATGTACCTCACCTGCTTCGATTGCTGTCAGTTTTAGGGTGGCGGGAAACGCAAGAGTGGCTTCAACAACAAACAAAAAAAGTAGTTAAAAAAACTAGTTAGGGCACAGCATTTTCAATCGGAGAGCACGCTGATTTTAAAGCCCACACCAGCACCAATTTTTCCTGCCTGAAACGCTTTTTGAAAAATCGAGAAAAATAGCCTTTTAAGACGCAATAAATCACCGTTACTCATTTTGATTTTAACCGAAATCAAAACAAGCCCTTTATGAACAGCACAACAATGTCCCAAAATAAAGCACAAACCGTTTTCATTGTCTTCACTGGGACTTGACTGCCAAATCTAACGGCATTTTCCAATCAATTTCGATCATGCTGACCATCATTCTGTCATGTCATTTGCTGAGTTCCCCGTTTGTAGTCGCTGGTTGCAGACGCCGATTCGTACGCAGTTTGGACACAGACGTTTCCCGCCCTTTCAACCTTGGATTCGCATCACCGTCTTTGGAAATGCAAAACAAGCTGTGTCAAATTAATTCGAATTTGCTCTCGCCAGCCGTTGAGCCGTCTGGTCACCAGAGCGTAAAGAATGTTGAAGAAACCGCATACACATTTTTATTAACGGTCTCACCAACCTTTTGCCCGAAAATGATTTTTACCTGCAACCATGTTCTCAGAGAGGTGAGTTTTTTTTTTTTTTTTTTTAATGTCAAACTTAAAACTTTTTTTCTGATGAATAATGAGCGCAAGTTGATTTTTATGATCATGTTTACATGTTCTGTTGGAATTTCAACCTAACGAGTTATAAGAATTTCCTGCCGAATCTACAGCCCAGTCATTTTCCCTGGATCAGGAACCTGTCTGATGACAGAGAAGCAATTAAGGGTAGATTTAAAGCCGTCTACACGAGCCTTCTTGTTGGTGGTGGGAATGGTTGTCGACTTGCATTGGTAGCCAACGCGTTACGGTCATGAACCATAATACACACAGAGGCCAGTTGGGGGTCTCTACTTAATATTTGGTCATCCAAAAGTCGTCAGACATCTTCTCCCGTTTGCCAACCTCCTTCTCTGGGGTCCGCACCAGTATAACAGACTTTAGTTTCTCCCATCTAAACCAACGTAGACCAAACTGAGGCTGTGAGGAGAAATAGTCTTGTTCTTGTTCTTACATTGAATTACCCTTCATTACTGTTATTGGAAACAAGGAACATGAACAACCTGGTGGCAGCTAATAATGGTCTATAGGATCTATCTGCGGAGGTGGCTGATGAGAACTAAATTCCGCCTTGAGTGGGGTTGGGGGGGGGGGGTAAGGTCGACCCTTTCTCAACCCAAGTTCTGAAAGTCTCGCCTCCTCTATTAAGAACATTTTGAACGCTCTGTTCGGTAACAACCTCCCCTTCTCTTGTTTCGTCTCCCCATCTTAGTACTGAAAAAAGGGCATAGCCTTGTGCTGGGTGATTGGATAAGGGGGCGGGGGGTCATCCCCAGGAGAGGCTTACCCCTTTAGGGGTGTCAATGGCCCTGCACCGTGGCGTGTCAATAAGGGGAAGATATCACATCCCCGTCCTGATGAATGTGCAGTGATAAAAGTACCAACTTTGACCCGACTAGTAACCATGCCCATGTATGGACGAATGTCTTTCCTAACTCGATTCGTTCATCCATCTCGATGGAGGCATTCACCCCTCCCTCCCCCACAGACAAAGTCATCAATTTTGGATGATTCTTGTAGTTTCTGAAATAAAAAGTCTTCCACCTTTACACCTCATTTTATTAATTTCTCAATTCAACTTTTGATTACCCCCAACTTTGACATTTTCAAAGAGCCCCCCATGTTTTTCTCACGGATAAGTATTTCTCAGCCTCCTGGTGTATTTGTTTAGGTAGATGAGATATCACACTTAATGTGTGAGTTGACAGCGCTGTTGTGAGGCGACAGACTAATAGATGAGACGAAACACAACTGGACACAACTAATGGTATTTACTCACACCCTATGGGATCCGACTGATCAAATAGGCATCAATTCATTACATGTTAAATTATCATGGACGTCTGCAGTAAAGGGCCCATTCTTCATCAACTCTTGATGAAATGTCAAGGAAATTCTAGAGAATCTCTTTGTAAGTCGAATCTATTATCAGTTCGGGTAAACAATTCTTTTAAACTGTCTATAAAAAAACCCCAAAAAACCCCAAAACCCCACAAAACAAAAACAACAACAAAAACAAACAAACATGCTAATATCCCAAACACCCTAAATAGACAAACAACAAACATGAACACGAGGAAAAACCCATCCAAACACAGTGTAGGACAGAGGGGTGTCTGGGTGTCTTTTGGACACCCTGTGTTATCTGTTGTAAATGTATTGTATTAAGTGAACAATTTGGACAGTACCCAGTTTTTCAATTTCCAGAAAATTTGGACACCCTTTCACCAAATCCTGGGTAAAACCTTGCATCCATTTAAACAGAGAACCACCGTGTCTTTAATCAAACGACAATGTGTGACGGACTTTCGGACATTTATATTCAGAAAATACTGATAGTTTGCGTGGTGTTCGTTCCATTTGAATTCCGACAGCTACTTCTCTCTCAGAGCACAAAGAGCATGTCCCCGGGATGGGACGTTGACATTAAGGGACACATCTATTCTTAGTAGCCTCAGTCTATTAATGTGATTGTCTGGTCTCAGCCGCAGCTTGGGTCCATCAGTATGTTGGACTGACATTTTGACAACGACCTAGTTCACAAAAACACAAACTGTGTTTTTGTTTTTCCCCGCCAATTCACAGGAGAAACTTACAGCTGTAGGTGTTGAACGTTTAAATGTCACCGTGTTTTATACGACGATTTTAAAAATTATTTTGTTCTTTTTTTTCTGTAATGAAAGTTTCTTCCATTCTCTGTATCTGGATATTTTAGGTTCAGAAGTATATTACAAGCAATTACATTGCAACAATGGAATCATTGATTAAAAATGTACAAAAGAAATGGCATAAAATAAAATAATAACAAAGTAATTAAAAATAAACTACCCAAAACTAAAAAAGAAAAGAAAACAAACGGAAATATAAAAAAACAAACAAAAATAAATAAATAAATAAAAGATCAATAAAAAATAACTTAACAATGTATAAAACAAATGCAAAAAACAATAAGAAAATAATAATAATAACTGCATAAATAAATAAATAGTACATAAAATAATAATAATAGTGAAAACTAAATAAAACAAATGAGGTATACTAACACAAAAACCCCCAATTACTTTAAAACGGTAACATGGAAAACAAATAATAAAATGCAAAAACAGTAAAGAATGGGCGTTTTCAAAGTCATGATTACATTAATTAATAGAATCATTTTGAAAATGAAAATGTAACTGACCGCAGAAATTGTGATTTTTTGGAAGCATATTGTTGTAATGATGTTGATATTTACAGCAGAATTGACGTAGCTGGTAAAAAATAAATTAAAAAAATAGTAATAAATGAATGTCGTCTTGCTACTGAGACCAAGTCCCTTGGCATTGATGATAAAGAAATGGGGGGGGGGGGAGAGAAGAAAAAGAAGAAAAAAACCCAACCTCTGATGTATCGTGTTGACAACGCAACTTGGACACAAAACAGGTCAAGTAAAAATAAAATTAACCCCAATATGAACAAACAAAAATGCCTCGACAGGACACGAGACGCTTTTTTGTGAAGGTGTAGGGAAAATAGACTTGAATTGATTATTGGGGACAAGTCAAGGTTCCTCAAGCTAAAATCGAGAGAGAACGGAAGAGGAAGACAAGAAAACAGAGAGTGTGCATCAAACCGTTTCTTCACGGAGTGGCTTTTTTTTCACGGTGCTGTCATACAACGGATGTAAAGCGTCAATCCAGTCTCGCTCTCACAACCAACCCCCTCGGCTCGCAGGCCAGAACCCGAAAAATACATTAGAGAAAAAATATCGGTAAACTTGGAGGGCATATTGCTCGCCTGACCCCCAGAGGGAGGGAGTGCATCGGTTGAAGTCTCTTGGTTTATCAGTCCTAACCATCAGCACCTACCGTACAAGAGTGTGAACTATAACTATAGGAACTGCATCTTCCTCCAGGCATTGGAAGTAACAGACGATCGATGAAAATGGCGCGAAACTGTCTAGGGGTGGGGCGCTCACGGACTTTCTAGAGGTGGAAAGTGGTTTTTCAGAAAAGAGGAATGCAATTTCTGTATCACCTCTGAAAAATTACACGACACCGACTGAAAGGTCAGTCGCTTGGGAAGGAATATAAAGCGTCGATTTTGAGGCTACTTTACCAGGTCGCGCCTTTTTGTTGAAGGTCAAATAATGTCAGATGGAGCCATGAGATTTCCCGCCAAAACGTAACTAACCATAATATTATGGTGGTTTTGGCGGCGTAAACAAGACGCCTTTCCGAGGAGTAACGTTTTGAAACTTGGTGTTGCCACTTTTTAAAAAACTTCTCATGATCAAAAACGCTATAGTCTGAACTTTTTGTCATGAAGGATGACATTTCGACGGCAATCGAAATAAGTACAAAATATCTATATGAGACTAGTAATTTATTCTGGATTCTTATATTGCGCATATTATGTCCTAGTATCAATCTCAAGGCGCTTTACAGCATTGTCTCTCTGTAAATCAGGCATTACTTAAACCATTCCTCAAATGTTCTCAACTCCCCGGGGAGCATGCAACCCCAAGCCGCTTATATTATAACGCTAAGGGGGAAGTTAATCCAGCATAATACCATCTTTTAGTCTTCAATTTCGTATTTATACATCTGGGTTAAGAGAAGCAACTATGGTTAAGACTTGCCCAGCTCAGAGACACAAATGCCAGCAGGCCAGGAGGCCCGGACCTTTTTCCGGGTCAGGCTGAAGTGGTTAAAAGTGGGATTTTTACTCAGATTCGGCTTCGGTTTACTCATTTATGGATCATTTTGACATAGATTCCGGGTCATATTAATCCAGAAATGAGTCAGACCCCACGGAACCCGTCATCCGGGCCAGTCCTGATCCGGGATTTTGTTTGTTACAGAATGAAGCTTTAATAGCGAAGTAACCATTACTTCGATGACAATTTTCTTTTCTTTTCTGAAAACACGAGGTTGAAATTTCAGTTATCCCGCTTAGAAATCAACTCCAAACCACGGGATTGCAGATTTGGGAACGTTGATCAAATTGAATGTATTTTCAGAAACCCGAATCGTTGATGGACCACGCAGGACTTAAACGTCCCTCTACGCCCGCTGGGAAAACACAGCATCTGATTGCTCCGTGTTCTTCAAGACGGAGAGAGGAAACAAAAAAGACGCAGTTGTAATCTTAGAATCTGGAGGAGTTTACTCGCTCTCTGTTCTGATCTCAGAAAACCACGAGACGGAGAGAAAAACATGACGAGGTATATGACTCTGAAGAGAAGATGGCGCCTAAATCGTACAGAGTCTCGGAGACGTAATATTAAAATGATATACGTTTTATTAAAGAAGGGTATACTATTATTTATACTCACGTGGGCAAGAAACTCCCCATAAATAAAAAAAACCGACCAACCTGTCTCCGAATCGGGGCCTATTTTTGTAGAGCTTCTTAACTGCGATGCCACACCCCTGTTTGCACGACTGCCTTTGGTTACTCATGCAGCGTGTAGACCGTTGAGAAAACGTGTCTACCTCCTTACTTTTGTCAAAATTAATAACCTTTTCCAGACGTTGTAGATATAGTTTGGCAAAAAACAAAAATCTAAAAAAACATTACCTTTTTAATTGTTTTGTTAATTATTATGTTTTTACACTGTGATACTGCGGTAATTTTTGTACACCAGCCTATGTAGAAAGTGTTTTCTAGCTGGGGATTCTGAGTCCATGAATCATACTGCCTAAAGGGTCACAGACAATGTCAATAAGCCATTTTGAGATATTGGTGGACACATAGTACAACACTATTAGGTTTGGATAAATTTGTCTATATGCACCCAAACCAAACAGTGCACTCCCATATTGTGTCCACCATACCTCAGAAAGGCTAATTGGGCCTATCTGAGGATAGAACTTAAATAATTCCACCTGTTTTTGCTTAGCAACTGATTGAGTATTTAACTAAATTGTGTTCTCGGTTTACTGGCTGCAGTACCGGTAGGCCATCGGAGGGATTTAAAGCAAGAAATATCGCAAGAATACCGGTACGTCAAAGATGCCACATGAGACATGGTATTTTGGCCGCTAAGCATATTTCTGTTGTGCTGAGCTACTTTTTGACATGCTGAAGCAGCTCTATCAGTTATTATATAGATTTGTCATTCTTATATAGATTTGTCATTCTTATATAGATTTGTCACAAGGGCGTCTCAAAGCGCTTGTTATGTTTATAGGAAAGTATCGTGTATAACTTGAATCATGAGACTCATTTACGTTGACTACTAATTAACGAATTACGTTTTGTCTTTTTTTTTTTTGGGGGGGGGGAAGTCTTTTGCTTATTTCGATTTGCAAATTCGAAAGAAGAAGAAGAAGAAAAAATGTTGAATGTTAATGTGACTAATTTCTCACCCAACTTGGTATTTCAGTAGGATACAATTTGTCAGGAGAATGGGTACTTTTGGGACGCTAGGTGGCAGCAGACTTATCGGGCAAATACATTGTTCTACGTTATGTGCGCATGCTCAGAACTACGTAAACGATGGAATTTTACCTGGTAAATCTGCTGCCACCTAGCGTTCAAAAATCTCCCATTGGTACGTTTGTTAAGTTTAAGAAGTAAGCTTCCAAACTGGAAACTCTTGGGTAATTTTTTTTCCCGATTGTGCACTTCCATCGAGTATGAGCCGACAGAATGGCCCTTTTTGAAGTGTTTCGCGTCTTAATGCCCCCAGGCAATGCAACTCCGGTTCTTGTTATTTTCTCCTCCCTCTTCTTGGCACTGCCTGCCGTAGAGTCAAGTTTATTATTTGTTTCAAAGCCTCCATTTTTTTGAAGTCGACACTTACCCCGAAACAAAACAGAACGAGGCATCTTTCTTTCTATAAGTCATGTTGCGATGGCAGCGTGCAATCAGTGCTGGATGAGCTCAGCTTGCGATCTCAGAACTCTCCTCCTGTTTAATCTTTGCCCGGACAAATTGCATGAAGATAAATCTTCCCCCTTTGATAAAGAAATAAAGAAAAGACCGATGAATGCGCTGTATTGTTCCCATTTTATTTGAAATCGCCGCCGCTCTCTCGGCTCAATTAACATCGCCAAGTACCGCTGAAACGCCGCCGTTACGTTTGATATACGTGAACATACAGCGGTTAAGTGAAAACTGTTATCTCTACGATGCATGATTGTCCAATTTCAGCCGGCGAATCCGCGCACGCAAGCAGAGATTTCTGTAGTTCTATTGTTATTGTTAATTTTTGTACAGCAAAAGCCGCTCCCCAAAGTGGTTCAGGCATGCAGATGTTTGGAGCTAAATTAAAATTGAAGCCATCAATGTTAAATATAGCTTTCCATTATGATTTTTTGATTCCCCTGGAAGTCGCGAAATTACTTGACGGAACTGAGGGACGCACGCTGTTAAAGTGGAGTAGAATTGGTCGATAATTAGTGGACTTGCTCACTAAAACCTTTCGTAATTTTTCCTTTTATGTACTGAGAATAATGAATATTGACCGCCGGTCTTGAAATTCAGGGTTTTTTAATCGATTTCCATGACTTTGTATTATGAAGTTACGCATCACTAAAACTTAATTTCAACGTATCGAGTCTCGGAAAGTCATTCAGAGCAAACAAAATGTCTGATATCTGGCGTTAATGTAACTCGAGTAACCGTGGGATTGCTTGTTGAAGCGCCAATTTTACAAAACGAAGAACCTGACTGTTTTCTCTTTCAGTCCTGGTTTAAATAGTAAGGCCGTATCCGCATTGGCGGCTACGGCTACCGCTACGGCTGAGAGTGTTGCTAAGGGTGTTGCTAATGGGCATCCTATACTTCGACACGTGGTGATCTAGCCGCAGCCGCAGTCCCAGCCCCAGCCATAGCTGCTAATTCAGACACGACTGATGACAATGTGAGAGGAACAATGGACCTCATGCATTGACATCGTCACGACACCATCTTAGGGGTAAAACGACGATGAAACATTCATAATGGAAAATGCACATCAATGAACGTGTGGTGCTTAGGATGTGCCGATGTTGAGCAACCTTCTCTTGACCTCTGACCTAAGGTGCCCTACTCAAAATGATGTCATGTACATAAGGCACACAGCGAGGCACCATGATACAATAAGTACATCTTGTTTGTATCTTTAATACAAAAACAATCCTATTTATTATTGTGATTATTCAATGCAAATTAACAGTTTTAGCCTTTGAAAACAAAAAACCCGACTCTACTAGGGTCAAAATCGGAGGCCGTTACCAGTGCATTTAAAACCATGGGTCATTCGATTACTGAGCAGTTTGCAAAAATGTTGACGGGTTTATAATACTGCAATTTTGCGCCAGGTGGGCGAAGCTCTTGGCTCAACCTAATTTCCCAAGTCAAGTTTCGTCTTAAAGCATTGACGAAACAAAAATACAACCAAATACTCGATTAAGGCGTAGCCTCGCGCGCTGCACTTCTCTCCTCTGACGCAGTACACGTCTTTTATATCTTTGTGCATTTCTAAAAAAGACCCCAGTGACAAAACAAAAACCCATTGTGGCAACAAATTTCATCAACGGTGTTCAAGCAGCAAGTACGTGATTCTACTCTTATATTTGAGCAGGCAGCCATTGTGAACCCCTCGTGTTGTTGTGACGCTTGAAGCTGCCGTCCCTTTATCTATAATTCCTTCCCCAATCGTGCCCCGATGGGCATTTTAATTCAGGCAGCCAGGGAAAGCGGACAAGTGTGTAACCACGACGAGCCCGTGCCAGCACTGACGACCCCTCCTCCAAAAAAACAAGATGCACGGCTGTGTTTACCTTTCTCCAAATTGTACCATTAAATTTGCATATATCTGTAATTGAATTAAATAAAAGATTTCTATTTACGGCTGATTGAAGCCCGAGGGGGGACGTGATTTCCTGTATTACGATCTTGAGATATTTCATTAGCCAGAGAGAGAGAGAGAGAGAGAGAGAAAGGGAGAAAGGAGAATGAAAGGGCTGTCTCTCTAAAAACAGAAAACAAGACAAAGGACTAGACATAATGTGGAGAATTAATCAGCACTTGACAGTACACGCTCAAGCGATCTCGAGGACTCCGTGATCGGGTACTGGCGCGCTTTTCCCTACGTGATTGTATGGTGATCTCCACAAGTGATATTAAATTATCCCCCATTAGACTGTCTCGGACGTCCATTTAAGACTATGAACTCATCAACATATAATTCATCTCTTGCACCCTCACACCATGATGTGTTTGCATGATGCCTCAGACCATCAAATTAAAATACAATGCTCTTGAATCCGCTCTGGTGGAAAACATTTGATTTGTGAGCAGGGGGGAAAGGTGTAGTAAAAATTAGGCCAATCTAGACTGTTAACATTTACTAGGCGAGTTTGTTTCCGAGCCGCTTAACTTTCAAAATGCTAGGGTCCCATCTTTGGCTGATTTGACCAAAAGATTTAATTTAAGGTTTTGAATAGCTTTTTTTGATTGAGTCGAGAAAGTTATAAATTCAAGGTTCCGTAGTGGGAACCCAATACTTCCTAGTGGGAACCCAAGGCTCCCTAGTGGAAACCAAATGTTCCCAATTGGGACCCAAAGGTTCCCAAGTGAGAATCAAAGGCTCCCAAGTGGGAACCAAAGGTTCGCAAGACTCCAAGGTTCCCAATTGAGATCCAAAGGCTCCTAAATGGGAATCCAAGGTTCCCAAGTAGGAAGCCAAGGTTCCCAAGTGTGAACCCAAGACCCCCTAGTGGGAATTCAAGGTTCCCAACTGTGAATCCAAGATTCCCTAGTGGGAACTCGACATAATGCAACCATAATAATGTGCTTAGCAATTAAACATTTACCATTTGAAACATGTCAAACTCATTAACACTGTAGAAAAGTGAGCATTTAATTTATACACGGAACTCAATTAATTGTCAAGCACAAGTAATTTAATGTTAAATGTAAAACTTCAGTGCAACAAAAATATCATTACTTGGTAATACTACTACTACTACTACTACTACTAATATTATGGACTTATAATGTGCACATCTCCGGAAACCGATCAAGGCGCATACAAATAAACAACAGAGTGGCACACAAATTATATTCAGAACAAGTGAAGAGAAAAACTAGCGAAACAAATGGGACTTCAATTCTTTCTTGAAGATGTTCAAAGATGTTAGACTTTCTTGTAAGTGTGACAGGGAGCCTGTTCCAAGTGGCAGGTGCAGCTTTGCCAAAGGCACGCTGACCACAGCGAGAGGGTTCTAAATCTTGGCTGAGCTGACATATAATTATAAGAAGTTGAAGATCTTAAAACGTAACCAGATTGGAATAATCATAATAATGAGTTCAAAGGTTAGGAATAGTCCACACGGGCAATACAGAAAATAGCATTCTTCTTGCAGACTCCTGAGATGGGAGGATAAGCTTGAGTCAATAACAAGATTTCTTTTTAGACGTTTTCAAAACTCTTATACATAAATTGGTAATTTTAACCATCAAGATTCTGAATAATCGCCTCAATCCTAAAAAAGAAAAGAAAAAAGGAACGCTCTATTCCCCTTTAGGACAATTTTCTCAAGGAGTTGAATAAATGATGAGTGTCTGATACGTCTGCAGACAGAAGAGAAACCTCTCTAAGTATCCAGGTTAGGAGGATAACGCCCAAAACCTCCTTCAAGAAAGAATGTAATGAAATCTGCAATTTTCCACAGGGAGCGAGGCTCATCTGAAGAAGCGGTTTTAATTCACCAGGAATTACTCAGAGAGACCTGGGCTCTCTCTCTCTCTTCTACATCTTTACATAAATGTCAGGAAATACATATATTGCGAAACTTTTTTAAATTAATTAATTTTTTTTAAATTCTGCATCAGAGTCTACGCCGTTGATTTGTATGGAAAGGAAATGTGCACAACAATGTAAGAAATCTCTTGATATACTGCTGCTGCTAAACATTTCAGCCGTGGCGCCATCCCACCGTAGTTGTGCGTGATGGAAAATCTCTGGCTTAACATTTACTGTAAACCCCTTTCCGAGGACATTGATCTTCAAATCATAATTTGTCTGTTTAAATGCAATGGTTAACAGCTATAGTCTACTGAATTATATAGTTTTCACATGGAATTAATAAGGCCTGTTTAGTATTCAATTGTTCAAGCCAAGTAGGCCCTTCATTATATCACTACCCCTGTTCACTGACCCTAAGCATTCCTGACACCACCGTAGCTCCTTAGTAGTATGCAGCGCCGCCAACAAAAATAGGAGCACATATTACTGTAAATCAATCACTTGAACAATCTCCATGTGGCCCTCACAGACACCAATTTACTCCCGGGTGATGAGAAGCATTAGTTATGAAATGTCTTGCTGAAGCGGGACAAAAGGGTGTCACGACCAAGAATCGAATACACGTCACTCCTGCGACTCATCCACCAGACTTTGAGTTGGGTGTGTTTAGACCACTTGGCCACGACACGTGGAAGCAGAAGTGGTCCCCAACTGGTGTCCGTGCCCCCACCCCGCGTCCTCTTTTTGAAATCTGGACATTTGAACATGTTATATTTTATATGCTTTTGCGTAGTATTAGTGCTGCCATCTCTCCCTGATTCAAATCTGTCCATGCTCCGATGAACAAGTTTGAAAATCTCCCTGACTATGGAAACCTTTTCCCTATTATGTTGATTGTAATTCTAAACATCTCCCTGATTGCAAGCTGCAAATGTTGGCAGTTCGGCAGCATTGGCTGTTGAAAGCGCCACAGCACCTTGTAAATCATTTTGGTCTCATAAAAAAAAAAAAAAAAAAAAAAAAAGAAGTCTTTATAGTGTTTATGGTTTGTTCAGGCGTCTTGAGCACACTATTGGTAGATACGTGTGCTATGTAAGACTATTTGTTATTGGTATTACTCAGTGTTTAAAACTATACTGTTAGTCTGGTCTACACCACTACATACTTCTTTTAGCCCCATGTCTGATAAAACAAAAGAAAACTGCATAATAAGCGCAGAAAAGAGCGTACCAGTCATTGTGTAGATTTAAGGGATTGTTTGAAATAAGAAAAATGCACACGCAAAAGTAGTCTACAATTTTAGTCGGTCATATAGGCCGAAATGCCCCTCCGGAAAATTACCTTTTCACCGCTGCTTGGTCGATCCTTGAACCCATTTTAGTACACGGTTTAATTTCATAATTTATTGTGTTACCGACTATTGATCGAGCATTGTCGCTCAGGCCCTGAAGTTTGAATCTCGGTACCTGCCACCGAAGTATGTCTAGTTTCCCCGTGTGCTATTGCGATAATGACTGCTGATTTTTTTAGTAAACCAACATGGGATCAGACTGTTGAGCCATTCCGGCCTCGGTTTCGCTATACTGGTTTGAATGGGGGAACGGACTGATACGACACTGAAGCCATATGCCTCAGTATCTGTTGCATAAAGAGATATTAATCTTCTCTCGTCATCTCCTTACGCACTTTGAATGTGTATGCACCATGGGCTCGCTGTGGACAGACGGCCACAGATACTCTGTTGACGTCATATCTGGTCACACGCGGTCATGACATGTACTCTCACACAACACACGGCTTGTAAATTAAAAATGATCTGGAATGAGGAGTGAATTCTATTAAAATCAATCGCTGCAATCCTCCAAAGAGCCATCAAAACGCCGGCGGCACTCAGTGCCTCCCCTCCCAACCCCCTTCTTCATCGCTCTACTCTTACCCAATGATCAAACATGCACTTTAATTCAAGACTCATTGATTTCCTTTCCGTCAACGTGTCCTGAAGACATCCTATACCGTCCCCTCCTCCTAACCACACCGGGGGAACGCCACGGTCCCTCCTGGACGTTTCAACAAGCTCATCACTCGCTCCTCTTTTCTGTGGCGTAGCTAACATCTACACGTCTGCGGACACTTACAGAGCTGACCTAGAAATACAAAATAACTCTAGTTGTACATCCTGGCCGCTTTCAAGAACTATTAATGAGAAATCACTCAGGGTAGTTTGATATCTTCCTTCTGAACACACACACCCCGGCAAGACGATGGTTCTGTCTGCCCCCAGCCCCCCGACGCGTCTTAGCTATTCGACTGACCCCAGTCCTTGTCGCCACAGCTTCCGATAACTAGCCACGGCGTTAGTGGTTCGTGGGAGAGTGGGGGAGGTTTACCGAGAAGTAGGGGGAAATCACAAACCGTTTTATTCGGTTGGTATCGAGCGCTAAGACACCTGTCTTATGTCGCTATCGATTGAAATTAGATTAAGGTGACCTTACTCCGTTGTTTGGCAATTGAGTTTTTTTCTTCTTCTCTTCTTCTTCTACTCTGCATTCAAACGATGAGAGTCACTCGATTGCAGGGACGCGACGACAATTACATCCAAGCAGGGATAGTGGAAGGGGGATGGGCGATTAAACAATCACGGCCATCCAGGGAGACGGATGTGGTGCATGCGGCAGAGGCAATCGCATCGCACCATCTGATGCTGAGATACGACGCTATACCAAGTCATTAACGGGCGAAAGTTATCCTCATGGCGAAAACAAATAAATAATAAAAAAATCCTCGCTATCGGAGTTGTTAAATATTATGGACTTCTTCGCACCATCCTTATTACCGGAAAAGGCTACAGTTAATCGGGGCTGCTACCGGAGAATGATGTATGACTTTAAAGAAATGCGAAGTGGAATGCTCTTTGCCAGTGAAACATTACGTCAAGGGTGAACGATACTTTAAGTGTTGTCGTGACTTGAAAAGCAGCGAAGCTGCGTCGTCAAGTTTTTGTTTTACCCAACACCCTAAAGTCTCATTGAAAACGTATTTGATTTCAGTTGTCGAGATGAACTTCGATCACAGAACACAAGAGCGTCTATTGTTCTATTTGTGCCTTAAGCAACCAATACTTACTATGAAATTTGGAAACCTTGTCCGTCCATACCTTCGAAATGTTTAGCTTAATTTTTTTTACCAATTTTTTTTTGGTCATGTGGTGAGGGAAATTCTCCGTGAAAATTAAACTCGCAAGTGAAAATCTCCATTGATTTACAGACATGTTGGTAAAAAAATAAAAGAAAAAAAAAATGGTTGTAAAATAAATTCACAGTAGGCCTATTCGAAACTTCGCAGTATCTGAAACCTTTGCAGTGTTCAAATCTTCACGGTAATAACAACTTGACAGTATTCGAAAAATCTAAAAAAATCTCTGCACTAAATATTTTAATGGTTGCATGGTTGAAGGTTAAAGACCAGCTTGAATGAAAACGGCAACAAGTGATCTTTGCTAAAATTCATTTACAAAATGTTAGGTCAATAAGGAAATTGAGTTTACATGAGAGGAAACAGATCTTACTTGTACAAACCCCCATTAATTTTGAAGCCCCATGACGCCTTCACTGTGACGTCATTTATATGAGCTTCGTTTTGTATAGCCGCTTTGTTGCAACACAAAGCAACGTACCACGGAATGACGTCAAAGTGTTTTCATTTTGGTCCATGCCGTCAAAACATTGACGTTGGGGCCTAATTTGTGGATCAATAATTTTCACAAAATTCAAAAGTGTAAACATATCAAAATTACAATTAAATTGACAACCAAGCACATTATGAACAAGTAATTTAAATAGCGCTCCCGTTGAAAAAGATGTTCGCCCAAAGTAGCAGTTATGAACATAACATGTTTGTTTGACTTTGTAAGTCAAGAAAGTGTGAATAAATATCCACACGAAGTGAACAGAAAGGTTTACCGAAGGCAAAGGTTAGCCAATCCATCCGCCATCACTGCGAGTCTGATAGCGATCTCCGGGCAGAATGTATAATAAACTGTCTCCTTGTAATGATGGGCTCGGTTCGCACCGATCTTCACAGACTCGCCGGGACACGCGAGGGAGTTAAAGCGACACCTGCACTGCCTTTCACTACCAAAGTAGGGCTCAAACAGCCCGATGAGAGATCGCAAACAGTTCACAAGTCAGATCAGATTTTGGGGGGCACCGGAGTCAAAAGGCTGATGTTATGAATGTTTGGATTTTCATGACAGGTGCGTCCACGCGTCTATGAAACCACGGCAGATGTTTGTCCGCTGGAAAACATATCACATTTTACCCTTAAAGGCAGGCCCGCGAGAGCACATTTTTTCCAAGGGGTGCCGGATTTTCCAGAGAATCGGCGAGCGCGAAGTGCGAAGCCATTACGGCGTGGGGTCCGGGGCCCGCTTAAGGGCCCCGGAAGTTTTGGGGTCCTAGATGCTCTGTCGTGCATTCTGAGCCATTATTTGGCACTTAAATGTACCTTTTGGAGGTGGGATATTATCGGCAATTTAAAAAAATAATAACCCCACAATGCATTTTATTTAATACAAACACAAAGGAAATACAGCACTGTAGGCCCCCTATATTCTACATAAGTTGTTCTTTTTTAAAACAGCATCGACAGCTATGTTCCGACAAACATTAGTAGATTCATTTCTTTCACCCTGCTTTCTTAAAGACCCTACAAAAATAGTAATAAATAAATAAATAACATAAACAAACGGACAAGACACAGGTAATTCTCACAAATCGTTCAGCAGTTATTAAGAACAGATTTAAATAAGTGGAAATAAAATACAGCGAAAAACTATTTAAAAATTTGTTTCAATTTAATTCTTTTTTTATTCATGTTAGTATACATATATACAGCAGTATTTTCGTTTCTTAAAAATTTGATTCACCATATCCCTGTCACCACATATCCCAACTGGGACATCCTTTTACTTCCAGTTTGCAGTCACAATGAGTAAATAAAAAGTCCCCCTCCAAATATATTTTCTCTATTGCAACAGATGTCCTCTTTCCAGATCCCCCTTTCATTGCGTACAGAAAAGATCAAAACATAGTTGATCAGAGCAAAACTAAACCGGGGTCAAACCCCCAAACAGTTTGCCCCACCCCCTGATGATTCGGGTTTTGTAGACCCGGACGAAACACTAAACATCCTAATCTCCTTACTGGAAGAACAGGTCACATATACTGAAAACTCAACTCATGATTAAATATCCGAATTCGGATTAACTACATTTGCCTGAACCCAAGCGAATTACAGACAAATAATGTCTCTAACGAGACATGAGACCCACGGATTCTAATACCCACACGCAACTGATGATTGCCAAGAAGGCATGAAAACGTGTTATTGCTACAAAGAGAGGATCTGAAAAAAGTATCCTCGCGGTCTCTCATAACAATCCATTTATTGATACATCTGTCAATCGGTTCCTTTGGTCCCTTTTATGTTTGTCAACTAACCCGGTCAACCTGACAAAATTACAAACATAATACCCAGATGTCGACCCTACCCATAAAACTCGTAAAAAATGTAATTACATTTTTTTGTGTATATCTCAAGTCAACAGTGTTGGAGCGTCACTGAATGGGACAGCGCCATCATTTACCTATCCTTATTTATCTATCATTAAACATTGATTTGTTATAAAGTGTTACACATTTTTCAGGGATTTTAGGGGTGAGTTAAAATTAGTTATTATGTTACAACGAACATTAACGTTCGAAAAGTAGGGGTGCTATAGCATATTCCAGCACCCCCGTCATTTTTGGTAGGGGTGCTGCAGCACCCACAGCACCCCCCGCTCTCGCGGGCCTGCTTAAAGGTGGGTCATAGATTGGTAAATACTCCGAAAAAATGAATGCCCATAAAAACTTACTTGGTGAGAAGCACTACAGCTATTGGTGGTATAAACTATTTTGAGACAGGATTCCCCTCGAAGTAATAATGGTTTGGACAAAATTATCACCCCCAAAACTGTTGAATCTGAGAAACCATTCATGCATGAATCGTTTCTCGGATTTCTGAGGGTTGGTGCCCGTTTGCGAATGCTGCGGCCAGAGATGCGGTTGATACCCTCTTCACCTCGCTAAACATAGATGGATTCGACGTTCTTGTGACAATACCGTGCCAGTTTTGTTTGCTGTTTTCTCAGCAAGTAGACACTGTATTCAGCTGAAAATTTCCCATGTAATATATTTTTTAATTATCCTTCGTGAAAATTTAGCCTATAAATTAGCATTGCGTTGACAAAAAAAAACAATATATGACCATACCTTTAAGGCCGTAGTGTTCATTCTAGGGTTCCACTGGTATACATTTTGTAAAAGAGATTCAACATCTTGTAACCAAATACTGGCCTGACCTGATAATGTTGAGCATCTAGGAATTAGGTTGGTTAATTCTTGATTTCAACCCACATTGTAATGACCGTCTTTTGAAAAGAAGGAATGCCACTGAAAAACAGTCAATACTGTTCGCTGTGTTTGCTTGCTCTAGTTGACGGCAGGGGATGCATTTATCTGCTCTCATAAATATGTTAAATTTGAGACAAATAATTCTTCGGGGACACGAGGTTGTCGCACACAATATAAGCAGCTATACACTGGGGTTCATTTTTAATTTCACGATTTGTCCAACGAGCGTAAACTATTGATGCGCTCGCATAGCATTAACTGCAGGGTATACTTTGGTAATTGTCAAAGACCAGTATCCTCACTTGGTGTATCCCAACGTATGCATAAAATAACCAACCTGTAAAAGTTGGGCTCAATTGGTCATGGAAGTTGCGAGGAAATAATGAAAGAAAAAACAGGGTGAAAAAAAACCCCAAACCCAAAACACCCGTGTTGCATAGAATAAAATAATGCTTTCAGATGCCTGAGAAAGGCTCCATACCTAAAGCGTATCTAGCAAAGTTTTATATCAACAGCTCTCCAGTGCTCTTTACCAAGTATTAAGTTTTTAAGGTCATCAATTTTTGGAGTAATTAGCAAAGGTATACCCTCCCTTTAACAGGCAAAGATATCCGTCAGACTTGAAAAGCCTGGAACCAAAAAGAAGTGTCAATCCTCGGTATTATCATCAGGGAGATCACCCCCTACCGGCAAGGAACTCTTTCTTCTCGTTCTATTTTTTTTTTTTTTTTTTTTTTTTTTAGAATGGAAAAAAACACCTCGTGTTGTGATTAGTGAGAGTGATTTGGCCTGCCGTCGACGTGACCTATTTCCGCCTCTCCCTCTCTCTCTCTCTCTCTCTCTCTCTTTTGTGGCTTGCACCTCGGAGTGACACGGCCATGGCTGTCGCTCCAATTTTCTGTCCGATTCTCATTTTCGGTGTGTTTCTTACTCCCGGGGTGGCATGTTTTCATGCTCCATCTTCTGCTCGACTGATCTGGGTCAAATTTACAGAAGAGATAAAGGACAGATTCTTTGGTGTTATCATTGAGGGCGATACAGAGTTGTTCAGTCACACACCATCCGCGCTGGAGATAAAAAAAAAAAAAAGCACGAAAACCCTGACGCACTCGTCATAAGGGAACACTTTTTATCCCTTTCTTGATTGTGTTTGGAACTGTCACTTTTCGTCTGGTGGGAGTTTGAGTTAGAGGGCTTTGCAGCGAGGTGTTTCAATAAAACTGCAAGCCTTTGCCGCTTGCTCCAAATTCTTCCTTTTATTTCTCCCGATGAGCGGATGTTCTCTCAACGTGATGCTGAGAAAAGGCAACAGGTGTTTGGCCGAAGACTGATCAGAAGGCTCAACTGAAATCAGCTTTAAAGGGGCGTGTATCACGACAGACCTTCATCTGGGCACCTACTCCATTTCAACTATATAACCATAACGAGGCTGAGGGAAAAAAGTAGCCTGGCGCCTCTATATAAAACAAGAATTAAAGCTATGATTGTACTTACGAAAAAGGATATTTATTTCATAATTTCTTTGGGAGATAAGATTTAGCTTAAAATGTGAAGTAACATTTTCTTTTGATAAAGGATAGGCATACACAGTTAGAATAAAAAAAAAAGAAGAGTTACACAAAATGTTTTACACACGTAAACAAAATCGCCTTCGAGAAATTCGAGAAAGACTATGCTAGGGTCGAAACGTCAGGACATTATTAACTATTTTTTTTAAAGAAAGATGAAAACAATTAAATAAAATTAAACCAACAACATTTAATAATCCATTTGTTTTCGGAAATGTGAAGCAATAGAACAAGGACAGTCTGCCCTTGAGCTATGTATGTATTGTGATTGTTTTTGGTATTAAAAGAAAAGTGGGCGTGACCCTGGTTGGAAACAAATTTCTGACGTTAATTCACTGACAGAAATTGTTCTCGAGAGATACGCGAAAACGGATCGACAACCAGAAACCTGCACACGCATGTACATTTCTCGACAAATCATGCTCTATAAAATTACATCCTTTGAGTTTATATCAGTAAATGGATCTTATAGCTTTTAATAATTTTTATCAACAATACGACATTGGAATACGTCAATGTTTGTCATTTCATAAAGATTTCAGTAATTAGTTTCATTAGTTTGTGGAATCCACCATCTTGGTTAAAGTAATCAGTCTAACCGAACCGGTAACTCCACGATAGACCGTACAAGTCTCGCGCATATTCGAACATTTTTAGGAGCTACTTTGGGTCCCGCGTACTCCTTCCACACGTGAAGGAAAAAAACTCGCGCACTTTACGGGTCCCAACGTTCGAATACGCGCGAGATTTGCGCATACAGTCTATAATGGTTTGGTTGGAACAGCTACGTCATCGCGGCTGTGTCGAAGTCACGTACACGGTTAACCAACGACCGATTCTAAAAAGGTAATTTTGTATATAAGACACGTAAAAGAACCCAGCACACTTATCGTAAAGAGAAGGGTCTGTTTGCGCCGGTGTTTGTGGCATGGTCTGGCAGCAATGTGCTCCACCTCCACTTTCAAGGTGTTGTAGTATGGTTGGTGCACCTAATCACAAAATCATTTCTCAACAATCTTCACATGATGTGATTAATCGGCGCCAGGAGTGCCATTTTTTTGACAGATATGGGGCGCTAAAATTGATAAATTCAATGCTATTCAATTCTGTTATTCGTCATGCCAGCATGGACATCATTTCCTCAGTTTGCACATCCTAAAATACGAAACATTATTATAATAAAAACCGCCACCCCAGTAAAATAATAATAAAAGCAATAACCACCAAAATGAACAATTGAATGGAAGATAAAAAGCAAGCAAGAAAAAAACATCATTTAAATTAAATTCAATAAATCAATATTAAGTCCTCCAAGAGGGTAGTTAAAATGCTCACATACAGTAAAAACATTGAAACATTAAAACCATTTAAAACAATTTCTAGGCTTATATACAATTACAAGAAAAACCACTAAATGGTGATAAGTATACAAGAAAAGAAAAGTACCTGGTGACGACTGGATGATACAAAAGCCATCAAAGCAGCAAGTCTGTAGCTAAATCGAGCAAAGTTAAATCCTTTTGTGACTACCTTGGAATAGTTTTGACGTGTTTTAGCGTTTCGGTAACTCTTCAGTTTTGGTTAAAAATAAAACACTGAGTTGCCTCAGTTTGTGTGTGTGTGGACACCTTTCACTTAAAGGTGACATTTGCGACAACGGCAACGGCCCGAAACGGATATGAGGATAGACAATGGTGATGAATGGAACTCTTATCTAGAACGCTAAAATCAAACCAGACAATGTGCTAGTCCAGACGTGTTCAGAATGTTGTCAGGAAATCTAGCTGCGCCAGTGTGATCGAGACGGACACTGTTTTAGTGGGAAAAAAATGTTGCCGGGGAACAAAAACGTGCTATCCAAATTAGTTATTATTGCACCTGTCTTTGCACGAATATTCTCCCCTCCATTTTCATTAACGTCAGAGGAACAAATTTCCTCTAAAATCGAAGCTCGCGAACGCCATCATTTTAATGCTGGAGGGGTCGGAAGGTAAAGTAAGAAACATTGACCGGAGGAAGAAAGACGACGGAGAAGAAAGAAAGGGGGGGGGGAACACTACATAAGAATTCAATTTCCTAAGCAATCCAACTTGTCTGTCCTGATATCCCCCATCCTCGGGGCTTCAGTCAAGCGAAGAGTGTTTCCGGCATAATGATGAGACAGTGCTGGAATGAACTAATGGGAATGAATGTCGTAATCGATTTGGTAACGAGGTTATGAACATGACTTATCCGTAATCACCGTGCGGGATTACTCATTATTAAACCGTTGTGGCTGCGCAATGATTGAAAGACCGCAGATGACCGTCAACATACGCACGACGGTCATTGATTTAGCTCTTGCGTTGCCATAAGGATGAGCTGTTCAGCTGCTTAGCAACAAAACAGCCAACTACCGGTCGCAATAATGCAAATATCATACAATTTGGGCAGGTAACCTAATAATGCTTAGCATGCTATTTCTAATCTAAGCACCCGCTTTCAAGATTTCTTTGTAATAGTATTCCTAGTAGCATCTTTCAGTTTCGGAAACCAAAGGCTACGAACCTTCTCGAGGTATCCCCCCCTTTTCAAATTAACTTTATACGAGCTAAATAGGCAGAATATATCAGACTTCACCAAACTATCGGTTTATCAGTTCCTGCGGCCACCTTCTGTTCTGACCCCTTTATTGTCATATTATGGTTAATACATACAGGGTACCAGACCAGTACCTGGCGAAACTGTTGCAGTGGGGGGGGGGGGGGGGACACACCTTTATCCACATGTAGCAGCAATTTCGTATGACTTTGTTGTCCTCCTTTGTTGGGGGTCACACAGAGACCAAGGCCCAATTCCATAGCAATTCCGGTAAGCAAATTTTCGTGCTAACTATAGCAGACAAATTTGTTTAAGCGTAAGCGTATTTCACAGGTTAGCACGAAAATTAGGTCGCCAGCTTGCGCGTTCACAATGGATTTGCATTGTTACGTCATTCATTTTTATACAGAGCACCGGAAGGCTAGCATGCCTTTTCATGTGCTTACGGTTAGCAGCGCTATGAAATGAACTCGCACAGTAAGCACAACATTAGCCGTTAGCAGCTCTATGCAATTGGGCCCGGTATGATAATAATGCTGGTTACCATTACATACAAGATACCAGCCGTTTCCCTTCCTGTATGATAATAACACTGGTAACCAATACAGACAAGATACCAGCCGTTTCCCTTCCTGTATGATAATAACACTGGTAACCAATACAGACAAGGTACCAGCCGTTTCCCTTCCTGTATGGTAATAACACTGGTAACCAATACAGACAAGATACCAGCCGTTTCCCTTCCTGTATGATAATAACACTGGTAACCAATACAGACAAGATACCAGCCGTTTCCCTTCCTGTATGGTAATAACACTGGTAACCAATACAGACAAGATACCAGCCGTTTCCCTTCCTGTATGATAATAACACTGGTAACCAATACAGACAAGATACCAGCCGTTTCCCTTCCTGTATGGTAATAACACTGGTAAACCATTAATAATAATAACGGAGATTTATATTGCGCAATACCTATATGAATATACTCTACTGCGCATTACAAAGAACACTAACAGTACTAGAAGGAATTAACCCTAAACAAATGGGTTTTTAACTTGGATTTAAAAACACTAAGTGAAGATGGTTGTCTAATACAAGGAGCGAGATTAGAGACAGGATACCAGCCGTTTCCCTTCCTGTATGATATTAACGCGGGTAACCAATTTTGACAAGATACCAGCCGTTTCCCTTCCTGTATGATAATAACGCTGGTTATCAATACAGACAAGATACCAGCCGTTTCCCTTCCTGTATGATAATAACGCTGGTTATCAATACAGACAAGCTAAAAGCCGTTTCCCCAATCGTAATGTCTCAACACGGGAAAAACGCTGATTGCATGAAACCAATGAGGTCAACATTATCACGTCACGTCCGAAAAACGATAATGGGTTTGCACGCATATTATAGACACCTCGGAATTACGCAGCGAAGACACGGAGTGGGGAAGAAGAACCGGGCTGTCAGTTCCTGACCAAGGCCTTAGTAAGCAGCTTGAGCAGAAAATTGTGCTCGACAACTTTCTGCTGTGCAAAAATATGCAGGATTCCAGTCACAGATTCTGCATGTCACATGGTATTTTGGCTGGTAACCTTGTTCTGTAAAGAAACATTAATTTGTGCTTATGTACTTTTTGTGCTTTAAGCAGCTCTATGGAATTGGGTTAAGGGCCCAATTTCTTGGCCCTGCTTACCGCCGAATTCTGCGCTTGCGATCACATGACTCTTCGCTTGCAGGGCTAGCGATAAAATTCTGCACTAGCTGTGTATGTGAATGCTGCCTATGTTAGGTAGACACGCACACAAGCAAAAACTCTCTGCCAACCTGTGAAATACGCTTGATATAATGACGGAAGCGCGGGATTCCCTGCTTCTGCAAGCGCCGATTCTTTGCTTACGGTAAGCGGAGCCTTGAAGTTGGGCACAGCTGTAGCTATCATAGGACCCGGTCTGCAGGTTCAACCGTTTTAACCTTTAGTATAGAGATTGATTCAGTGGTGGACTTTGGATTGAGCAGTATGCAGCATGCGAGTCGATCGTTAAAACTAACAAGAATCGGCCGGGAAAAAAGGTACTTCCGCCCCCACTCAAAACGATCCCGGACACGTGCAGCGATCTGTTTTATCTTTTTAATTAAATGTTTTATCGGACTTTCTTTGCTTTGAACTGTAATTGACGCATTGAAATCTATTGGAGGAAGGGGAGCTGAAATGGATTGCTTAAATTAAAGTTTGAAACACTCTTACTTTTTTTCAAGACAATCTTGGACCTACTTCTACTTAAAGGTGCAGACTTGAAGAAAAACCCCCGGAAACATTCGGCGCACAAACTTGATAAACCCTGTATTTTGACGGACGTTTTCAGTGGAAGTTATCAAAAAGTCCTTACAATCAAGAGCCACGCACGAGTCTGGCGATGGCTTCAATAACTCGAAGTAGGTCAAAGGTCAAACGTGCTACGTCAACCTTTAATTACTCAGGAACTTGAGCTATCTGATCAAACTGAACTGTCTTCTCAACTTGTGTTCGGTACCCAGACGTGTATATACATGCTTTGAACTATGAATGCTGTTTAATATTGCCCTTCGACCTTTCACCAAGATGTTAACTTATGACGTGTTCCTTTTATTATGACGTACTGTAATATAAAACACATAGAATGTAACATAGAGTCAATGCCAAAATTAGTCAGCACAAAACTCTGTACATGTCAGTTAAAAAAAGCGTATCTTACAGTGATGAATTTTTGCGGTACATCAAGGTAGATCTTCAAAACTATTGTATTTGATAATTAAAAAAAAATTGTATTGAAACAAATAAGTACAAATCGTAGCCCGCAGGCAAAATATGATGTGTTTTTACAAACAGATTTTAAAAAGAAAACAAAAAACCCAACAACGTTAAAGCAAAAAACATTGCAAATATTAATATTAAACAATAAACTATAAATACAAATTTAAATACTAGAGCAATAACAAAAATATATATATAAAAAGTACCAATACCCCCAAACCCCATAATCATTTGTTTAAATTTCTAGAAAAAAGGGTGACTGGGGCTGTTATAAAGACGTTTACTTCTAATCGATAACAAAAAGAAATGGTGACTGTACGGACGGTTTTCCCATGCATGGATCGCATGCGCAGTAGGTATCTCACCCATGTCTGCAAAGGTCATCGTATTTTTGTAATAAATTGTTCCATTTAGTTCACTGGAAAGAAAAGTCTTAAATGTGTCATATATTATTTATTAAGCACACAGGATTTGTAAATGATTCTGCATCGGGGATAACAAATATAACTAACACTGATGTTTTGTAAGCGCTTTATACTCAGTACTTTCGAGAGTCCTGTGAAAGATATTCACAGGCATACTTTCTGGTGGGATTCGAACCAAGGACATTTAGCGTTTTAGAGTATATTATCTGATCGAGAAAGGCAAAAGACGTGGGTTTGAATCTCACTTCCAGGGGGTCATTCAGGTGGGATTCGAACCCACGACCCTTTGCTTTAAAATGGCAAAGGTAGCGGGTTCGAATCCCGGATCCACAGACATTCGGGTGGGATTCAAACCCACGACCCTTTGCTTTGAAATGGCAAAGGTCGCGGGTTCAAATCCCAGATCCACAGGCGTTCGGGTGGGATTCAAACCCACGACCCATTGCACTAGACTGGCAAAGGTCGCCGGTTCGAATCCTATCTGAGTAATAAGCCTGTGGATTTTGTATTTACCACGTTCACTCGGACTCGGGAAAGTACTTGGTATGCAGCTTTTAACGCACAGGGTCAAACACAATTAAAACACACGCAGCATTGCAAACCTAATGGACAGTTGCACTTCTAAAAGCTTTTGATAATTCACCCATAACAAATTAATTAAAGAAACGTGTCTATTAGATTTTGAAGAAATAATTACATTTTTTTCTTCTTCTTTTATACCCGAGAAAAGAATAATTGACTTCCTAGATGTTGGCAACCTTTTATTAGAAATTAATAATTAATCGAAAAACGTGCTCGAAGCCGCCGGCGGTTTACGTGTCACGATATGGTTTTGTATAGAATTCATTATGTTACATTTGTGCATTAAAGCAATATTACATCAACTGATTTGGGGAAGAGTAAATCGATTTTCAATCTTTTTAGTTTTTACTAAAAACAAAAAACAAAAAAAAACATGCTGCGAAAAGTGGAAATGAAAAACTTATAAAAAACCTTATAAAAAGTAACCTTATAAAAAATAATAAATACATGTCTCTATAACCCCACTATAAAATGATAACAAATGCTTTTTAAAACCTCGGGTGCAATTTTTGTCAAATCCAAAAACTTTGATTACGTCACTTTTTAAATATGGTCTTACGTTTGTGTACGGAGAATTTCCAAGGTCAAATTCAGTGTTGTGATCCACTCATTTCCAATAGAAAGAGTCCTTAATGAGAATTGGAAAAATACAAGTCTCTAATATCTCCATAAAGCCATAGAGAAAGGACAGAACCGTGTAAAATGCCACTGTCTTTGTGACACCCTTCGAGTGCATTTTTTGTCAAATCCCAAAACGTTAGATGACGTCACAGATATGGTCTTACGTTTTTGTACGGAGAATTACTAGTTCATACATATACATGAAAATTTACTTCTTTCTCTAAAACTGCGTTACTTCAAAGGGGTCACTCATAGAGAATTAATGTTTTATAATATCAACAGCTCTCCGGTGCTCTTTACTAAGTAAGTTTTCATGGTCAACAATTTTTGGATTAATTACTAACGTGTATCCTCCTTTAAGATGTGTTTTTTATTTATTAATGACATGGTTATTATACAGAGGGGGAAAACAGATGTCAATTTTTATATGAAAGCTTGAGGTCAATACACTGTCTTCACTAAACTTTAAGATAGTAGCGTGCTTTGGGTAAGATAGTAAATCATGCATCCGCAACTCTTTAAGAATGTGAGGTGCCTGGGGCTGAGGAGTTGACGGGTAACTATCTCTCTAAGAATGCACTCTGCTCGGAGCATCTTCAAGACTTCTTTTAGTCTCCAGCTGTAAATGTAGTTCTTGATGATAGGATCTCAGCTCTGTGTCCCGCACCCTTCACCTTAACCTAGAATGGCGAGTCATCATTTCCCCGTGACTTTAGAACTTCTTGAGAGCTATAGGCACCAGGGAGGTGGTATTCTTCCATTATGTTTGTACGCAGACGGTTTGTGGCTGTCTTACAGATTTGAAACCTTCTCACATGTCGTTTGTTAAAATAGGTTTAAATTTTTGTTTAGTTTTGAAGGATTCTGTAGCGATTCCACTCATGCTAAATGTGCCAGAAATGTGCCACAAAAGTGTTTTGCTGCTTTTGGAATAAAGTTTATAGTGTCTTTGTTTTGCTGTACAACGATATGTGATGAACGGGGCATGTCGTGGGTTCGAATCCCGATGTGTGTGACGAATCGGACATGTTGTGGGTAAGATCCCGATGATGACTGGGGCACATCGTGGTTTCGTATCCTGATATAATAATGATGAATTGGGCATGTCTTGGGTTCGAATCCTGATATAATTATGATGAATGAGGGCATGTCTTGGGTTCGAGTCCCACCCGCAGTGCCCGTGGAAGTGATTTTCTCCACAAAACTCGGAAAGTCTTCATCCACAATCGATAAATAATTATCAGTCATTTCGAATCCTGAACACCTCAAATTGTTTAGTTATAGTCTGTTTTTAAACAATGATCAATTGGTATTTGAGTTTGAATTCGAAGCCGGTGCCGTGACCAGTGTTTTCAATTTTATGCATAAATGTTTTCGCCCTGAAGACACTCAGCAAACGGACTAGTCGAAACGTCGAAATGTTACACCACCGATTATTTTCAGAGCCGCTATAGCATAGATGAAAATAATGTCATACGTGACCGCACATGTTAGTTTCAAGTTTTTTTCCCCCGCCAGGCAGGGTGTCAAATCATACTTTGTAAGCGCTTTGTGTATGTGCATGTACTTCTTAAAATGATTTTTGGTAGACCTTAGGCACAGCTGGTTGGTCACGTGGACACACGTGACATAGCACATGCGTCCCTGGTGACATTGACATGTGGTATTTCCCAGCACGCTGTGGTCAAGAGGTGTGATCGAGGTACGGGGACACGTCTTCTGATGACGCAAGTCCCTCGGTCGGACGATGTGACAACGGACACCGCGCGCCTCCGTCACGTTACGGCTTGTGGAGTTGTGACGAAACACGGGAAAGATCTCGGTCGGTGCCACTAGCAGTACTTAATTATAGGATTTAATAATAAAAGGCGAGGAGTGGAACATTCGGCGACTATGAATTATTGACACTGTATTTAACTTCATGAGCGAATTCTTGGGGCCTTTTGTATTGTATCCACAGAATGACAAATCACCACAAACCCTCTCTAAAGTATTAAACGACGACACATTATTTTAAATCAATACATTTTAATGATTACGATCCCCCAGAAGTGCCATAGACTTCGTAGATAACACACACCTTTTGACTATTGTTTAATGATACTGTGAACGTATAGCCATGGCCTTTACAGGGCTCCATATCGATAGATGAAAACTATGATGTCCATAAAATGCCACCCAATTTCCGAGATACTGTAACTACAATACTTATTGACAGAATGCACCCGCATAAAATGAGTGTGCCATTTGCTGCTCTTGCCTCATATTATCCAATTCACATAGTTCACAAGGCGGCAGGCACGAGTTCAACAAAGGTCAGATTATAGTTTAAAGCTGCAGAACTTCGGCATGGAAATAAGCCTTATCCTTGTTTTGTTCCCTCGGTTTTATTTTTTGGACTTTTTATATGTAGAAAACTGGGAATGGTCGAGCATGATATGGATAGTTGTTTTTGTTTGTTTTACTCGTGTCGTCACTCACAGATAAAACCTTAGTTTAAACCCAATTGCTTGCCAAACCCTGCTCTATCTAGACACGCGTTATACTCGTCTTTTAGACATGCCACAAAACGAGCTAAACACATTGACAGTCAGTCCATGCTCCCCTCGATGAACAACTAGGTCAAAATTGATGCTATGATCGGATTTGACACAGTTCCTCTTTACAAGGTACTAATCTGCCAACTGTTATAGTGCTCCCTGCCGCTCCCCGCACGCATTCCCGCGCACGCCTGTGAACGCAATAAGCCACTAGCCATATGCGCCTCGCCATATCTACTGGGGAAATGGGTTGATTGGTTTGAAGCTCAGAATGTGACATCGCTCAATTTTTTGCGCGTGTGTGGTCATTCTATCATCTCGAAAAGCACCGTGCGTAGTGGCACATCAGCCCGTCCGCTTCCGCATATAGTTCCTGGTGTCCATTTTGGCGACGTGCCCCCACCGTGTTCAGATTTGTGTAGTCTGTGAGACGACAATTAATGCAAAGTGCGTTTCTTAGTACGATGACTGCTGGTTGCTTTAACTTACGGAGGAGCCCATCAACTGACGACGGGGGTTTAAGTCATTAACTCTCGCAAGGTATTAAGGGGGAAGGGAAATGACCAATTCAATTTTGTAATGGACTCATTTTCCAACAGATAAAGTCCTCCTGTGTGTAGGGAAAAAAAAGTACAAGTCTCTAACTTCAAGTTAAAATGGTGTATTTGCCATTGTGTTCGGTACATTTACAGTGCAAAATTTGTCAACATCCAAAACATCTGGTGACATCATTCTGAGAAAAATGGGTCACTATACTTTCTTGTACGGGGGTATTTTGGTTCCGTTTTCGGTGACTTGTAAACAATTAAGAATTTTGCCCAACTGCGTTTTAATGTTAATCATTAAACCTATGGCAACAGAAATTCAAGCGTGATTGGCAGATGGGGTTTCTAAGTTTTAGTTTTGTTTAACAATTTATTTGTATTAAATAAAATTTTAAACAATTGCCTTTATGACTAAATGATGTGTGTATTTATAAGAATTGGGTATAAATATAATTTAAAAAGAAGATTCGATTGCATAGAAAAAATATAGTTTTTGTTCGAGTTGTTTTCTCGTGTTCGATACGCACAGGACTTGTGCAGTCTATGCCTTTCTCCAAACCTCGGCTTGGGCTCCGGCTTGGGCTTATCATTAAGCATAAGCCGGGTTTGGATAAGCCACTATTAAGAATCTCAGTGAATTGGAGTCTAAAGCCGAGATTATGCATCTACTCAATTGCGGGCATGCACTGTACTTTCAACAATGTCAAATAATTAAGGGGAGGTCGATACCTTCGGTAATTACTCCAAAAATTAATGAGCATAACAACTTTACTACTTGGTAAAGAGCACTGGAGAGCTGTTGATATTAATAATAATAATAATAACTAGTTCTTATATAGCGCATTTCACAATAACGTCTCAATGCGCTTTACATTAGTGCCCTGGTCATTGGGCAAATAACATTCCTGTAATCTTTCTCAGCTCCCTGGGGAGTATACAGCTCGGGCTGCCGTGGCGCTCCGAAGGCTTTTTCAAACACAATATCAACCTCTACCCTCGCAGGTACCCATTTATACCCCTGGGTGAAGAGAAGCAATTATAGTAAAGTATCTTGCTCAAGGACACAATTGTCATGACCGGGATTCGAACCCATACCCCGATGACTTAACCATGGAAACTTGAATCCGATGCTCTAAACCACTCGGCCACAAGACACCCCACGTGTCAGATGATATTATAAAAATATTGTTAGAAACGACAACCTTTGTAGTAATGTAGTTTTATAGAGAAAGAGGTAACTTTCACCCCCCCTAAAAATAAAATGAATCTGAGAAAGGCTTCAGGCATAAAGGCATCTGAGCCACACAATTGTATGCAATGGGGGTGTTTTTTCTTGCATTATATTCTTGCAACTTCGATGACCAAATGGACCTAAGTTTTCACAGGTTAGTTATTTATGCATATCATGTTGGGGCACAGGATACCCTGACTTTAAAATCCTACCTTTTCAAAATCTCCACTCCGAACCAAGACTCCTGTCAATTATTATACCCGTATAACATCTCGCTGATCAATCCACTCAACAAAATTAATGCATTGAATTCTAACCCCTTGACCTTCTCCAGAGACTTTGGTTAATATTTAGGCCAAGAATGTTCAGGGGGAAAAAAAAATATCCAACGACATAGTACCTTTAAAGGGAACTAAACATTTACTGTGAGTCCCAATTATGTTGCAGGATAGACGCTCAATTTATTTTTTGAGGAAATTGAACTGTCATTTTTCCTCCTAACATTCTGTTTCTTTCTACAACAATTTTTACCCGAGACAAAGAACAGGATATTAAGTTTTCTCGGTAATTTTGTTTGCAAAAAAGAAAACACAAAAGCAGCCTGTTTCGCTTTCACGCCTCAGCAGTTGAACCCATCATTCAAAGGCTTGCGAATATTATATAGAATTTTATTAATTTGTTTAGCCATGGCGCAATGGGTATTCAATTGAGCACATCAGGCGCGGCTGCGAAAAGCTGCTGCCAATTTGAATGCTGTTCGAGTGGATTGTTAAGTTCAATGGTAATCTTTTTTTCTGATCGTATGACACAAAAGAAAAAACAAAACATTTTTGCACATGCAGTGACACTGAATGACTGTTTGAAAGAGCTTTCAATTTCCCGTGACATAGAGCAACTAAAATGACAGAGAAAACCTAAAGGTCGATTGTTATCGAAAACGAAATGATTGATTATAGCTTCAATCCGAATGTTGACTGATTTTGAAGTTTATATCAGTACAGACCTCCAGAGAAATTGCTTCTGTCTGAAATCCTGAGTCGATGGATTGGCACAATACTTACCGTTGCCTCTTTCAAAGCAGCTATCAAAAAGCCCGTAATCTTTGCGTTATTTTGACAATTTCTCCCACTAATATTTGACCGAATTTGATTAGCTTTTAACAGATAAATTGCACATGTGTTTATTGAAAAACCAGAGGATGTACATTTAGTTATTCTTCTAAAAACAATAATGTACACGTACATCGTCCCTTTAAAGCAAAGAAACCTCCTTAAAGACTTTCAAAGATGGGAATCGAACTTTGTCACTTGTTCTTTGCGTCACCTTTAAGTAAGATCAATGTTCCTTAGGGGGCTGACCCGTTTCTGGGTCACCCTGACCCGTTTTGGGGTTAGGCTGACCCGTTTTGGGGTTAGGCTGACCCGTTTTGGAGTTAGGCTGACCCGTTTTGGGGTTAGGCTGACCCGTTTTGGGGTTAGGCTGACCCGTTTTGGGGTTAGGCTGACCCGTTTTGGGGTTAGGCTGACCCGTTTTGGGGTTAGGCTGACCCGTTTTGGGGTTAGGCTGACCCGTTTTGGGGTTAGGCTGACCCGTTTTGGGGTTAGGCTGACCCGTTTTGGGGTTAGGCTGACCCGTTTTGGGGTTAGGCTGACCCGCCGCGGAAACTGGTGACAAATAAAAGAAGAGATTTTGACTAGGACTCTGCGTCAGTTTGACCCATTTCTGGGTCATTTTGGACACAGATTCCGGGTCACACTGACCCAGAAATAGGTCAAACCCCACTGGACCTTTATCCAGATCAATTTTAATTGAGCCAGGAACTTTTAGAGTGCTATATGTCTCCTGCGCGGTGGAATTTCAGATCGTCAACTGATAATATCTGATAAAATTAATCAGAAACTCGTTCAAGTCCTTTGACAACAACAGCCGACTTTATAACCCATGGACAGTATAGAAAAGGAGGTTTACATCAAAGGGCGACTAAGGGTTCGATTTACCACACAACTATTGATCACAAGTTGAGCACACACACCGTCTGATGCAAACTGAAAAATACAATTTCATAACTGAAAAAAATTTGCAGCTGTAGGTTTTCGTCACATGGCGAGTGTTGTACTTTTGTGCTGAATGAACTGCCGTGCATCCCTGCATCAGGAAAAAGAAAGAAGAAAAAAAAGCGAGGCGATAAATTGAATAACAGCAAAGTGCGATGATCTTGTTGACAAAATAGGCCTATATTCTAGCAAGCTCGGTTTCTTCGAGCAAATAACTCCAGCCGAGGAGCACGGGTATTGTGGCACTGTTTAGAGCCAGTGTTACAGTGCATGTTTCCCCGTGACCTTATAACCTGGGCACCGCCAGTTGGCGCGAGAACTTTTTGTTTCCTTCTCGTGACGCGGTCTCCCCTCAGATCAGGAACCCCATCAAACCAGTATCTTTTCTTCTCGCGCGCGAAGACGAATAAATAACCAAATAAATCAAAATCGATGGGCTAATAACAGCCAGCGAAATTCACCACATCCCTGATGGATAATTCATGACCTCACGTTAAAAAACCCCAACAAAAATAAATGTGGTTTGTTACAGCCACCTGCATATGGGGGCTTCCGGCTAGGAGAATTTGGCTTGCATATTACACTTGGTCATAAATGTGGAGGTTATTTACTACTGTCTGCCAATGGTCGGCCTATAAAGTCACAGGTGTATATCTACTGATGGAGCGCCGCAGTTAATTATTTGTGAGAAATGAAGTGTTATCTCTCATGCGGCGGAGATATTTTTTTCTCTTCACTGGCGAAATTTAAATATTTAACTTTTTTTTTCTAGTGGCGGATGGCTTTGACAAGGTTTTGTCTCCCTAAAATATTCGAGGAAGATCTTTTAGGGGAGTCATACCTCGGGCTCTTGTTTACCCCAAGGAGCCGAGAAAGAAATAAGAAATCCATATTTGAAGATAGGGTCATGCTGCTTTATAGGTCAAATTTTCAATAAAGATACAAGATAAGTCACAATGTGAAAGTTTCAACTGAATAGTATCTATAATTGTCGAGAAAACAGCAACAAGCTGTCACGGTCATCAAAAACGTCCAGCCCGTCCACGTTTAGCGAAGTACCAACCGCATCTCCAACCGCAGCATTCACAGACGGACACCACGGAATTTTGAATTTCGAAACCTGGGCTTAAGGCTATGTCTCCGTCTCCGGGCCCCGTTTGCTGCATGTGGGAAACACAGTGAAAAATACGCACTGCTCCAAAATTGATGACGGAGCTGGGGCCCAAGCTGAGGTTTCGAAAAGGCCCCTGGAAACGCCTCATGGCGACGATGAAATGTTAGAAGGAGAATCTGTACACGCAGCTCATTGTTATATTCACTCTGTGAACATGCCTTTGTTCTGTATACTAAAGGAAAATCCTATTCTTCAACACTGTAAAAGAAAAACACTGTGTGGACATATGTAAGTCCACATAGTGTTTCAAAACCCTGCCTTGTGTGGACCTCTTTTTGTCAGATCCACACCTCGTATATGTGATTAATAGGGCCTCTAGGTTCTTCAAACAGTGACAACAATTCAGACGGAAATACTTCCGTGGAGGATTGGAATTTCTATGAGTTTTATGAAACAGTAAGTCTTCAGATTGAAACCGATGTTTTTTTTTATCTCGACCCTGAATTTGGAAGCGCAAAAGTGCCTTAAGGGATGGTACATTACACCAAAATTAAATGACCGTATAAACTTACTTGGTAAAGAGCACAGGAGAGCTGTTGATAGTATAAAACATTGTTAGAAACGGCACCCTTTGAAGTAATGTGGTTTTAAAGAAGTAGGTAAATGTTTTCACACACGAAAAATTGAATCTGAGAAAGGCTTCAGGCATGAAGCCTTACCCAGGCCTCCGAAAGCACACAATTCTATGCAACGAGGGTGTTTTTTGTGTCTTTCGTTATTTTCTTGCAACTTTGAGGACCAATTGAGCCCAAATTTTCGCAGGTTTGTTATTTTATGCATATGTTGGGATACAGCAAGTGAGGATACTGGTCTTTGACAATTACCAAAAGTATAACCGCCTTTAATAAGGAAACACATTTATGGAACAGTGATTTTGATGAAGATGAATAATGTAGACTGATGAATTCTAAGACTCTAATGGTGATAAGAGTGAGGTTGCCGTTTCTTATGGTGATAACATTGAGAAGCCCCACTTCCACTTCTTCTTCTTGATGTTCTATCGATGCACAACCTCGTGTTCTCCTAGCTGCGCTTTAGACAAATTTACACAGCATTTTGGGTTAATCCCATTGCTTGCTGATCGTGCATCCCATTTCAGTCGAAACTCTAACCACACGAGCCACCGAAACCAGAGCGTGTTATTAAAACCAACGTCTTGTCGAGCGCCAACGTGAAGTAGATTCAAATGATATGCCACAAGATTAATTGTTCAAACTATACTCATATGGTGGCTCTTGGTGCGCAAAATTGAAGCATCATGATTCATTGGTCAGTTACAAAGAGGGCCAGGGAATGGTCAGTCGCTGGTGCGAAAAAAGTACAGTCGTTCTGAGTGTTTTTCAAGAATCGTGTACAACCAGTTCGTGACAAATACACCGAGTTATAGCGTAACTTGTGGAGGGAAACAACTCAATAAGGTGCAACTATTTCGTGAAAAATATAATGAATTTACGGTCTCCAATGGTAAAGCCTTAGTTATTTGCTCTCTTGGGTTATAATTTAATATACTATTATTGTGATTTTGTTTTTCTAACTTTATTTAAAAAACAATCTATAATATGCCGCATTTCTTGCCATATGTTTTTATCCGATTATGGTAAACTCAAACAATTAGAGTTGTACACACTTTGAGATTAAACATAGTTTGCGATGCCGTATCTGGTTAATATGCACACGCTAACCTTTAATTTTGGCATTGTTGGTAAGGAAATGATGGCAATTTATTGAATACTTTAACTTCCCATAACGCTGAATAGTTCCTACAAGATTCCTTTAAATTCAAACAGTTTCTCTGAGCTTGTCAGTTTTGCCATCGCGCTGTGATGTGGTGTGGTTTTGAAGAAGTGTTGGTTAAGGTGAAACCACTCAATCTTTTGATCTGTAAGCTTTGGATGTCTTCTGGAGTTCGTCGGATTTGGAAGTATTTTTTTTTTAAATATAACTGTGTATTTATCTACTTATTTATCTGTTCATTTACATATTTTACTTAGGTTTTTCTTCAATGCTCATTAACTTGTTTCGTTGCTACGTAACCTTCTGACACATTATTGCTTGTTCTATAACATTTTCTTCCATGATGTCACCACTATACTCGGACTGCTAAAAAAAAAAAAAAAAATTGTGAATTTTTAAAATAATGCAAACATTATATCGTTCCCTGTTGAAGGTTCGTTATGCAGTTATTTTGTCTTACCACCATGCTACAAGAAAGTTCATGACAAGTTGTGTCAAAATTGATTAAAATACGGTCGACCGCACAAGTCGTTTAACAGTCCCCCTTCTTAACAAACATGATTGATGCACCGCATCAGCGTTCGTAACAAGATGAAATATTCTTAATTTTCAATCCCAGAGGAAGCCAGATTGTCTCTTTTTCTCTGTATATAAGGCAACAAAATCTCCAGCGTGGGAGTTGAATTAAAACCAGGAGCTTGCATCAGTAGATAATTATTATTAGTCATAATTTATTGGCCACGCATGATCTTAAAATAGGTATTTTTGGTAACAATTTGGCTCTTTTATTGCCGTGAGTTGTCGTAAAATTTGATAACTTTTTTTTCCTTCTGTTTTTGCAATTAATAATATCGCTGTTCCATTTAAGGAATTTGTAATCCCTTGGTATCAAAATAGTCGTAATTATGGCATAGATGGAAGGGGTGGGTGATAGAACGGGAAGGGTGCTGTGGCGTATAGAAACGATTCCTTTGTGTCGTGTGCTGGTTACCAGTTACTAAAAGGGTACCAGGCTAACGCTGTGGCTTGTTTTCATTGTAGTAACTGATCTCCTGATTGCACGGGTTAAATAGAGGGTTCCATCTCATCGTATACCAGTTCTTCACATTAAGTTTCTGATTTCAAAGTATAATTTTAATAATGTTACTAAGTGTTTTTATATCCACGGGTTCATTCAACATGAAAAGGCTAAAAAGTCATGTGTCCGTCAGGCGTTGTGCGTAGAATGCGTAGTGCGTAATACAAAATCGCATTGGAATAATATGTGCATTCAGTCAAATACGTTATTTTGTAGTAAATTGGAAGTACATTTTTTCTTCATGTCGGCCAAATTATGTATTCTACCTTGAAAACAAATTGAATAACTGAATTAGTACAAAGTAACTTAGCGCTGATCGCAGCCAGGCGGCCTAAACATGGTCTCATGAATTTTCGGCGTAATTTTAGATTTTGTGTGTGTGTGTGTGTCTTTTTCATGACACGTCTTTAGTTTTTTTTATATACCTGAAATCAATCGAATTAAATAGACCGTCGCTTCGTGTATAGACCAAGACGCTGCACACCGCTCCGCATTGATCGGGAGGTGTCAACGGGAAATTATTCCCTTTAAACGACACTCAGTCGCAATTATCAATACCGCTCCTGTCCGGCAAACTTTTACGTCAAGGTTGTTACTCCCATCTTGTTGTTTTCCTTGCTCTGTATCAACGTAACCAAACCGAGGTACGAGAGGATCAAGCAGGCATGTGACTTCTTGGAATTTTTACCTATTTCAAAGTTTTATCAAAAAACCTCCTTGAGCCTTCAAATTGTCTTGAATGATAGAAGGAGAACAGTCACCACAAAGGGAGAAGGAAGTAGTCAAAGTTGTGTCCGAACCTGTTGTTTTGTATTTCTTGTGATGCACAGGGTCTGTAAACCTCCTGAATTGTAACATCTGTGGGAGGTTCAGGGTCTGGATGGGGGAACCCAGACCAGCAAGCCACTATTAGGGAATTGTCACATTTGGCAAATCTCGTCCCATGGATAAGGGTTTAGTGTAAAGTAGACGTCTGAGCTCTTCTTATTTAAACGAGTACGCCGTGTAATCCTCGCGAGTGTTCGCCATTTTGGGGACCTGTTTTGGTCACACGAACGTAAGGACCTGTCCGAAATGGCGGCTACAACTACGGCTGCGGCTGTTGCTAAGGGTGGTGGCAAGGGCACCCTATGTGCTTCAACGCATGATGATCTGGTAACTGCCGCAGCCGTATCCACTCATTCGGAACCGGCCTTTCTTTAAAACGTGTGAATGTGAAACAAAATTGATCATGATACTCCATTGATCATGATACTCACAAACACGGCGAACTTGTATTTAACCTAGTTCCGCCCACGCCCGTGCTTAGCCTTGCTGCTCGCTCCACTATCCTACAAATTAAACCTCCTCAGTCAACGTCTTTAGCTAAATTATTACATCCCGTAAAAGTGTGAAATACATACATCCACTGATTAACGTCTTGAGTTGAAACTACATAAAAAACACACACACCATGATGTGACATAGCGACGGCAGCATTTGTGAATAGTTTCATTTACTAAGGCATCCGTACAACATCGATAGCCTACACGTATAATGATGTCAACTTGTTAGCTCCGCAGGCCGTCTCAAGCATTCATCAATCAAAATATCAACATAAAGATTGCCACTCGGTTTCACCAGGATCAAGAGAGCGATGCTGGCACGACCCAGTTTACTAATGACCTAATATGGGCTGCTTCTGGGACACGTGACATCCGAGCGCGGCATCGGCTGAACATTCCGTTGCTTTGGGGGCGATCACATTATCGGGTTGTTTTACAAACTTGCAACGGAACACTTTTAGGAAACATTAATGACTAAGAAATCAACCTCGAACCCGAGATTTCGCTAAAGCCTCTGGGCTGGAAATAAACACTGACTGACATCTGAACGTACCTTGAAGCCTCAAGCCTCAACTAATGAATATAACTTCTCAAAAGAAAGAAAAAAACCACACACAAAAACAAACCAACTTTAGCTTGAAGAAGCAGAGCCAAAAGTTCCATTATTCTACTTCACAGAAGTGAAAATTACAATACAACGTAAATGCACAGTGGATCGAGTGTGCTTTTGAATGTCAAGCAACGCATTAATCTGATTTCATCTTCACGTCGTACACGTCCTTTCAAATAATTTACATAATTTCTCAGGAACTATTCATTTTTGGAATAGAGGTAAATCTCCCCCTTGAATATAGACGCGCAGATTAGTCTAAATTCTTCGGGGTTTTTTTTGAAGTCGTCATTTTACCAAAATGTCCCCCGATAATCTCCCCTGTGTGCAGGATTCGTTTCCATAACACGAGCCCCTTAAAGAATTCTTGAGAGAAAGAAAACAAACACAAACAAACTCCACACCTTTGTTTATTTGTACACAGAGGAGTATACTCCAGATTTAATTTTGGTTGGGGACCTCATTTCGCTGAGATTTGTTTTCCCTCTCTCTCTTCTCCTTTCTTCTCGCAGTTGCCATTTTCATTTTGGCTTTTTGATTATTCTAGACCCAGAAATAGCAATCACAATAAATTGCACGGTGAATTGAAGCGACTGTAGGGCATGGCATTGTCAATTGCAGAACGCGGCTGATGTATAGTGCAGTGTCAGGCTGGCGTATAAGCCAAAATCACGTTTTTATCAATTTAGTCTGGTCGCCTTCCAAAATGGGCTGATCTAATTTCACGGTGTGAGGTTTGAGGTAGTTATAAGCCCCGTCTAGTTCCTAAAAGCATTGCGACAACGAGTAGCCATTTTGTTTGCTCAGTCTCTAAATAATGTAGGCGAGGCTAAGTGGGGAAATAGTCGGGTACCCTAAACTTATCATCGATATCTCCATGATATGAGTACATGAAAACAAGTGGTACCATGTGGAGACCGAAGATAGCAACGAATGTCAATAAAGTGACCATTTTCGGTGACGTCACACGCGGTTTTTTGTCTACCCGTCCGCATTTTTGGGAGAAAAATTGTGTGTAAAGTTATGGCGCGCTTCTAACATTTGCAAGGGTCATCTATAAACTAGAATCATGGGATGGGCCGTTTTCGAAACTTCGGCTTGGGCTAAGGGCTCCGGCTTGGGCACTGTCCGTCTGTTTGAAGCTCCGTAAGGACAGCACACGCTTTCTAAACAGCGGATCAAGCCCAAGCCCAAACCCAAGCCCAAGCCGTGGTTTCAAGAGGGCCATATTTGCATAAATACTAATTTGCCCACCCCAGTAACAAAGTTGGGTTTTGAACAAAGAAAAATTGACTAGAGCGGGACTTGAACCAACGACCTCCGGATTAACGTACCGGCGCTCTACCAACTGGGGACGATCAAAAGTCGCATCCCCTTAAGGTGATCCCTTGGCTGCCGCTTCCCAAATTGTATCGTAAACTTGGGCGTGATCCCTGGCTACTACACGGCAGTTACAGGTTGAATGGCTTCTGACTGGCACCCCCGAACAAAGATATTGACTAAAAGGGAGACCGCCAACATATAGGGCTGGACAGCTCAATTGGTAGAGCGCCGGTACGTTAATCCGGAGGTCGTTGGTTCAAGTCCCGCTCCAGTCAATTTTTCTTTGTTCAAAACCCACAATATATTAAAGTTACCCAGTCAGTTTCCTTTGTGGTTTATTACTTGATATAAAATATAAGTTGTTCAAAAATATACCACATTCCCGGAGCTACCAAATTAATGATGTAAAAACAATAGCCTTCACACCATTGCAGCAAGGTTTGACCTTGCTTCGTCTCATTGAACGTCTCGCTTCAAGCAAACTGTGCACCCCGGAGCCCCACGGCAAAAGAAATCAACCTCACACTGTAATTATTGTCATATAAATTTACCAAATTTCTTGTGATTGGTGTCTTTTGGAAGTACCTGGATGCTTTTATTGAACCATTTAAGCGAACCAACACAATCATTCAGACAAAAGAAAACACAACCCTAAATCATTAATGTAATAAACAATGAAATAATTTGAAGGCCTGGCTGCCATTAATTGAAATTTGCACTGATGTCTATATCAACATGATGTCTATATCTAGTAATGTATATGTCACATGACAAAAAAAACCTCCTTATGATATTTGTCCTCAAATATGTAATTCTTGTCTGTCTCTCTGTGTCTGGAGAGCCCACCGAATTTTTATCATCCATGGCTTTTGATGACTAAATAATATAGTGACCTTGAGCGTATGTAGTCGGCGAAAGGCCCCACGGTTCAACACGGTGGATCGGAGCAGCGCATCGTCCGGCGGGAAATCCCAAAGCGGTCTGTCAGTGCCGACGGATCAATGTGGCATCAATTTTAAAATGATACCGCACAAAAGGAACATCACCATGATAAATTTGTTCTCACCTCAGCACATTTCTTCTTTAAACGATGAAATCAAAACCACTGAGGTATTCTATTATAAATAAAAGCGAAAGGGGAAAAAACCTCAAAAAAAAGAAAAGAAAAAAAAAACCAAACCAAAACCAGAATAGAGCAGACGATAAAGTAACTGACAATATTATGGGTGATTTTTCCCCGCTCTTTCCCAGCATGTGGGAGCAGATTTTTCCATGCTGTTGATTTCATCGATCGTCATGTGAAACTGGCGGGTACTATTTCGCGATGAACTGGAACTACAAACAATTATACGCTATCATCTTGGTTCGGCGATCCTGGTTTTCCCCCGCATAATGAGATGGGAATATCTGTCAGCGTTTTAAACCTGGGCCCTGCCTTAAATCCAGCGACAGCTGAGACGGAACAAAATGTGACATCCGATTGCCAGAAGCGGATTATTTGTGTTTAAGAACTTACCCAATAAGCTCTTATCCCCACGGCAACATATAGTCTGAGTACTTAATCCATGAGCGTTATTTTATACAAATGCTGCTAAGAAATAATTTCTTATTTATTGATTTTTTTTTTGCTTGGTTTTTTTTTTTTTTTTTTGTGGGGGGGGGGAACTAAGCAGAAAATAACATGGAATCAATCAAAACAACGTATATTAATTTGGCTGGTACATTTTGCTTGTTTTCTTTTTTTCTTTACATAATCAACTCAGTACGGAAACTCACTTCAACAACTGGAGGTGACTTGGGAACACGTACCAAATCAAGTCGATGTTTATAATTTGCATATTCATCTTTTCGTTGTGGACACCTTGTCTAACCAGCAAGTGACACGGTTGTCTACCGCATTGGCTTATGGCATGGTGTTTATGCACGGTAACTCATGCATGACCTCCGAGTACAGCAAGTAAAAGTTTCAGCGTATCCGTGTATATGACCTTGCTATTTTGGGTTGTCTTGATTAACACATGTAGTTTCATCTTCGATGACGTAGCCATTGGAGTTCAGAGGTCATTATCAAATGACCTGAGATGATACTTTCTTATGACCTAAACTTTCATCTCGCTATCTTATAAATGATCTCTTATAATTTCTTACGTACAACGCAAATAAGTCCCTAAAGTTTAAATCCGAACCACATCCCTACGTGTTTACCGTGTGGTGCACACAATAACAGGGACAGCATTTTTGCGAATCCTCCTTCAGCTTGAACGAGGTTGCTTTTGCAGAAAGCTTCAGAGAACTTGATTTTGTGTCGATATTCAGAGTAGAGTGGTTACCCGCGTGAAGTTTTCTGTCACTGCAAATAGTCTGCGCCCAAATAAGTTCACATCTCAAATCAAAGATGTACACAATCCCGTTAAGAAGTAGAGGAAGAAAAAAAAGAAAAAAACTAGAGCATTGTAAATTTACTCGATCTCTTAACCCCATTCGGAAGTGTTTCCAGATCATCTGTGATGTGGCATTTCTCCCTGCTGTTAATGGTGTGACCATTACACGTGTTATCATAGCGTCCTCATGGCGCAACCTCCCCCCGGGACGAGCCTCTATTAACCCACGAGCACTCCGGACATTTATTGGATGATTTGAACTGATTAAATGTTATCAGGAAAGTGGTAGAACATTATCTGTTTGTGAAATTATTACATTATCTATGATGGATTTATTTCATATTTTGGTGGGAGATGTACACTGTTGCCGGTGTTTATTCCGATTTATTTAGGCACATTATCAGGGAGCTCAGAGAAAGTACCCTCTCTAGGCAGAAAGCAAACCTTGTTAGCGATGAGTTACTCCTTGATTGTCAGGAATGATTGGTTACATTGGAACGCTACCGAGTTTAGAGTACACTCCGGTGGTTCCTGTACAAACCAAGCTATGTCATTTCAATTGCGGATTATTATTTTTTTCATTGGCGGACTGATGTTATTTCAACAGTCGGACTTGTTGTTTCAACATTGTCGATCTGTGTTATTTCAACGACGGTTTGAATTTTTGCGTTCTGTGTCACTCCAAACAAAGTCCGCGTTTAATAGAGAACTAGTTTCCGGTGTTTGATTTCGTCGCCCATTGATTAGTAGTCATTGTAAGTGTTGCCATTGCCAAACAGCAGCCCATACAATTCCTTAGAGTAAATGAACAAAAAAACGTATCCGTTTTAAACTACAGGCAGTCCGCGGAATTCAAACCTCTCGTTGTCTAACAATAGAGAGAGCTTCACTCGCACAAGCTGTTTATCTAAAAAGCTGTCCCGACGCCGATGGCTTGAATGCGAAGACCCTCCAAGGTGAAAAAATGACAATTGTTGTCTTTTGCCAGAAGGTTGTCATTTAATCCTCTAAATCTAGCAGGGGGGGGGGGGTAGCGACTTAAATTAATACAACCAACTTCTTCAGTGTTTAGATTGAACTATGGGAATATCTTCAATGGTTGAGACTGATCGATGGCCTTCGTTCGGAAATGACTTTTTTGGGGTCCCTCCTTTGGGGCCAAGTGAAGCTTGCCAACGTCTCTCAACGGGAGACTTATCGTATCTTTTAGGTTGATGACATGCTGCATACAATGAAATGAAAACATCATTTTTTTAGTTCTCCACAAGTATATCAACAACCAAACGTTCCTCAAGAGACCCTTGCAGTTACATCGAGAAGAAATAAATGCCATTAGAAACTAAGTTCGCAAAAGTATAAGAAAAACACCGCAAAAACTGCGGAGTGATTATTTCTTTGAAACGCCCTGTAAAAAACATTTAGCCAAGCTCAGTGTATACATGAATAGAACGATCTTTTCACAAAATCCTTTTGGGGACGGCAAAAAAGAATTAGTTAGTCATGGTGACGAAACTACATTCGGTAAGTTAAATATATTCTATCAGCGCTGAAACTAAGGATTCAATTTAAAAGGGGGCACAATGAGTGCACCACATTCTTAGTAGGGGCAGGGGCACTTTTGCCAATTTAAAATTAGTTTTCGTTTGGATTTTTGTTTTTTATACAAGCCCCCTTTTCAGCGCAATGTTATGCTATTTGCAATTGTTTATAAAATAACGAGAAAAACAAAAATGATGTCTGCGTGTAAACAGAAAAAACATATTTTAAAAAAACATTAGCATTGTCAAATTAAAGCTTATACAATTTTACTCTGGCAATTTTTAACCTTAAGCCATATTTTAAGTAGGTTGAATGGCTTGGGCGTATAAATCAATACATTTTTATTATTTCTTCATCTTTGACCAATAACCGGTGAGCTTTATTGCGTTAATCAATATCTATTTCTGATAATTACCCTCCTTGTGATCAATATCTATTTTCGATAATTACCCACCCTACTATAAGTATCTCTTGTTTTTATAATTACCCACCCTGCTTTCAATATATATTTTTGATAATTACCCAGTCTGTTATCAATATCTTTTTTCGATAATTACCCACCCTACTACAAGTATCTCTTTTTTGATAATTACCCACCCTGCTATCAATATATATTTTTGATAATTACCCACCCTGCTATCAATATCTATTTTTGATAATTACCCACCCTGCTATCAATATCTATTTTTGATACTTACCCACCCTGTTATCAATATATTTCCGATAATTACTTACCCTCTTATCAATATCTAGTTCCGACAATTACCCACCCTGTTATCATTTATCTCTTTCGATACTTACTCTGTTACTCTGTATTTATATTAACCGCCCTCAGCTCACCGCCCTCAGCTGAGCTGAGGTACCTCATGAATGATTCATTTTCTGCCTCCTCTTTTGTGTAACTTAATAGACCGATCCATTAAGCACCGCCCCATTGCGTATTGACCAATCACAGCCCTGATTGCGCAACCAAAAGTCTGACATGCGTGCGCGTATGCTTGGCGCGCGCGGCAGAGTTGTGCAGAATGGCATTGGAGAGGTTCACGGCGTGTTCTTGCTCACACGTGCGCCGTGGGCGGAGCCTAATGGATTGGTCTATTGATTGGATTTACATAATAGGCCCTTTCCGAAACCATGGCTTTGGTTCTGGCCCCGGCTTCAGACTCCGCTCGATGTCGAATTAAGCAACGTGCAAACTATTTATGACTGCTCCAACATTGATGGAGTCAAAGCCGGAGCAGGAGGCAAAAGCCGAGGTTTGGAAAAGGCCCACAGTGACCAACATCTGCGTCGTTTCCCCTATGTACAAATCAATAATGCACATCCATTCGTATGGCCCAAGTAATGACGCAGACTATTACCCTGTCAGCCTCGGTTTGGTAGTATTGATTATGAATGTAAGAAACAGGAAAATGGCTGCACCGATCGATAATGTCTGTAGATAATAACTATAAAACGTTGCCCCGAAGCGCCTCTATTAAAGACCACTAGCCGGCCCGACACGCGGAACAAAATAATGAACCCAAGACCGAGTGTCAAGCTTGATTTTAAAGTAACCTTCTTCTTGTTAAATCTTCAAATCTTGTTAGTTATAATGGCTTTCGAAATAGTATAGGGACCAACAGCAGAGGGCGCCCTATTAAAACAGAAAGAAATAAAGTGTTGTCTGCAATTTGATGGATTAACCGAGGCAATGTAACACACGTTAAGGATTAACTTTGTAGAAGTCGGCCCTGCTCTTGCGGAGTAAATCCTTCTTAGTATGGTTAAATGATGAGACGACAGTGTAAATGTCTTTGGCTGTTGCTAAGACGCCCCCCCAACCTCATTCCCCCGATTGTAAATGCCCCGGGGTCCAATCCATAGATCAACCTCGTTTCACGCAGTTGGTCTGGTAATCGATGAATCCAGTTTAAATGTGCGATGGCTTAAGGAGAGGACCGGGGAGTGGAGTGGAACTGGTGTAATTGCGCGCAATAAGCCCGCTAGGATGAAAACCGTGGATGGGGGGGGGGGGGGGGGGGGGGCAGGTGGCGGGGGGGGGGGTGAGCACCCTTGCAGAAAACCGCGGCTTACTGTGATACGAACATTCCTAATCGAAGATGAAAGGTCCGATTTGTGTCTTACTTGACCCGAAAATTTAGATTTAAGGTTTAACTAGGTAATGTTATAGATTCGAGAGAGTTTCATTTATAGTGTTGCGCGAAACAAATCGTCCAATAATAAGAAATAGTTAATGAAAAAAAAACTAATAATGAAAAGACCCTTGTCTTGATGACGTCAGGGTCTGTTTACTGCATTGCTTTTAAGTGCTGTGACTGGGTACTGTTTTTCCGACAGTTGTGCAGAGACACCCTGGTTTCCATCCATTCGTCTGCAAAGTGGTAAACAAACTGTGACGTCATCAGTACGAACGAAGTAACCTTGCCGTGAGGACCCACACACCGCCTCTGGATGACAGACTACGAGGAATGTGTGCCCAACATGTGTCGTATAATAGCTCCGTGACGTAGGAAAGGAGTGTCTTGTTATCGACAGATTGACTTTGTGTTGTCAACAAATGTAATAGGTTTCTTAATAGAGGAATAACAGCAAGAAAAGAAAACGCTATGAAAAATGCCCATCTAGGTCTGAGCTTTGACGGCAACAAGAAACCGAGTTTTAAAAAACAAGCATACCCACTCAAAGTGTTGCTTTAAAGGAAGATGGAAAAAGGGTAAAATGGATAATCAAAAGGAAGATAAATAATACTTGGTTATAAATGGGGGCGTGTTTTTAGAGATTTATATCCTAGCTCTCAGCTAAACATGATTCCTCTCTGAGATTCTAATCTTGTATTTCATTTCTGGTTAAGAAATATTATGTCCCCCGGAGTTGGGACATCGATCTTTATCAAGATCTGCCTCCTCAGCAGCAACGTGGGGTGGCTGCTCCGCGGTAAACGCGCAGACTGTCTGACGGAACATCAGCTGTGGCACTCGCTGGCTGACTGGTTTCCTGCGGGGATCCGTTTGATAAAAACAAGACGAGAAGCAGGAACTTTTCCACTGCATGCAATTTATGGGGTTGTTGTAACCTGTTCTAAAGCTGGGCTCTTTGTCCTTTTAATCTGTGTAATAAACTTTGTCAATAAATTGTTGTTTTAACCTAATTGAATGTTCGTTTCTTGTGTGCCAATGGAAACTATATTTAATCTGTATTTTAATAGTATAACGGCCGGGCAATAAACTCTTATTAAGTTCTAAATTCTTGAACTCGAGGGAGGGGTTTTATCTTAGGAAATCAGTCAACCACTGCCTACTTTAAACAACACCAAGAAAATGAACAAGTAATACAATTCGACGTATTAATGAACCCAACTTACCTGACGTCATCATCACGCTGGTTTTGGCAGCGCCATTTTTAGGGGTCAGTGTCCCCATGTGCGCTGTACAATGCAGTGCGAATTTTAGGCAAAGCGGTGAGCGGCACACAGTCACCACTTGTGACGTGCATGCAATGGGGTCAACGAACAACTTCCAAGCCATTCGTTCATAATTAAGGCCTACTAATCTTAGAGGTAATTTGAACATTCAATACTCGTAACTGCCCTTTGGAAAGTACAATGCTCTTGCACTGCAAAGAACTGGGGTGTTAACATTGACACCATTAGTGATGTCTCTTAAACAGATAATCAAAACGAATCAAAATTTACAAAAAAAATTGCAGTGTGATGGGAACCTCACTTTCTTTGTGTAGTATTGGTCATGCTTGTATCTTTCAAGTACTCATTTTGAATTAATAAATAAAAAGTAGAACACATTGTAATGCAAGATAAAGAACAAACGAGGTCAGTTTAAAACGTGAGGATGAAAACCTTCAATGTACCACTTACGTAGAAATGAATTAAGTCATGCAGTTAGAAGCTTGAAAAGTGCACTCCTTGAGATCAAAGGGAATATTTTAGCAGTTGTTCATCAACATATATAAATAGATGCAAGGAGTTATCGACCTTTCTTTACAAATATTGAATCAACTTAATTCAACTGCATTAATCGAGTCGAATTGACGTGTATAAGAGGCTAAAAATGCGCGGTTTATTTTGTAAATGTTTGTGTCAGACATGTCCTTATAAGGTTGTTGGGTATTTATACGGTTTGAACACTGGGAATTCTATGACATTTATTTTATATCACATTGTCAAGGGTAAAGGGCAGTCTCCGTGCTGTGTGCAGTTAGTTGACGACCCTGTGTTTGCCGAAGGGCCCCCCCTGAACAGAATAGTCAGAGCGATCTGCGTGGGCATACACATTCTCAGATCCAGCCATTAGCTTTTTAGTCAGATGCGTGGAAAAATGGGGGGAAAATAGGAGAAGAAGAAAAAAAAAGAAGAAAACCCCCCCAAAAAACATAAATACCTTGCGTAAAAGGTCCTACTCCAGAATGGGGAAAAAAGCAACAAGCGATGTATAGCTTGAGGCTAAGCGCAATCTCATATCTTTCTTTATGATTTCTTCCTCTGCTAATGTCTTTGAGCGGAAGCAGACCGTCCATTAGTTAACCATGCCCTCTGGGTTTGCTGGGAGAGAGAGTGAGAGAGAGAGACATATATATAGAGAGAGAGAAAAAAAAAAACAACCCCATATTAGCCCCTGTTATCCAACCTATCGGCCAGGTCAGAGATTTTCACGACTTTACAACGTGGTTCTAAAAAAAAACCCTGAAGCGAAAAATGTGCAAACCGAGAACGTTTTTGTATCTTAAACGTCACACTCGAGAACTCGTATGAAAAACCACAGGGGTGCTATTTAATATTGTTAACATTATTTTTATTATATTACTACATCTTTCTGGGAGTTAAACCATGGGACCCTTGAAAGCGACTACAGCACTGTGACCCGTAGGCTTGAAGGTACCTGTGTAGATAAGATGGTCGAGAAATGTCAGGTTTATATGTGGGAGGAAAATCCCAGCTGGTAGAGGAAACCCTGCACCCAAGGCTGGGATTGAAAACCTAAGTCCAGTGGGGGATGGGGGGGGGAACCTTGCTTTCCAGTGGTGACCCAGGGGCATCCCTCCCCCTTGTTTGAGGACACTACATATAGATCTTGATTTTTTTTTTCGTGGTGGCACTGGAGAGAGGCACTGAAAAATTGTGTGTGTTTGAACATGACTACGCATTAAAACCGAAGACTTTAACAATTGGGATCCGGGAAAATGACATATCGGGGACAGTCCTCGGTTTGTTTCGTGTACAAAACCAATGGGAGCGTCGCTAAAAAAAACTAAGTCTAAACCATGGGATGTCCTCGGTTTACGCCATTTACAAACATGTGTGTATGTAAAGGAGGGGGGGGGGGTGTTGGCAATCCTTGCCAAAGCACAAACTGTTTTTTTTGGTTTTCCTAAAGGAGATCATCCAAGTTGATGCCATATTTTTAACGGGTTGGTTGAATAAATATGTTCATTTACAATCAGAACCAGAAGATCGAGATGAAACTAGTTTTCCCAAACCAAAAATATACATAAATGGATGCGAAAACCTCCAGCGTCCCTCTCGCGTCGCCAAAATTGAACTTGTTTTTGTTACACTACAATTATCTCAAACCGGAACACGGACGACCGTTGACGTCAGATGACTGTCATCCAAAATTGTATTATTTATTATTATTACATTATCCACTAAGGAAAATTGTACAGGCGACAGCTCAATGGCATCTTTGAACATCACAGATTGACAATGTCTTTACAGGTGCTAAAAACAGGTGTAAAAACAACCTTTTTTAAATACGGCAAACAACCCCCCCCCCCCCCCCCCAAAAAAAAAAAAAAAAAAAAAAAAATAATAATAATAATAGGCCTAAAAAAAAAAAATAAAAAAAAAAAATCACCACCAACTAAAAAAAGAAAAAGAAGTTAGGCACACAAACTAAAACATTTCTTCCGACTGGAAGAACAATAGAGGGCACAAAGGGTTTCAAACAAAATTAACTATAAAACATTTCACTCAATATTTCGCGGAGCGAATGCTAGTGCAAAATAAAATGACTTCATTTTGGAGTATGAGAGAGTTGTGAATTACTTTATCTTTGTTGTAAGCACCATGTGGTCTGGGTGGCTAGTGCGTAGTGCGCTTGCCTCTCACCAATGTGACCCTGGTTCGATACCCGGCTAATGCCACATGTTTGTAGAGTTGTGCGTTGGTTCTCTCCTATGCCACGAGTTTTTTTTTCTTCGGGCCCTCCAGTTTTCTTCCCTCCGGAAAAAATTAAACACTTTCGATCTCTGGCTGTTCTCTGCGTTCATTGTGGGCTGATGTGGCTGCCTGCCAGAGGGTGGCCTCATAAATAAATGCCCGCAGCTCGAACACGTTGTAGTCGCGTCCTTCGCAATTCAGCTTCTCAGCTGTGAGTAAGGATGATTAGCCTCCCAAATTATTATTTTAACGAACTGCCTGATGATGTATTACAAGAAAGCATATTCGTGAAACCAGCATCGTAGCTGGCCTTAACGTCGTCAGAATAAGGTGATAAAATATGTAACCAGGAACACATGCATATATACACTGTAAAAACAGTGTTTAGAGTTTAAACACAAACATAATTTGTACCCACTTTTTCCACATGTATAGCCTGAAACATGTTTAGAATATTGTGTGTGTGTTTGAATGATAAATACTTTTGGAGCAAGTATTCAGGAAATGTAAAAAAGCTAAGCACGTTTAGCTTTTGAACATGTTTAAAAAGTGGGTACAGAAAAAGTGTTTAAATCCTAAACATCGTTTTTACAGTGTACTCCATGTCAAAATATATATTTTTTTCTTCCGTATGTAATTAGTTGCCTACGAAAGTGGTTATAAAGGGACACTAATAATAGAAAGAAAATCGTTATTAAAAGTCATCGCTATAAATAGCTTATGCTTATAATTATGAATTAGCATAAGTCATAAATATTTCATAATTATGAATTCAGATAGGCCTAAGTCATAATTTTGACTTGTGTCAATTAAATCATATTCATGATACATCCCGAGTGATATTTGTGAGATATATCTCATATCCATGAGTGTTTAAGCCATAATTATGAGATATAACTTATGGCTTATAATTATGACTTTCTTTCTTTTCACAACGCCCTTTAAAGGTTCCGTTTGACATTTACTCGGAGTAAGTCATGATTATGCGATATACGTCATAATTATCACTTTTCCTTTTCTCTCTATCTCTCAGTGACGATTTGACGCTTCCATTTAGTCACAAAAGTGACAAAAGCTGGGATTTCTAATTCGAGATGATATTCACAAGACAGGGGTTAGAAGAATGGGGGTGTTCCGGCTTTATGTCACCTTCCCTCCCGGGGTTCCCTTCCGGGGTTCCATTCCGGCTTGAAAGCGGACAATTTTCACCTGTTAGTTACAGGCTAGCCTAATCGTATCATCTCCGAGTACATCGTGGGAGGACAAGCGTTGCTATTGCTGTAAATAACAAATGCTCTCTCTCTCTCGGGTACGCGGTGATGCGGGGGTAACGGTTTGAACCCCCCCTTCCAAATCAGTGCAGTGTGTGAGATAAGAATAGCATGGGACATGTGACAGGTTTGAGGTACAGAGGAGGTTTTGCTTGAGGAGACGGTTCCCTAAGTGTGGAAGAAGTTATGTTTTAAATACAAAATCAGATTGCTGTGTGGCGTTCACATCTACGATTTGAGGCGCTGGTATGTATTTCCCCTTTATTTTACAATGAGCAATACACTGTAACCAGTTTACTCTCATTGTGCATAACTTATGCAAGGTTTTGTTTTACCATGGTGCATGAGTCAGATTTCATATTGTTGCTCAAGTTAGTGAACCATTTCACAGTGTGTTATCTGATGGGATTGAATCGAGATGCTGTTTTTATCATTCTCTGTCAAAGAAAGTAAGTGATAACAAGATATATTGAAGGTGATTTTTGTTTTGTTTTTGGCTCTTTCGATACGTGAAAAGTCAGCTTACTTGTATTCTTTCCCCCAAAACCATCCATTAAAAAAGCTTGTTTCAAAAAGTCTTGAATACCATTGCAATACCCGGTGGAATACATTACGACATTTTTTTTAATTTTTTTTTTTTTTTAATACGAATTTTGCAAAATTCATTTTTCCAAATGAGCAAATCGCGTCATCCGTCGCAATCTTTTTCACAAGTATAGGCTCAGTCAGAGATTTGTTTGTAAGATAACGATGACGTCTGCCATGTCACTTACGTCACGAATATTCCTGCCGCCATGAACGGGACAAGACAGCGGTGCGGTCAAGCGTAACATTTTGAGACTTAACGGGTGCGCGGGAAAGCTACACACAAACAATAAAAAACCGTTCCCGCGCGCGGCATCAACTGTTACGGTACTCCCTCCTCGCGGATTATTATGCAAACGTTGACGAGACAGAACCGGTTCAGTGAAAACACTCAACGTTCTAGTTTACGTTTAGCGTAACAGCGGCGGTAAATAAATACAATGAACGGGCAACCTCAGGGGAAGTGCATTCGACAGACACAGAAAGGGTATCAACTGTCATCTTCAGTTAGAATACAATTCCGTTTGGATGAAAAAAAACTCTTTCAATTCCCAACATACACTCTCCTTTAAGACTTATCTAATTTCAACGGGTGTGATACAAGGTGGCAGCCTGGGTTACTCCGTCCTTTTAGAATACCGGTTGTTTATGAGCTTTTTTGGAGGGCACGAAGCGCAGTTCAGATTCTGCTTGGTTCGCGGGATGCATTACAGGGATAAATTTAGCATGACATCTGCCTGAAGGTTTTGCGGGGGATAAATGAAACTTCTACGGTGAAGAAGACATGCTTTGTCGCGTCCTTTCACCCTCACATCACTCATCCATTTCCCTCCCTTCAAAATCCTTCTCAGGTTACCGGAAAATACTATCACTAAACCAAATATGGTTTAGTGATTGTATTATATACATCATTTTAAAAATGATATACTTTTTTTCTATCTATATTATATAGTACTTATTATTTAGGTATTAACCCAAGGTTGTCAAATCGTAATATTGGTAGTGTATACTGCTAAAAATAAACGTGGATACTTACTGGGGATCAGTTTGGCTCAGTGGTTTCTTTCCCTGCCTTTCACCTCTGTGGACCTCGGTTCAAATCCCAACCTGGACCGGAGCCTTGCATGTGGATTGGGTTTTTCAGTCCCGACCTGATTTTTTCTAATTACCGCACTGTTTGTTATTGGCGCTTGTGCTGTTGAATGTGTAATGCAATAAATAATAAAAAATATTGATAACTTCGAATGTAAGCAACTAACACTGTGTTGCTATTAACCACGAAGTAAACGTATATGAAACTTTTACTCTTAAAATATCCTGGTCAGAATTGACTCAGATCTGGGTCTCGTGGGGTCTGACCCAATGCTGGGTCAGTATGACCCGGAATCTGTGTCAAAGTGACCCAGAAATGGATCAAATTGACGCATTATTCTGGTTGAACAATCCTTATTTAACCACTCTCCGGTTTAGGCTTATAACCTGGAAATGGGTCAATAGACCCCTTGCATTGGCCGCCATCGTTGATGTAACATGCACGCGCGAAAGGCTATCATTGGCTGAGAGTCGCGCGCAGCGCATACACGCCTGCGCTTTTCCATTGTCTGTCATCAAAGATGGCGGCCACTGACGTCATGTGCAATCCATCTATAGGGCTCCTGCATGGGACTCGAAATCCAGATCAATTCTGACCCGGAATTCTGGTCAACTCTGACCCGGGAGTTTTTAGAGTCTAAGTAAATGCTTTGGTAAGAAAAGAAGTGAAATGCAAAAAAAAAAAAAAAAAAAAAAATTACCACAAACGAGGAAAACACCAGATTCTGATGCTAGAAATGAAAACGTAAACCACGAGCTCGTCTACGTTTTCAGAAATAAAAACTTATACATTTCTGATGGTGCTTCCTTTCACATGTCATTCTTTCCTGACACACTTTCGCTTAACGTAGTCTTTCATAGATCGGATTCTATTTCGCGGATCTTAGCTCCTAATTCATTATAATTTAATTTGGGATGCATCGAGAGGATAGATTAGTTTTGCCTCTGCCGCCTCGTCGTTTTGATTGTTGAGTAATGTGCCGTGTGACATATTGGACCGTTTGCCCATCTGGAGCAGCGTTCACATGAATACCATAAATATAACTTTCTAGCCTCGTGTTATTTTACTGACCGTTTCCAATATGTATAAACATAACTTACAATAACACAAAACAAGTGACTGAAGAGGCAAAACAAACGAGCTTTTGTACTCTGCAATACCTTTTTTGGAGAGAGAGAGAGGGGGAACAACAACAACAACAACAACAACAACAACAACAACAACAACAACAGCAGCAGCAGCAGCAGCAGCAGCAGCAGCAGCAGCAGCAGCAGCAGCAGCAGCAGCAGCAGCAGCAGCAGCAGCAGCAGCAGCAGCAGCAGCAGCAGCAGCAGCAGCAGCAGCAGCAGCAGCAGCAGCAGCAGCAGCAGCAGCACCAGCAACAACAACAACAACAACAACAACAACTATAAAGAAATATTTCTATTTATAGTAAGACAGACAAAAACTGATGATCAATGTCCTGAATGAAAAAAACAAATTTTAAATAAAAAAATAATGATAATAGCTTTTGATGGATGTCATCGGCTTTCAAATTAGGCTCGATCAAAGTTTCTTGTTTCAAAAATGCAAATTATTAGAGCCACGATTGACTTTATGTATGTCAATATTTCCTTCAAGGACGTGTTTACAACATTTTCTTTTTTTTCACCAGCTCTGCTAATTTGGACATGTCTACCAAACACCTTATTTTTGTTTCAACAAAAACTTAAGCTTTTGAAGTGTCATCCGACATGTTGCGATCCTGAGATAATTTACTGCGTGAAGATAACATCATAAACGTAAGATGTCGACATCATGAAACTACGATGTCGACTTCCCGAGATAAATTCATTTTGGGATGATGATATCCTGAAAATGTCGAGAACCCAAGACTGGGAAGACAGCTTTCATGGTGTCGCCATTCCGAGATGAAATAATATCTGGACGACGACGTTCCACTTTCAAAATGGCGCCATCCCAAGATGCATCATCTCGAGATGCCGTAATCTTACGCTTATAATGTCATCATCCTGCAGTCTCAGGATCTCAACAAGTTGGGTAGCACTTCCAGAGCTCCGTACATAATTCTAAGATCAAGTTCCATTCCCTACCGGAAGCAGGAACGCATCGTCGGTTCACATCAGCCTTGGCTGCTGATGAATGATCCCACATTCTACTGTAGCTATTTTATCACCTGCTGTATTAACCGGCACATTCGATAATATTCAATTAGGCGTGACGTAAACAGGGTGTGAGTGTGTCATGAGAATTGCAGACCTTCGTCCAAAGAATTCAATATTCCAATATGCGCCAAATGATTTCGTTTTGATTTTTCTTCAGGTTACAAAACATCGTGAACAGGGGTAAATATGTATGTTGTTAAAGATAAATTAAAAAGAAGAAGAAAAAAAGAAAAGAAAAAAAGGCTTCTTATATGGCTTCTAAACCGGTACCCCCAAACGAAGATATTGACAAAGAAGGGAGACCGCGAACATTAGGGCTATATGGCTCAGTTGGTAGAGCACCAGCGCGTTAATCCGGAGGTTGCAGGTTTCAATCTCGCTCGAGTAAATTTTTTCTTTGTTCTACTTATTAAAACGTGTTTTAAAATTACCCAGTCAGTTTCCATTGTGGTTTACTACTTGATGGAAAAAAGAAGGAAAAAAAGAAGAAACCCAAATATGCAAAACACGCAAATATTTTCATAAAAATATTGCTCTTATAGGCTTATGTGCTCTTATATTGCACATTCTTAAAGTACATTTTCGTTGTTTTGTTTCCATCGGTGGAGCACCCCAGTCTTTAGAATTCCCCTATGGATACCCTTTGTGTTCCCTTTTCTGTTTTGTTCTCGGTCACTGTCTGGACATTCCTTTGTTCTATACACTTAAGGAACATCCTATTCCTCAACACTGTAAATAATACTGTGTGGACGTGTGTAAGTCCACATAGTGTTTTAAGTCCCTACATTATGTGGACCTCTTTTGTTCTCAGGTCCACTCTTCGTAAGTAGCGTTAAAACACCCTTACTGTACATATGGCAGTTACAGGGTACCTCCATTGTTGTTCTATTATTCTAAAGAAATCCTCTGTTTGGTACCACTAGAACAAAGACAACCTTGTGGGGTAGCATTGTTCTATAGTAAGTACCCCATAAGCTGGCATGTGAATGGGCACAGCTCTGTGCTGCAATCACCTGTCGGCAATTCTATTCTTCAACACTGTCAAAAACACTGTGTGGACGTATGCAAGTCCACATAGTGCTTCAAAACCCTGCCTTGCGTGGACCTCTTTTGTTCTCATGTATAGAGCTTACGCACAGAAAAACAAATCACGGAGGTTACCATGCTCTTTACATTTTAAAGCTTTCCCCCGGCTAAAACTGCTGCAAAAACATGATAAAACAGATACCAGACCACTTCTTATTTGTACTTCCTACATCAATAGCCCGGCATTTCACGGTCCACGTGTTTAAGTTAAGGACGGATTCACCAGGCGGGGGAGAACGCGCCTTTCCCTCATCTGGCTGTGTTTGAAGGGAGCTTGAAACCCGTCTAGTAAAATCTGTCGCCTTGATTTATGTGGGTTAATGACTACCTTGATGAAGCGACAGTTATTGACCGCCCTAAGCGAGACTTCTATAGCACTGCGTACTGCGTATAATGATCCCCTCTGGGAGAAAAAAACATCCTTAATTCTCAAATAAGTTCTCTTCCCTCGAGAGTAAATGCTCCACATATTGGGCGCCTTGCTGTAAATTGCGCAAATGGCTAATAAAGGACATAATCATTAAGACCCATTATTGCCCCCCCCCCCCGAAGTGGAGAGAACAACATAGCCGACGTTGTCTTGCGCAGGGGCACAGACAGCGGTCCCTTTTGCAAGAGGGTTTGCAATGCTTAGAAGAGATTGTCCATTATCAAAAACAATAGTTTCCATCTACCGAGGGTACTTGCATAAATAGTAGCTGTTTTATTTCGCTCAACACAAAGAAAGTAAGAGCCTCAGTAGAAGAAGGTGCTGTTACATAATGCCGTACATTGCCTTGATAATGTTGATGACGATGACGATGATTATTATTAGTTATTATGCCATCACAACAACACAAAGCAACACAAATATACCAAACAATACAACAATACAAAAATACCAAACAATACAACAATACAAATTAAAAAAATAATAGAACAATACAGAACAATACTTCCAGATGTGCTTGGAGAAACAAAAGCAAAGCAAATACTGTAATCCTTGTTTCCCCACATAATGTTTCCCCACATATGTTTTTAACACAAGGAGTAGATAAAAATCTATATTAATTTTTGGAAATAAAAACAAGAAGAAATCAATATTAAAAAGACAGTAAGAATAACCTAGCACTAGGTCATATAAGGTGTTCTTTGTACTTCATGGCAGTTTTGCTAACATAACAACGTACATTGACTAAAGTACAGTATTACCACCTTGACAGCAAGATGCTCAAAATCACCAATGCCATACTTTACCCCGAATCAAAGACATTTACACCAGTAGCAGTTCGCTAACCATCGAAAATGCTATACCTTATCTTGTTTCACAGTTGGTATCGCTGGTCGGTATTTATTAAGCATACCGTTAGCACGTTGCTCTGCCACCGTAATAATGTTGTGCCCACATATTCAATCAGGTTGCCTGTGGAGAGAACCCGTAATGAGTTTTGTCATGTGGGGGGTGTTGGGGCGGGAGGGGGGGGGGGGGCGGCGTGGAAGCATCAAGCCAATGGCTGAGAAAGGGTCTTTAACGCTCATCCACCCAGCAGGTGATCACGATGTCTCAGCGGTATCTTTCATGTTGAATGAGCGTCCATCTGAAAGGTCGCACACAAACGGTCATTCACACTTTAGGCCTCGTGTCGACGAGATCTCTTCGAGACCTGGTGAGTGGATTGCTAATCGAGAGTCTGACGTCACCGATTTGCGGCGAGGACTTATCGGCCCGAGGGGAACACGTGCTTCGGGTTTTGCGCGAATTTCCAATTTCCAAGAGTGCTTCACGTTGAGCAGGTTATAATGACCTTCATTGATTCATGTTTTGTTAAAAATCACATATTGATTATTGGTGAAATAGTTATTGATTATCCACATGAAGTCAACTGAATGTGCAAGTGAAATGTCGAGATGAAATATTGCTCTACGATTTGGACATGTGAGCTCATCAAGCCCAATATTGATTCCTTAAAAAAATCAAAACACATAATACTAGAAAGCTTGTACCAGTAAAAAAAATGCTGAGGTAGATAATGACCATGACAACGACAATAACGACAATGACGACGATGACGTCAACTATCAAAAGCAACTGCAAACAGAGAACACAAACACAACTTTAAGAAAATGTAAGTATACATCGCGAGCAATTACAGAGTTCTGCTACCTCGTTAAAAAAAAATTCACAGTAAAAAAAAAAAAATCATAAAGAAGCCAAGGATACTCTCATTCGACGAAAAACATCAATTTACAATCCCCTTATACTTGGTGTGCCATCGGGTTTGACTCTCGACTCAATCTTCGCCCACACTGTGTTTCCTTAACAAATTATCGAGGCTCACCTGCCATCTTGGTTAGGAGAATTAATTTTTCACCTCTCAGAGGCTGTTTTCAGTTTCGCTTATTTTATTTAAATTTTTTATATATGATTTCATTCTTCGTAACAACCCTCCAGTGTTCTGAGGCCCCTGTGATACATTGTTAGTAAATATTGACAAGTTTACCCCCCCCCCATGTTAAGAGGTTTTTTTTCTTCATTTTTTCAACGATTTTGTTTCTTCTGAATGTGCTGTTTACATGTCAAGGTATTGCCGTGCTTAATTTAAGTTTATTTGCTTGCCTAATTACTTAAGTTTTATAATTACTTTCACCTACCATTTACAATTGACATACCGTATTTGTACACTAAGGATGCTTGCAGTGATTTGTTCCGCCCCCTTCTTGCCAAGTCACTGACCCCTGTTGTTGGACACGTCCTCTGGGACGAGTGGCATTGTCCAGCTTTAGGAGATAATGGTACGCCAGTGTGTACAATGTGGTTAAGACGATGGAAATATTAACAACAAATGGCAGCATGTACGGACAAGACCCCCACTGCTTGGTTTTTCAAACATTTACTCTTGTTCCACAGAAGGATAAATGTTGGCTCCATTCCGTTTTCAAGATTCGTATAAAGTGAAATTCTATCGTTGATTTTGAAAAGATTTCCATTCGACTACAGATTCTCAGTTTAAAGGCAAATTGCATTTTTAGAGAACTCATTCCAAAACTTCATCACACAAAAAAGAAGAAGTGAAAATGTCATCGAGAGAAGTGCTTGGACAGAAAACAATAATGTATAACTTGACTTTTGCTATTATACACGCTTCTCTCCTGCATTTCCAGGCATTGAGTTAATATGCAAGTGTGGAGTTAAACAGTCCCTTAATATTAATACAAGCAGTCCAGACAAACATACTCCACGGACTTATTTTGCAGATTAACAGTTCAGGTTGACTCGTTTGAATTGATTAGATTAATATCCAATTCCAAACACACACACAGTCATCTTTAACTGTTTCGAATAACAGCGTCTGAAGGCATCACGTCGCGTCAAACAAGCACGATATCAACTGTTGTGACAGTCGATGGGCAAGGTCAAAGATCCCCAGGTCCCGGTCGGTGTTTTTCTCTCCTTTGCTGCAAAGTCTGTTTTTACACTGGACGCCTTTTTTTCATCTTACAATTTCTACCCTTCTTTCTATAGACGGGATCGTTTTATTTCTAGAAGCTTTACATGAAAGAATCGATCCCTGTCTCTTGCAGACCGGAGGCAGTTGAACTCAAAGTCTTGTCAGATTTTAGTGTTAAATTGACACAGTGAGATAGCACTGACGGTGTCGAGTACAACCTAAATAGATCCAAACAGTGCATGAATTCTTCAGACAAAGTCAAAATCTTTTAACAAAAATATTCACAGCCAAATTGTTGTTTTCAATAGCTCGAGGTAAAAATATCACCCGAAGTCAAAAACTTGTACCACTTATCCTAAGCTATATAAATAAATAATCTTCATATTTTGTACTGCTAAATTGACACATTGTTTATTTATTTGATGACAAAAATGGGCTATTTGGAAAATATTATTTTAAAAAATTTATTTTTGTACTTTTTGTTTAATGTTAAGAGTGTTTTTTTCTTCTTTCATTTGTAAATGTTTAATCTCACCACTTATGATTACTTTTGGGTGGGCTTGATGATTCGTCATGCGATTAGCAAACTAGTCATTATTACTATTAGTGTCCATTTGTGGTAGAAAAATTGTCATGCTTAGATGGGCGTAACGTGAACATCAGCATCCATCAATTCCCTTGATTGAGTGGCTTTTGTACTTGACTTGACTGAAACAAGGATCTCTGTTGCACGATTGACTCCTCGATAGCCAAATGCCTTTTAGATACTTCATAATTTATACGGACTCCCCCGATGTGAAACTGCCATTCCGTATACATTAAATGAGTTAGTTACAGACTTTGCAAGGCGAGTGCGTATTCAAACTTCCCGGGGACCAAGTTGGTCCCTACCGTATTGAGTTTTACGCGTGCGCAATGCTGTTTCTTCAAATACTTTATAGTTACCGTACGGTGTAGTTTATGGCTTTGAAATTTATATCATATTGATGGGAAAGTAAACTTTAGTCATGAATTATATGAAAGTAAAATAAACTTAACAAATTAACAAAGGAAAACTTGAGAATAAGACTTAACCTCTGCTCCGGTTGTTTGTTAGCAAGTATAAGAGTTTTGCCCAACTGACGTTCATGTTACCATTAAACTCATGTAATGGTCGCACAAATTTGGGCGTGATTGGCTAGTGGGGTTTCTAAAAAATAAGCCTCCTCGTCCCAAGTTTGAATTCTGGTTTAATGTTAATATTATAAAACAAAAGTGTTATATAAAAGTTTAAGCTGTATTCACAGCAAACTACGGGTGTTTTTATTTTCAGTAATTGTGCATTAATTTGTTAATATAAATATAACAAATTATAGTCTTCGTTCGAGTTGGATCTCTTTTTCAATACGCTCAAGACTTACACAGTCATATTTCCTTCACGTGGTTGATAACACAAAATGCGAACACAGTCTACCACTATGTTACCGGCTCTACCAATCCTGTGTAACATCTTCAAGGAAAAAACAAATTACATGAGTAAGTTTGGAAGGAGCAAGCATCACAAGAAAAGGGTGAACAGTAAAATAATAATAATAATAATAATAATAATAAGTCAGAAATTACCTCACCGTGGTGTGTGAGTGTGTGTGTAAATAATTAAACCCAATTCTGGCGCACAATGATACGGAATAACACGTAGGCCTACACCGAGATGCAATCTAAATAATTTATAATAGAAAAAAGGTAAAAATAACGGCTATTTATTTCTTCCAGTCGAGTGATTAGGGGGGGGGGGGTATTTTCGTCCAACGCCAAGCCAGACTTGTGAAGGGTAAACAGTTTAAGCGAGAGAAGGCTGAGATGCGATTCTGTTTTTGCAGGGAAACACCAGACCGTGAACAAGTCGCATACTATACGCGGTGCAGTGTAATTCCGTACGGGTTGAATTTACAAGCCCGTAAAAAGACGAGAATCTTTTGATTCCTGTGTTATGTTGCCTCTCTAGTCGTCAGCCCAGCCTGCCTTGTTGTATAAACAACACTTTCCTGTATTTACGGCAATGAACAGTTTCGTCTGCTGTTATTGCTCTTTTAATTTTCCCCATCTTTACGTCCCTTTTTTGTATTCTCTGAAACTCTAACTGGTCATTACGTTTGATTTTTTTTTTTTTTTTTTTTTTTTACAACTACAATAACAAGCAGAAAATTAATCAAGTAAAATTTGTGGTTTGATGTTTTCTTTGGGCATAACACCGCCACTGTCGACATTATTGCATTAGGAATTTTAGTGAAACCAATAAAGATTATAAAAGCAGTCATTTATATAATAAATGGTAAAGTCCAGAGGGAGTTGGCGACAATGCGCCAGCGATGCTTCTTTGTGTTGGGAGCGAGGTTGGTAAAGTAACGTTCCCTATCTTTGTACCTTCGAACATAGCTCCGCGTACCTTGTAGAAAACAAACAATAACCGCTTTCAGACGCCATCCGGTGTGATAAAGCGCTATAATAAGATTCGCGTATTTTATGATAATACTTAAAAAAACACATTAAAAAAAATGATTTAAGAATATATAATAATTACACATAGAACTTGCCGGAAACGAGTGAAATTCAAAACGTAAAGGTAAAAATAGACAAATTGCTACTGTGGGTTGGAGTGGAGAGAAAGAGTGAGAGTTATTGCCAATTTGTTCGAGCCGCGTCCCCAGAGCTTATATCACCGAAACTGCAAAATGATTCATAGCTCATCACGGCGAGCGTCAAGGGTTTGCTGTACGGTCACTGAGCCGAAGACCGGATCTCTCATCCATGTTGTCCGTGGGTCTCTTCTCGTGCTTCAAGACCTGACGGTGTTTCACCTCTCACGGAAGGAGCAGTTCGTTGGAATCTACGTCTTAAGACAACCAGATGGGGGCCGTTGCTTTACATTCTCTGTGTTACCACTTTATAGGACAGTCTTGCTGACGTCACATTTCTCAAGCCCCTTCTTAAAGGTCTGCTAGTCTGGAGTACTATGTACCATAAACTACTTTGCAAATTTATACGCACGCGCGAGGTGCATGCTGGTCTAGATAATGGAAAACCATTGAAGTGCGTGCTTGGGGCTCGATTTCACAAAGAGCTAAAGATTGATCTTAAGCGCAAATCAACTCCTAATTGCTTAGCAAAGTGTGATGTCTCAGTACAAATCACTGTGGCATATTGACAATTCATCGAAGAATCTTAGTGCTTTGCGAAATCTGCAATCACAATACATGTACATGTAGTTTGAAGTTATTTAGAACAGCATGCACTCCATTTTACGGCTTTAAAAAAAAAAGTAAAACGTACTTGCGACGTAGGTCCTGTATAATGGTTCACGTAGTGCTACCCAGCGTTGCGTTTCGTAGCTCATTGTTCGTCAATTCCCTATTGTGATCTCACTTGTCTTGATAGCGCCCTCATAAGTGCACGTTAAAATATATAAAAACAACCCACAGGGATCGATTTTTCAAAGAGCCGAAATCGGTCTCAAAATATGTATCAATCTTAATTGCTAAGTAAAGCGTGATTTCTCAAAAACACATTTTCTTTTAAAACGAATACATGTGCGTTGTGAAATCGAGCTCATTCCACCCCCAGTTTACAACAGAAGTCACGACTACTCAAAAATAGACTCTGAGCTTTATATTAAGTGCCCAGCGGCAAAAACATGAGGGATGAAGATAGTGCTTTTTGCATCCAAACATAGCCCCATTACTTCTCTTATAGCACGCTGTAGTTTCTGAAGGGATTGGAACGAACAAACATTTTTGGAATACATCTTGCTGAAAGGGAGAACAAAAAGTGCACATTGTGACCGAAGTGGGTGGATTGAAACCATTTTACCTACGGCGTATAACTACAGCGGGTGACATAATGTAACCATAACAATCACACAGTTGTGAGAACAAGGGAATACAAAGAGAGAGTGAGATGGGGGCGATTATGTCTGGGGGACGTGACAACTCTAATCATCGTCTCTACACACCTTCTCAGCACGACGTTTCATTTTAAGGCCGTGAGTATCCCCAAGAGAAATAATCAAAGTGCTAGACGTCCTTTTTCAACCTCATCTCGGCGTCTTAATCTCAAAATGTCAAAGTGGCATATAGAAAAACATCAATGTATGTATTTATGTTTCTTCTTTTTTTGGCAAGTGTTGAAGTGGTGATTTTAAGTATTATGGTTTACAAACACTCTAAACTGCGCGAGTGAGTTTACACGAGTAGTAGGTACTTGTTGAATAAACAGAAGGTTGGGTTCAATAGCCTTGTAGTAGCCGCCAGCCAGTCAGTGCGTGGACGTCAGTGTGTTGACCGTTGTAGACCCCCCTTGCACTGACGTCACACGCTGCTGCTGTCCGATTAGTCTGCCATTTTGGGAAGCACCCTGCGTGGTGTGATGCGCGAAGAACTTCATACGCGTCACTTAACATGCCTTACTTTACTACAGACGGACAATCTAACTCGCAGGAAAAAAGGAAGGTAAAGCGATTGCCGGTCAAGAAGCATTTCTCGAAAGTATCAGGCAGAACGATTTTTTTTATTTAGGGAGCCAGTCTTCGAAAGGACAGTTTGAATGTTCCAACTGCCTTACAAAACATACCAGCTCCTGATCGCATAAAGCCGTGGGGAAAGTTGCTTAATAACAAATTTATCTGTTAAGCAGAAACATTAGCAGGGAGCGAGCTACAAACAACGTTAAGTCCTCGGCTTGTAACCTTTCCCTGCTTAACAAGAGGTGCTCGAACTGCTAATCAATTTCGTTGGACCCTTTCCTGAACCCGTTTTCATAGATGAGTTCAACTAATTGGTGTGTAGTTCTTTTAAGCTAAGCCAAGTTCAACGGAGGACCAGTCACACAACATAAAACATGACATGGTATATAATTTACTAGAAACCAATTTCTGCTCAGCAAAATTTTTTACGCACTAATCAAATTTGCGCACAGTACGGTTCAGTTGCTAAAAAACAAAATGCGAGCTGAGTCGTGTTTTTCCCCCTTTCAAACCAACCGGAGTGGCATCTAATCCATTTCATCAGTTTTCATAGTTAATTTTTTTGTCAAGCATTTTGTGTTAAAAGCTGCGTGGGGGGGGGGGGGGGGGGTTGGGGAGAGACATCTGTAAAGGCCGAGTGCGTGGGCAGTGAATCGGTAACAATGTGTGGGAAATACGCGTTATGCATGAAATTGACATCTCGGTAAACCTGCTTAAAAATACGAGTACTTGTGTCTATTTCAGGTTTGCCTCCAGCCGTTAAATCTACGATGGCATAGCTGGACATGACAGATCAACGCAAAAAATAGAAGAAAGAAATCAATACTAATAAAAACAAATAAACAAACAAACACCCCCGACAAACAAACACCCCATCCCCCCCCAAAGCAAAAAACCCCAACAAAAACCCCAAAAACCAAAACACCCCCCCCATTTTAAAATATTATATCACATCATTTGAAGCACGCGGACAACATTGGTAATATCGTCAAAGACCAGGGGCCAATTTCTGGTGAGCAACGATAAGCAGGGTACCAGTCACAGATGCTACAAGAAATGTTTTTTTAGCCGTTTTTTTTCTGGTAAGCATCATTATTTGTGCTTAGCTATTTTTTGCTTTTGTTTGCTTAAGCAGCTCTACGAAATTGGGCCATGCATCCGCACCAAGGATGAGCCAACGTGACATAAAACAACAAATCTGTGAAAGTTTAAGCTCAGTCGATCATCGGCGTAACAAGAAAAAAGTGGGGAAAACCTGATATATTTTCATAGTGCTCTTTAATTTTAGTCTGAAAGCTTACTGATTATGAAAATCATACTAAAACCATTTTTTTCCTGTGAATTATTCCCTCTAGAATAAATTAATATTCGAGAAAGACTGAAATCCTTGAAAAAAAAAAGCAACGGCTGATTTCAGTTGTTTTACAACCCAAGTTAAGGACTATATGTTTACGTGCTGAAAATGTTGCATGTTTTGTCATTATTTTCTCCCGACTCACACACAACTGATTCCGCCAAAAATTTCACAGGTTTGTTATTTCAAGTATATGGTTGATCACACAAAAACATGAACACTGTCTGCGACTATTTTGTCAGCTCTACCAATCCTGTATAATACCTTTAGAGGGTGAAAATTATGTTTAACAATGCGCCTTTGTTAATGAAGAATGTACCTAATGACCCTTCTTGGTACGATCTAAAAACTAATTATGAACACTTTAATTAGAATGCGGTGAGTGACAACTCTTTGAAAACTTCAATTCATCTGATGGAAAATGAGTTTCAACACGGTTATAGTAGGCTGTTAGATTTAACTTTGACAAAGTTAATATTGTTCAATCTAACTTTTTATATAGAGTTGTCACTGAAAGGACTCTTTTCAGTGTGAATTCAACACTATAGTTTCAAGAGTGGTTAACACCATAGTGTCCCGAGGACTGTATGCATCTTGAGAGCTATAAGCCGTTTCTGAATTGGCAGCTATGGCTACGGCTAAGACTGTTGATGACATGGCGATCCAGCCGTAGCCACCAAATCGGAAACGCCCCCTCCCGTCTGAAACGTTCTCTATTATTCTTAAAACAAATAAGAACAAGTATTCAAACCCGACGACGTCAGAGCTTAAATCGGTCTTCCCCTTAAAAATTGCAATGTAAATAAACATGAATTTAAGATGATTAAAATGGTATTTTTTGTCTTGAAAATGGGAGCACAAACTTCAATGACGTAAGAGATATTGAGAGCTTCATCGTGTGGATGGAAATATAGCGTCTAAAACCAATGCTGAATCGACAGTTTAGATTTAAAAAAAACACTGAGATAAACAATTATGTGTGCGTCGCATAGTATGCGTGAAGGAGCTGAATTCGAAATGGCCATCGAAATGATAAACAGTTTCACCTTGAATTTTTGTTACGTTAAAGCTGAGACCAGATGAAAAGGAATCCGACATTTCTTTATTTAAAAGTTGGGCAGTTTCGACCATCAAAATATTGCGAATGTTAAATTATGGACAATATTTCGCCACGTAGTAAGCAACGTTACTATTCAGCACATTGAAATTGAAAATGAAGCCTTTGTAAGCAGCTTAGGTGCGGACAATAACATTAATAGATTTCTATTATGTAAACTGCTGTAAATTTTTATGTAAAGGCATTAAAAACAATATCTAAAGGATGTGCATAAAATTGGTAAGTTTGAAAATATAAATGTGCACAGATAACATTAGATGGTGTAAAGATAGTCATTGTGGAAAACTTCGCTGAACAATTGTTTTGCTTAAAATGCTCTAGTTATTGAGAAATGAGTAAAACAATAAATTTAGGATCTTAAACAATGTTTTTTTTATATATATATATTTTTTGTATCTTACCAAGCCTGTATAAAACCCATTGAGGGAGATTACATCAGCCCGTAGTTTATTTGTTCAGACATCTATGGTATGCAAATACGTTTGGAATCGAGGACAGGCTGCGTCTAACAAATACTGTGTCAAAAATATCACAAATATACGGGTATCTTATATTGGTTTGGGAGGCTAAAATAATCTGAAAAACAGTCAGAAATAACAGCACATGAAGGTTGTTGCTATGGTTATTTCACTCGAAGTATTCTTTGGCATTCAATTTGTTTTCCCTTGTGCAAATGTCATGGCATTAATAGTTAACATTATTACAGTGTTATTATTTTACAGGGTAGCATGTAATACTGCAGTATACAATGCGGATCTCAAAATTTGTTTCCACTTCTTCGCGTCTTTAATGCCCACCATATTTGGACTGGTGCTAGTCAATTTATTGTCAATTCTAAATGAAGACATTATTAAAACAAATGAAGGACGAAACAATTAAAAAAAAAAATAATAACAAGGAAGTCAAAATAAACAATAAAATAAATTGAGGATTTGAGCATAACTGAATTTTGAAAAACAATCGGGCAAAGATTTTTAGCCGGTACATTGGCTTTCCGCTGTGATTTTTTTGTGTGGCACCCGTTCAATTCACACCTGATTTGACACCATTGGCCTATTTGACGATCACCTGATTTTACAATGTGTGTTAATTGATTCCTATATTGACACGTTCTGTGCATGGGAGTAATGGTATCGCCATTGTAGCAAGGGTCCTTGGTTATGGCACAGTAATCACTTCACACTACATTATCGTGGCGATTTTAACATGTGTGCTATTTTTCATTTTTTGGAGGTCTGGATCTCTGTTGAAAATAACAAGTGTCCTTGGTTGTTACTTAACAAGGAAAGCTCTCACACGACTGGAATTTGCTGGGGATTTTTTTTTTTACATCAATGTGATTTTAGTCAATGTCTCTTGTTAACAATTGAGATATGGCCTTCAGTCATTGCCTATATCTTAAGACAAGGCATAAAGATGAATATTAATGAACAGGGTATTGTTGAAGAAATGAAATTCCAGCATTTTTTTTCAGCATAATTGTTTTTTGTTGTTGTGGGTAATCTCTGTAAGAACTGCCGATCTTACATGAGCTTTGCCAGACATTCAAACTGCCGTCTGTATTTATTTTTTTCTCTCTTTCAAACAGGAGAAGTAATGCATTATGAATTTGAAATTTCACATTACCAGTCGCTAAAGTATTTCCATATAAAACGAAAAGCAATAATTTAAATACAATTCGTTTTTCGAGAAATAGAACACGGCAAAACAAGGTCGGATGTCATAATGAATTATGGGCTGCTTAATGCAAGCGATCAACAGTTATTGTAAAACACTATAGTATCCGCACTTTATGTGACACTTTATGTAGCAATGGATACAATGAGTTACAAGTCATGTGTTTGTGAACCTGTTCACACACTGCTCGTTCAGTTAACTTGGATTAACTGGAGATTGCCGAAAAGTATGTAAATTTGTAGAATCTAAAATGTCTTTCTTAACTAGAGGGAGAATAATGGCATCCTTCCAATCTGTAGCAAAAACGCCAGTTTCTAAAGACAAATATTGATGATCTTTGTAAGAACAGGCAGTAAAATATCCAGACAACTATAAAACAACAAGCTGTGTTGGCGTCGGGTCGAGCGACCAAGATTTTTTGGAACCTTTATCAATAAGAGCTCTCACATCTTGCTCAGTGAGCAGTGAAAATTTCCCAAAAGATGGAACCTGAACATACGTTTCTTTAGCTTGTACAGATTGTGCATTACCAGAGCTAAGCTTTGAGTGAATAATATCAGTGATCTTCTGGATACAAAATCGACCCAATTCATTAGCTAGATCATGAGGATTAACTAAAATCAGATTATGGCAACATGTCGTCACCGACACCACGAACTGACACACACGCAGATACCAGTAAAAAGTAGCAATTTGAGAAAACAGCGTTTGAAGTTGAACGTTTTTTAAAATGAAGTTTTCCTGCAAAAACCCCAGGTATTTTTAGCTAGTTTTCTTACAGTGGGAACTTGATGCTTTGAACTTCATATAAACAGTGCTTTTTACTGCTTTTTGTCCTAAATTAATAAGCAATAAAGTAAGAAAGGTTTGTGTCAGTTCGTGGCGACGAAAATTTACGCAACCAGGCATTTTCCGTCGCCACGAACTGACACCATCCAATGTATTATACCGATTGTGTCAGTTCGTGAAAATGTAGGTCAGCGCGCGCTACACACCAAGGGTTTGTGTCAGTTCGTGGAAACGTTTTTTTTTTCACTTTTGAGGTTTGTGCGCGCCGTGTGTTGCAATGGTAAATTTAACCTCTGTGTCAGTTCGTGGTGGCGAAAATTTCCAGTTCTGGTGCAAAGTTGCTTAGCCTCATCATCGTAATTAAAAAAGTCAAGCTCCTGAAGCGTTGAAACTTCATGAAATTGTAGGCCTCGGTTAACATGGTCTAAACATGCACAAAACTGAAAACTAAAAAAAACCTGGTTTTGTACACAGTGTGTCAGTTCGTGGTGTTGGTGACGATGTGTGTGCGTGGTTTTAGGAGTTTGCTTACTGCGTTAAAAATAATAGAATTCATGGTTCCTTTCCTTCTTATAAATAACAAATCCTCGGTCTCACCAGTTCGTATCCACTTCCTTCCTGCCTGTCGGCATAACCTCTTAGCAGCTATAATTCCAGCATTAAACCATGATACAAGGGGTCTATCAGTAATCGTTTGCACTTGTAGAGGCACATGATAATCAAGTGCTTTAAATTTGTACGAGTTGTGTTATAAGAGTGGACAAGTTCATCCAAATCCATGGTTTGATTCAAACACAAATTAGAATTGGCAAGATCAATATTCAGTGAGTCAATATCAATAGATTTAGATTTCCTAAATGCAATTTGTCGAACCGGTAATGCTGGTTTAGCCCTTTTTAAATTACACAGGACAGAGAAACGATCAGAAAACAGATAATCTGAAATTGGAACACCATCTGTAACATCATCACAAGCACGAGTGATGATTAAGTCTAGTAGCCTATGTGCCCCTTTTCATGAGTTGATTGTCTGACATGTTGTTGCAATCCCGATGTCTCAAGGATTTCAGACAGATGCACAGCATCAGTGTTGTTATTTACGTCTATGTGAATGTTAAAATCTCCTGTGATGAGGAGCGGTTCTGAAGACAGGACAATTGATTCCAAATAAGTCATGAATTCGGTGAAGAATACACTGGTAGTAATCGGGTGATTAGTTGAATAAGGTGGTCTATAAACGATGACAAACCTCAATGAATAGTTACCATACCTGATGTATTTCATGATGTTTTTTTGGGGATGTATTTCATTCCGAGTACTCAAAGGATCGAAACTCGAATTCAGTTATTAAAAAAATGTGCATGTTTTCCCTAAAAAACAACAGCCGTTCCTCCTCCTAGTCTACCGGTGCGTGGACGATATTTCAGCTTAAAACCAGGGCCCAATTTCATAGAGCTGCTTAAGCAGAAAAATATTGCTTAAAAAATCTGCTTAGCACAAAATGAGCAGGGAGCCAGTCACAAACTGTGTTCATAATGTGGTATTTTAGCTGGTAACCCTTATCCAGTAAGCATGATTGTTTGGCACTTAGCAAATTTATGTGCTTAAGCAGCTCTATGAAATTGGGCCCGGGTGGCGTGATCTCAATTTTATGAGCTGTGTCCAGATCGGTAAACCAAGTTTCAGTCAGTGCAAATATGTCGGCCGCACTAGTTGAAACATAGTCTCAAGAAATCAGCAGATTGACCTTTAACCTACCTTGTATTCACGCAACACATTTTCAAAGGTGGCAAAGCCATATTCACCGGGTGACGTGGAATATGCGTGTATGGCATTGGAGTTAAGTTTAGTTCCCTCTGATACAGCCTCCGATATGAGGGTCCATCTTCACTGTTCTGTACAAATCTGTGAATATTCATATTCATAATTTTACCAATGATGTGCACGCCTATTTTATCTCATAAAACACACTGTACCGCACAATGTGTATCCCTTTTGTTTAACTGGCGGCTGCTTTCTCAAAAACTAACAGCATTATTTTCAAGAACAACACAATCAAGGGAAGTTTCCACCATGGCATCTTTACAAATTGTAAGTTTTGTGCAAATCTGTAAATAATTATGTTTTAAATTCTACCCCAAAATGATGTGCACACCCGGCCTTAGCACATAAAACTCGCTTAGCAGAGTTTCTGGTTGCTTAACTGGCGGCTTGTGTTGCTCTAATAACAAATACATTTCTCTGGCGTTAATATTGAAGTCTTCCTTGAGCACTACTGACTGGGGGTCTCAGTCCTTTGCATTGTTTAGTCTGGTTTTCAAGTGGCCACTCCTGAAAAAAGAAATCGGTTTAGAATTGACCTGCAGGAGCTCAGTGCCACGGGGGCCTGACCCGGAAACTGCTGGTTAAAAGATGGGATTTGTTTAGCTCGGATTCTGCGCGAGTTTGACCCATTTCTGTGTCATTTTACCACAGATACCGGGTTACATTGACCCATAAGTGGGTCAGGCTACTGATGGGACCCAGAACCGGGTAAGATCTGGGAGTTTTTTAGAGATCATAGTTGGAATACTTTGAGGTCAATTCTGGGAGTGTTTTGGGGTCAATTCTGGGAATGTTTTGAGGTAAATTCTGGAAAAAAAATGTTGGGTAGAGGCCAAGATGTAAATACTATCCGGTACGGTGTCTTTAAATCCCATAAAACAATTAACATGATTATGAAATAGAAATAATAAGATCAAGAAAAAGATCTTATACTCTTATTTAATAACTGAACAAAATAACCAAGTCCGCTGTGTACAAATGTTTTCCTATAGCAGTTAAATACCACCTTTAAACCTATACAGAGAGAAGGTGCTGTAAATCTCTTGAAGGCTGTCTGGCTTTCTGTTCAGACAAAAATCCTTTAATGCTTCCGGGAAAACCTCCTTACTCCTCGGGAAGCATCTTGCCTCAGGAGGACCTTGCATCCAATCCAAGGTCATGGTTCTATTTTCAGTGCGATGTGATGTGTTGTACAATAAGCATCATCATATGAGCATCCTCTGCGACACTTGAGTTAAAAAGATCCATAAAAAAGTATTTTGTTTTATCACTTACGTAGAAAGACGGCACATCCTTATAGCTTTTGAGCATCGTGGGTGAAAAAAAAATCGATAGTCCACAAGGGTAAAAAGGGACCGTCTTCACTCATACTAACTTTTCGGATTGTACACGGCGCCCAAATAAGAATGTATGCCTATGTGTTCAAAAAGCACGTATCATTAGATATTTAATTACATTAATTAAGACATCCGGGGTATGATTTGAACTCATATAAGTGACGAATTGGAAATCCATAAATGGGCAACGTGGAATAGTAAGTATTCATGCACGCAGTATCTGGTGTTTAGCCACAACCTTTAACTAGCCACCCGTCGCTTGCAAATAACCTAAAAATCAAACGACGAGGTTACCCCGTCGAGAAAATAAAGACGAAAATGGCAATTGGGGAAGGAAGGAAGTGTTTTTCAATTCAGATTTTCGTCTTTACACACTGTTTGACGAAGGTTAATAAACACAATTAGCTTACACCGCCATGAAACTTGAAGCTTCGTAACGAGTCTCGGTAGTTTTGTAATTTCTTTTTGTCTGTCGTCAATTCAAGGCCGCGACATCGTTATTAACTTGGCTGAGCAAGGACCCCCTTATTAAAGTGTAGACTTTCAACAAAATATATCCATCGATTCGCATCAAGAAGAATCGTAATTTGAAGTTGACTATTTTTATCAAAACGTCCCCGAGCAAATCCATTGTCGTAATTGTTTCTGGTTAATAAAAATTTAAAAAGAAATAAAAAAGAAAAGAAGAAAAAAAAGTCCTCCAAAACAACAACAACTTGCAACTTGCAAAATCAAGTTGAAACGTTCCGGATGTTTTTCTAGTCTCGCGTGTGCATGTGGTCTTCCTTTCCTTTCACTTCGTGGCTGCACAACCTTGTCTAAACCACGAGCGTCTTGACAAATGGCTATATTTAAGAACGAAAGATTTCTCCGGAGGATTGGTTCCGGAATGAATTTAGTAATTAAGTGATTTTTTTTCCAGGTTGAAACTAGTCGTTTTCCCCTGATATCTGCCAATCTTTAGACAGTGAGCTGCAAGAACATGTCATCGCCTGCACATCAGTTTCCAGGGTCGACCACTTTATTTTTTGTACCTGGATGTGGCATCAAAATTATCAGCATAATGGTTGCTTTATCATTCCCAGCATGTTCATCCCGTTACTGTCACTACATTATTGAACTTTTTTTAGATTCAATATTCAATGCAAAGGGCTGTGTAGCCAGGTAAAGTAGTGTCACTCAAACTAGACGATCAGCATGAATTTAAGTACGCCACATCTTTTGTATAACAACCATTTCGCATAAAAGTCCTCGAGACCTTCGTTTCCACCGTCCTCCCTCGACCCCGTGGGACATTAAAGTGACATTTCAGTTGAATTCTACTGAAACTAGACATTGTAGTAGCCGAAGGGGTGAAGGTGGTGTGTGTGTGTGGGGGGGGGGGGCGGGGACACGAGTCAAGCTCTTGGCCTTGTTACACAGTTATAATGAAGCAACGACGGTATTGGTTTTATTAACACTCACTGGGTCTCTTATGCTGTCACGGCCTCGGCCGCAGCTTCATCAGCCAAGTTTAGTACGCTGTATGTTCACAGACAGGGAGATTTAGAACAATTTGCACTTAGCCGTAGAGTTCACGACGGGGCAGAACGTTTCAGCTAGCTAACGGCAACACCGAAAACAAACACACGCACAATGGGGAAGAAGACGAACGAAGAAGAAGAAGGAGAGAGAAGACCCCCCCCCCCCAAACATCGGCGAAAACTTGTTAGAACATGTTTCCTCTGTCCCCTCGAATTACCTCTTGCCCATTTCGCAGTCACGCAAAATGTCACAACCCGAGGATTTGGAAACATTAAGGCTGTTAAGTTTAGCACTCTTATCCGAAGTGGATGGATCTTGTGTATGGTGGTTTGCCATGTGCCCCGGACTGCCCTAATCACTCCGAGCGGTTGGCCTTTGCTTTCCAATCCAGTTAATCTCCATCTGGATTATGCCTTAAATTACATTTTACTGACCTGAATTCTTGGTGGATTATTGAGACCTTTGGTGCGGTGTTTTTCTAGACAATCTTCAATTATAGGCCCCCCCTCTGTGTGTGTGCACCATCAATAGAAGTCACTGGATTAAGACCGGGATTTCCATTCCTATGGCTTACCTGAAGAAATCCCAACATTCATTTTCGTGAATCTTAAAAAATAACTCGGGTTTTACGCTGGAGATTTTCGTGTTTTTTTGTTTTTTTGACTTCTTTACCTTTTTGTTTTTTTCTTTTCCCAATCCCCGCAGGTCAGTCAATTTATTTTCCTCATTTCCATAGTCTCATAGTCTCGTAAAACATTATTAAGGAAGAGCCATCATGTGTTCGGTGTGTTTTCTGTGAGGTTTTTTTTCTCCATTCGAAACTATGTAACCAAATCGCGAATGGAAGGAGAAATAGACTGCCACCTTTCTAATATCCAGTGTCTTTAATTGCTTTAAACAAGGAAAAGAGCCAGGGTTCACTACACCACATACAGGTGAACGGACCGGTAGCAGTAAACTATGATTTTAAACCTAGATTAGTTTTGGGCAGTTTCCCTTAATAGCGTTTATATACTTTATATTAACAATCTTTATGTATTTTAACCCGTTTTTAAATTTAAATATTTTTTTTTTATATAGCAGGCCTATGTTTTATTTTTTGTCTGCTACATTATAATGACTTTAAAAAAAATTACTTAAACATTTTTTTTTTTACAGTTTTTCTTGACCCGAACATTTCTAAATGAAAATATGTATTTTATGTCCGAAGATTTGAAGAGAAATCTACCGATTTAGTGGTGTAGACTACAACTAAATCTGAAAACTTACTTGATACAATGGGACTGAGTGAACCGAGGAACACTGTTGCGATGTTATGCAAAGTAGCTATACGTGTTTAACATAATGTCGGCTGCAATCGACTTCAGTCATGTGTGGGACTGTGTGTTCGGCATGTTCACAAACCCAGCAACAAACTCCCGTCCAGTTTGAGTAAGTTAGAATCGAGTTGGAAAGCCATCTGGAACCGAGAATGCAAAATTTAAAAGGCATTCGATAAAAAAAAAAAATGTTTGCGCAGTCTCTAGAATTGCCAATATGTTTACGAGACATAGGTTTAAACGGCACGAATGCGCGTCTTTGAACACGTTCCGTAGATGCCGCTAAAAATACATTCAGCATTAGATATGCATCACTTAGCTGGATGTTAGTGCCATATGGGGATGTAAATGTTTTAGGTAGTGTTTCATAACGATTGCCCAATCAACAAACCTTCTAATGAGTATTCAAACGGTTAGTTCTGACTGAGCACTTTTATGGCTGTCGCAATTTAAAAAAAATTCCTCGTAATTTTAATGGGCGTTGTTTCAGTCAAGGTTTGTAGTTTACCGATTGCTCCAAGGTTGAATTTAGTACCAGCAACAAACCCTTAGTGAAGCCTCCAAAATCATTGGTGCAAGTCCCATGCCTAGCTCAAACAATTGTTTCGCATTATAGATGTTCTGCATCAATTTCCTTGATTATGAAACTAAAAAAATGCAGAGAGAAAACACGCAGGGCTTTTTCAAAACTACGGCTTCATTTTTGGCCCCGGCGTAGGCTACAGCATAGGCTCTAGGCTATACGACTAAGGCAACGACTCCGTCAGCATGTTGAAAAGCACACGTTGTCAAAAATACTGACGAAGTCTAAGCCATGTTTTCCGAAAAGGGCCATAGATGGTGAAGCCACCCCCTTCCAGTCAAATAATAGTGTAATCCAAACTGAGACTAGACAGGAAACCAGTCTAGCCTCTTTCTGAAATGCCAAATTACGTTTGTAATAACGGACCCAGGTCACGCAAAGAGAATTGCACAAATCTACCAGAGATAATATGGAGGCAATTGACTGCGATATTATCGATATCAAATTCACCAGAGTGAAAGTAAGTGCAGCAAAATAAAACCAAACAATACTTACATGCATCCATGAACAGCGTTACGCCTATACGGCAGTTCTCAAATTTCATTTCTTGATAAAAATTTGTATCTACAGTTTTTATAAATACTAAAAATAAAATCAGCTCTTGCAAACTACTTTCTAACTTGTGATTAAAATGCGAAAGTTGTCGCTGACCTCACGTCGCGACCCGAGCGGAGTCTCCCTCAAAATCCAGTTTTTTGTTCCGCAAATAACTATAATTCTTGTATTTCTAAATTGTCATGTAAACAGTCTGAACGCAGAAAAAAAAAACATGCACTTACACGTTTTGGGACGCCGTTAATTTAAATTAACGATACCCCAAAAGAAAAAACAAAAGACGGGGCTACTTACTGTATTTAGTTCTCATGTTTTGATATTTTTGTGTGTTTACTTTCTGTACTAAATATTGAATGAATAAAACACCTTTTTTTTTACAAATGGGTACCCACATTTTAAGATTCCGTTTTTTAAGAAAAGGTCCGGGTTAAAACATTAGGACAGGCCAGGAAGTTTAGGTTTGGAGTCATCAGTAAGGAGACTTTATTTAGGATGAATGATAGGTACGGGTCCAGTTCGAGTTAGGGTCAGGATGATGGTCAATGTGTGATAGGGTTAGGATTAGAGTCAGTGTAAGGTCAGGGTTTGGCGTGAAAGTTAGGAGTCCAAATTAAGGGTCTGTTATATAACTAGGGTCATGTGTACTGCCTTCAATTCAGGGTCTGGATCGGATAATCGCAGTAAAATAAAAACCGGAACAGCTTTGTGTTCGTACAAACAACAGACACTTAATGTCTAGTTTATTTTATTAAGGGACTTCTGCGTGAGGTCTGTTTAGTTCTTACAACTGAAGATTGAATTAGTTACTTCGATGAAACTGAGTTCCAGCAGAAACGAATATGGTCCTTTACGGAAATTAAATTCGTCTAGACCCAAATTAACATCGTCCAAAACTGAAAAACTTCATTGTCTTGATTCGTCAGACAGGGATTATTGACGCGAGACTGCTGTCAGCGTATCTCGTTATTCAAGGCCAGACCCATATTAACTTTCACACTAGATGATTATTGGTAAAAAAAGATGGCGGTTTTGTTCGACGAGAGAGTCAGGCCGTGTCCGACTTGGCGGCTACGGCTACGGCTACGGCTACGGCTACGGCTACGGCTACGGCTACGGCTACGGCTACGGCTACGGCTACGGCTACGGCTACGGCTACGGCTACGGCTACGGCTACGGCTACGACTACGGCTACGGCTACGGCTACGGCTACGGCTACGGCTACGGCTAGATTTCAACTTCATCATGCGTTGATGTACAGGGCGTCCATGGCAACACCCTTAGCAACAGCCGTTATAGCTGTAGTCGAAACCGCCACTTCGGATAAGGTCTCGGTTTTTATACCATGCCCGATATGGGCAGAGGGTATTCCCCATGGTCCCATCACACTATGTTCCTCTCGTAAAGAAAGTAACCCCCTCCCCCTTACAAAGCATCCAAAGAATTCCTGAGATTCCAAGCACACAATGAAGCCACAAAAGGAGGGATACACCATGCCTCATATCGAGCACTAAACGTTAATAATTGTAATTTTGATCCCTTGATTGCATTTCGAGTATCAGTATCGGTTAAGTGGATACAGGAGATGTGACTGACATTGGCAAGAGCAGTTTAATATAATAACGGACATTTATATTGCGCAATACCTATATGAATATACTCTACTGCGCATTACAAAGAACACTAACAGTATACTAGAAGGAATTATTCGTAAACAAATGAGTTTTTATCTTGGATTTAAGTACATTCAGTGAAGATGATTGTCTAATACAAGGCGCGAGATTGGAACGAATTCAAATACTTGCGTGCGTGCGACAACAAACTGGCACAATTCAGAGTAACCGAATAGTTAAGAATCGTGTGTTTTTTTAGGAGGGGTGGGATTTGTATTACTATTTTTTTTTTGGTATTCGATACAAAGTGATTAAAACTAGCCCTTGTAAATATTCTTTTTGTTTGTTTTGTGGCGATGTATTGTTTAAGCCACTTCTTACATCAATGATTTACAGCGGGCGTGGTGTGGTATAGATATCATCAATTACTGCAAATATTATTGAGAAAACGGTTGACAATGGACCATGTAAACATTATGATATCACATGTGACAAAAGAGCCACCGTGCCCGGACTTCCCCCTGCAGGCATGAGTGGTACACAGCCCAAATGTTATTTTAAAAGGAGATTTCGTTGTCTGTTTTAATCAAGTTTTGATATAAAGACAGGGGCCTATCTTAAAACTTGTTCAGCCATTATCTTCTATCACTCTTGAACTTATGTAGAAATTATGACACAAAATGTACAATTTCTCATATGATCAGTTTCAGTCACAGTGTGGTATCTTGCCTGCCGGAACGACTCTGGAATGTACAAGGTCACTCTTTTTGTACACAAAGCTTGCATTGTCTTTAGTTTTCAAATTGAAAGTTTTGACACTTCTCATGTAAATGTATAAGACAAAATCTTTCCAATGGTATACACAATTTTGGGGAGGCAAGCTATATCGCGAAGAGGCTTGAGAAAGCCAAACAGTCAAATACAAATATTAAGTTCATCTGTTGAACTTTAACCTATCTCATACCGTATTGAGTTGTCGTGGGGACAGGACACGATATGAAGATCCCAAGAGGTGAGTACCGTACTTTCCGCTCAGGGATTGGCGCCGAAAGCGATCGGAAATATCCCTCAAGTATGGCCCGACACGTGATTCTCCATGGCAACAATTTGACTCTGAAATTGACAGAAAAGGCCTCATGTGGCTGCTCGTGCCAATTAATAGATCAACCTTGTCCCCGGGGGGTCGACCATCTTTTTCTCCGAGTCAACACATCCTATTGATCTCTTGAGTTCGAGCGTGCGCGGGACGTTTTGGCGGGAAATGTGTAGTTAAATCTCAGTCACGTGAACTGTGAAGATGCTATAAATAAATAATAGACGTAGACTTGCTCCCAGTCGTTTCATGAAACATGTGTTTCTTTATTTTACAGATTATAAAAACAAATAAGGCTTCATTTAAATTGCTCACTGATCGAGATCGAAATTTTTAATTGTTTTTACTTCTAAATAACAGTGGAAAGACCTTTACAGCAACATAAACGTTTTGAAAGGAATATTTTTGCCTACAACGGAAGCGTATAACGTACCACTTCAATTTTATTTACGGGGACTTTGTGTTTGATATGATTTTGTGAATTCCAATTAAATGAATGAACTTTGAACAGCTCGTGCTTCCTGTGAAGGGAGTTCCACCAAAGTGCCTTCACCTTCATGCTCAAATTCAATACGTCGCTTAAAAGCGGGTATGGCTTTCGAAGTCGACAATTTAAAAAACAACAACATAAAATTGTAATCGTATTACTTCCAAGATTAAAATATCACCAGTTAATTAACATTAGTATATTTCTCAGCAAAAAGAGGAACAAAATATATATTTTAGAATAAATGCTAATTTTACCTAACTTAAAAAAGAAGAAGTTGTTTTTTGTTAATATGATGAAGTCCTTCCACGCAAGAATCAAACTGGTGATCCAGTGGGTGAACCATCAATCTCACAGTTTTTCATCAAACAGCGGAAAGAACTCGTCAACAAAGTCCCTAAATACGTCACAGACTGATACCAAACTGCCTATTTGAATGTTACCATCCATCTAAACAGACACACCGACGTAAACACATGTACATTAAACAAGAATTGCAAATATAAATAATATTTCGAGCATCTGACGAAGAATCTTTTATTTATAACCATTTTAAAGAGCCCACTGACGTCAATTAAAAAAACCCAGGATGGCCACCTGTATATTTGATTATGTTACAGTTATTAACAAAAATGTAATAGACATTCACTTTGGCTACCATTTTTATACACATATGCGAGGAGTCACAGCGTAGCCATTAATATGTTACAAGAAGCTTTGTTTCCCAAACCTCGGCTCTGAATGCAGCTCCGGGCTTCGTTTGATGCTGAAGCACCCTATACACTACATGCAAACTGCCCTAAATTTAACACCAGAGCCGGACCCGGAGCCAGATCTGGAGACGGAGCCTCAGCCTCAGCCTCAGCCTCAGCCTCAGCCTCAGCCTCAGCCTCAGCCTCAGCCTCAGCTGAGGTTTCGAAAAGGCCACGTATCGAGGCTCACCTGAAAACAGTCTGGTCCCATTTTAATAAGAATATAGTCGTCCCTCTAGCGTACAGGACAACGAGGAACCAAACAAAGCTGACAACAAAAGTTGTATTTAAGAATAATTTGTTTAGTAGTTTGGTTTTTCTTTCATCTATGGCACAAAAATGTTTGGTCAGAAATTATGTACACGTAGGCAATAGGTAGTTAGAACACTGCACGTCAAAAGGCAGTAGTTATGACTTGCAATTTTGACATCAAAAATGTCTTCTACATACACACAGAACACAACAAGAGCTTTAACCATAAATTTTAACCTTTGTTTTGTTACCATCAAATAATGATAATTGAGTTAGTAATTCGGCCTACTTCCTACGGATTGTCCCCGCAGTAATCGGGAAAGCACTGAGTACACAGTGCTCATCAGCAAACATTCTTTGTATGGGCAACCGAATTAGTAATGATATTACACAGGATTGAGAGCTGACAAAATAGTCGCAGGCAGTTTCCATGTTTTTGTGTGGTCAACCATAAAGGCCTACATGTCAAAACAACCCCCAAAAGGAAAAGAAAAAAACAACAACAACAACAAAAAGTTTACAATGTTCATCATGTAAACATATTGTTTTTAATTTTGGTTGTAACAACCGAAATTAGCTGTGTTGCATTAAAAAAAAAAAGATTTTCAGATACAGTTATCTCGATTATGACTTCATTTCAGAGGGAAATAATTGCAAAGGAAAAAAGTGGTTCTAGTATGAACTTCATAACCAGTAAGCTTTCAGACTAAAGATAAACATTGATTTCTTGACCCTTACCAATACTATATAATACTTTCAAGAAAAACTTCTCAAGACCAACTTCTTAAACAAAATTACTCGACCTATTTGTGTATTACACTGTCGGATTCGCCGAATACAATGTGACAGACTGACATTCTGAATTATAAAACATGCCCTTATTTGTATAAGGATTCTAGACCCAACAAATTATCTAACCCATTTATTTCCACTCCAGCTCTGCAGTAACGTTATCATTCATCAATTATACATAGTGAATATAAAAAAATAAAAGGAAAAACTCTATTATTCTCAACGGACCTTGCACCGGTTTCGTGAATAATATATGGACTTTGAACAAGTTGAGTATATTTTGGCTAAGCCATAATGACAAAAAAGACTAGATACTTCAGCGGTTAACACCAGCCACAGTCAGAGTTACAGCATCGAATGGGCAACTTTGGAACGCTAGGTGGCAGCAGACTGATGGCGTTAATTTGCTTTGTCCATGAGCATGCGCACTTTTCCGAGACAAAGAAAATGTCCGAAGTCTGCTGCCACCCAGGTTTTCACAAAAGTCTACCATTGGGGACGCGTCTGTATTCCCCAAATGTTACAAGATGTCTCTAGGATTCAAGTGGGTCGATTTTGGGGTCGTTTCTTAGTGAATCAATGAGTCATAAAAAAACAAACCAAGGCCATTACTTCGTACAGATTCCTTAATCTAATTTAAAATAAATAAATACATTTCTTGTTACTGTACATGGGAAACCTTTATACCCATACATCACAGTGCGATTAGCTGGTAACTCGTGTCCGCTTAGAAAAAAATCAATGATTAGCACACTTTAGCTCTATCAGCTTTCTTTTAAAAACAAAATCAAAGTAGCCCATGTCCCGTAAAAAAAAAAAAAAAACCTCATTAACTGAGAGTAACGATTATTATACTACATTTCATTCTAACACTTCCATTCTGCAAAATTCAGTGCGGGAATAACCAAAGACGGGCCATTGATCTACTTCAACACAAATTAACATGCACCACCCCCCCCCCTTCACACCAACAGCACATGGCTGTCACCCGTTGATAAACTTTGTACATCATTAATTATCGACTAAATGCAATGACAGATGCAGAATATTAAGCACAGACAAAAACATTGGATGCACATAATAGTTCCTTTCATTTTATACAATGTAAACAAAATCTGTCGGCGCGGCATGTAAATTTTTAAACAGCATGGCAGTGTTAGACTTAAACGTGATAAATCGGTACCACCGAACTTCCTTTTTTGGAAAAAAAATCAAAAAATCAAAAAGGAAGCCATCGGATGGCATTTATGGAGCAAAACGTTTGTGTTGCCCGAGGACGAGCTTTCGCTCAGGAGATACTGCGTCACTATCAGCAGATGATAGAAGATGGATCTGACAAGAGCTACCAGTCATTTTACTAAATAAACAAAGCTTCTCTTCAAACAATGTCACGAGGCAGTCGAAGCCTGGCATGAAGGATGCTCGTTGTTTCGACCGATAAACGATATCCTGACTTATTCAAACATGTTTTAGTTGCAACTATTCAGCGTTTCCGTTTCTGTTCGATTCGATCGTGGTTCGAAATGTGACAGTTCGAGGGGACTTGAACAAAAAAAACAACGCCCTAAAACATAAGTTATAATCATGTTGTTGTATTTTGCCTGTACGTATTTTTTTGTTATTTCTGGATAGTCGTTTGAGCGCGCCATCTGTCCTTCGACATACACAATTTAAAAGTTCTAAGACTAAAACAAATATTTGCCGTTGGAAGTTTAAACAAATGTCAAGTATTAGAGACTCATTTTTTTTTGGTCAAAACTCATCCAAACAATATTATCGTTGGCACTGGCAGCTTGAGTAATAGAGTGGGAAAACACCGCGACAGGATGGAGAAAATGTGTTTTTCTTCTCTGATGGATTTGAAGTGAAAAGCTAGGGTAACCCGTGGAAGATGTTTGTAGAACAGGCACTCAGATGTGCTAGAGAACCCATCCGTTACGTGAATTGAACTGCTGAGTGGTGAATCGACAACGGCAAAAGCCATGCCCCCACACTGCAACTTGGGACAGTGACTGCATGTCATCCCCCTTTTTTGCAAATCAGCCAGCAAACCAAAAATTGAATAAATGACTTACATAAATAAGTAACTTATTAACAAGAATTGACAGTTGGTGATCTTATACATGATTCCTTCCGCACGTGTATTGAACATGAGCTATTGTCAGCTCGCAATGAGACAGTGGCGGCACCCGACCTAATAGCCAGAATCTGCTCCGCCGGACACTAAACTTAAAATTCTACAAGTGAATTTGAAATAATGCGGCACAGTCCATTGAACGATTCATTGCGCGAAGTGTGGCTAACGTTCCAGAACAAATCGCATGGAAAGTGGTTTACAAACACAAGGTAAAGTGATCTGTTATTTCTTTGCCTTTAAACATCTCATATCTAAGGATTAATGTTGAAGGTAAAGATTTTTTTTTTAAATACAAAAAATGGAATGAACAACCTATGGAATTTTTTCATTCTAAGGTCCTTTTCGAAACGACGGTTTGGGCTTGGGCTTGGGCTTGGGCTTTGGCTCGGGCTTAGGCTCCATCAGTTATTTAGAAACCGTGCGCTTTCCTCACACTGGGCTTCAAATAGGCGGATAGAGCCCAAGCCTATAGCATAACCCATGGTTTCGAAAGGGTTCAAAGCTTAACTTTCACAATTTTTACACAAACCTAATTGCCTTGAAGTGTGTTTCGATCTGGCTTACTAGGAGAAAAACTGTCCATTACTTATTCATGATTTCTTAATCAGAAATATTAAAGTACAATACGTGTACAACAATACTGAAAAGACTATCCGCTTTGTCATGCCATCTCTAAAAACGGGTCACCAAAATAGTAGGATGAAATGAACACAGGTTAATACATTGTTTGTTTATTTTTTTAAAAAGGGATTTGAACGAATGGCCCCTCAAAAAACCACCACCGCCACAATAAAAAAACCAAAACCCAATGATGTTTTAGATAATATTTTAAAAGCAAATAAAACAAAGATTACAATAATCCGTGGAGTAATGTGGTATCCAATCTCGTCCATCCAAAATGACCAACAGAATATACAAATCGTATAATCTCTTGGACAGTTTGATTCCCCCTACGACTGTTCAAGGTATAACGCCCCCAAATTGTTGAATGAAGAGAAATGTGAAAATTATATCTTGATCGACTCGAATCGCTGACGCTTTGGTGCTTACACTCTGTCACTCGACCACGCGTTACACAAAATTACAGTCAATGTACTTGTTTTACCGATCTGTCGTGCCTCTTTGGAGCAATTAACGAATTGATGTAGTGGTGCTTTATAGAGTTACATTAAACCTGGAATTAGTTCCGACGTGGTCTGAATCCGAAGTGCTTTATGTGTGGCAGTTTTTACGTCTGGCATTTATGAATTATAGAATTATGTCGGGTTCACCAAATTGTGGTATGCAATAAAAAATTTCTTGAGGAACCAGTTTATCTATGCTGTCTCTGATACGAATATAACGTGAAAGTGAGTGGGAACTGGAATCTAGCATTTTCAAGATTTGGTGGCTTTTTTACTAAGCCCTTTTATTTATTTATATTGTAACAAATTTGTGTCCTTTTTTTGTAATTTTAACTGTATCGCTGTACTTGATGGGACCCATGGGAGACCGGTGGTTATCACTGAACGGGCCACCCAGTTTAAAAGAAAGAAGAAAAAAAATAATAACTAGACATATTGCATTTGTGCACAAATGCCGAGCTGTTTCGCCATAACTTTTTCAAAAAATCATAAAAAATCATGTGATGACGTCATCATGACGTCATTTCAGAATTAACAAGAACTTGCCAATATCCAACAACCTACCAAGTTTCAACATGATCGCACTAACACTTAGGGAGATATATACAACATTAAAAAAGGCACCTTTAATGCCGCGTCACGTGACCCCCGATGACGTCATCGATCTGAAATTTCACACATATGATGGCTGCCTGACGATCAACATGTGTGTAATTTTTGAAGTGATTACACAAAACTTCACCACACACATCTTCAAAAAGTCCATTTTGATAAGTTTTCAACCTGCCGCTAGAGGGCGCTCTTGTGTATTGTGACGTCATCGGTAATTTTTTTTAATTACCCACCCTTGCCAGACAATAACATCGTTAAAAGCAACTTCATAACTATTTACACTTTTGAATAACGAGGCACTTCCTGTTTCGACCGGAAGTAGAGGTCATGTGAGGTCACGCACACTGAATAAAATGAAGACCTAACTTATCCCTATACAATCCGACAAACAGAAACCTACGGTCTCTTGTGGCTGATTTGTTACAGATTTTCAAATATTTAAAATATAAACCTTTAAAATTACGTCACGTGACTGGTGATGACGTCATCATGACATCATTGTTTTAGGATCATTATTGCACCAATGCCTTTCATCACTGAAAGTTTCATTGCAATTGCTCATTTGGAACTATGCAAAAGGCCGCTTAGAACGAACGTGTGTTATCTCAATGGCTCTTTTTACTGAAACAGACAAATAAAAAAAGGAAAAAAAAAACTAGACATGATTGCATTTGTGCACAAATGCCGAGCTGTTTCGTCATAACTTTTTCAAATTACTCAACTGAATTTGAAAGGTTTTTTTGTACTCAAAGCAGTTACGACGTATCAAGCCTGTTTAAAAAAGAATTTAGATTATACCACGTTTTATAAGCAATTTATGATTAAAAGGTGCAAAAAATTGAAAAAATCATAAAAAATCACGTGATGACGTCATTATGACGTCATTTCAGAATTTACAAGAACTTGCCAATATCTAACATCCTACCAAGTTTCAACATGATCGCACTAATACTTCTGGAGTTATACGACTTCAAAAAAGGCACCTTTAATGCCGCGTCACGTGACCCCCGATGACGTCATCGATTTGAAATTTCACACATGTGATGGCTGCTCGACGATCAACATGTGTGTATATTTTAAAGTGAATACACAAAACTTCACCACACACATCTTCAAAAAGTCCATTTTGATCAGTTTTCAACCTGCCGCTAGAGGGCGCTCTTGTGTGTTGTGACGTCATTGGTATTTTTTTTTAATTACCCAACCTTGCCAGACAATAACATCGTTGAAAGCAACTTCATAACTATTTCCACTTTTGAAAAACGAGGCACTTCCGGTTTCGACCGGAAGTAGAGGTCATGTGAGGTCACGTACACTGAATAAAATAAAGACCTAATTTATCCCTATACAATCCCGCAAACAGAAACCTACGGTCTCTTGTGGCTGATTTGTTACGGATTTTCAAATATTTAAAATAGAAAACCTTTAGGATGACGTCACGTGACAGGTGATGACGTCATCATTACGTCATTGTAATATGCAGTGTATTGCACTAATGTCTTTCATCACTGAAAGTTTCATTGCAATTGCTCTTTAGGAACTATGCAAAAAGCCGCTTAGAACGAATTTTGTCTGAAAAATACAAATTAAAAAAAAAAAAAAAAAAAAAAAAAAAATAAAAAAAAAAAAAACTTTAACAAAAACAAGAGCTGTTTCGCTGCGCTTTGCTGCGAAACAGCTAATAATAACAAAAACTTTAACGAAAACAAGAGCTGTTTCGCTGCGCTTTGCTGCGAAACAGCTAATAATAAATAAATAAATAAAATAAAAACTAAAATAACTAGACATTAAGCGTTTGTGAACAAACGCTAAGCTGTTCCGATTTTATTTGTCTTTGACTAATGCTCAAAATGTAAACCTGATCTGATATACAAGACACCTGACCTTTCACAAGCATTGAATTTGACTTAAAATGTGCCTCAAAACGGTTCACCAGGAAGTTAAGGTCAATTTAGGATCACGATAGCCCTTGCATAATTTTCAAAGCCGAAGGAGTCTATAGCTGAAAAAATGGGTATGTACTTTTTGAGATATGGTTTAACTTCCGGTTGAACCGGAGAATACGGTCAACTTAAGGTCACGATGACCCAAGGCTAATCTTCAATGCCCTATGAGTCTGTAACTGAAAAAATGTTTGAAAATTGGATGTTTACTTATTGAGACACGCTTAATTTTCCGGTCAATCCGGAAGTTAAGGTCACCTTGGGGTCACAATATCTCAAACCTAATCGTTATTACCCAAGGAGTCTATAGCTGAAAAAAGTTCGAAAAATTAATTCGCTTATTCTGAATCATTTTGCTGATTTGTAACCATTGCGCTTATTCATAACGATTTCGCTCATTCGTAACCATTGCGCTTGTTGATGTAAATTGTGAAACACTTAACACTACATTATTCAATGATTCACCACAAGAGCACGAATGATAGTACCATTTCGATGTTCACTCATAAAATGTGAATGAACCAATACGCTTATTCAGAATCACTTTGCTGATTTGGAATGAATTTGCTTATTCGGAATCAATTCGCTTATTCAGAATCAATACGCTCATTCGGAATTCGCTTATTCGAAATTAATTCGCTTATTCTGATTTTGCTGATTCGTAACCGTTTTGCTTATTCGTAACGATTTCGCTCATTCATAACCATTACGCTTGTTGATGTAGATTGTAAAGTTAAATACACTTAACACTACATCATTTAATGATTCACCACAAGACACAAGGATGATATAGTACCATTTCAATGTTCACTCATAAAATGTGAATGAATTATTACGCTTATTCAGAATCAATTCGCTTATTCGGAATTTGTAACGATTTCGCTCATTCGTAACCATTACGCTTGTTGATAAAGATTGTGAAGTTTCTTTAGTTACACTTAACACTACATCATCATGATTCACCACAAGACGCATACATTGATAGTACCATTTCGATGTTTATTCATAAAATGTGTATGCCGTGTAAACTTCCAAATCTCTGGCAGGTGTATTCGTCCGTGCACGGTCCGCTTTTACAAACACGGAGTATTAGGATGCCTAGATCGGGCCAAATAATTAAGTAAAGAAACAAGTTTTTATGTTCCACACAGGTTTGTCTTCTTTGATGATAAGTTTCAGAAAGAAAATGCTGGCACTCTGTGGTGATTGACAACACACGTAAAGGCGAAAAACTGCAAAAATAGCGCTACTCAAAGAAGTTTTTGTCGTCTGTGTCTGCCTAAGGCCATGAGAATGAAAGTTATAGATTTGCGTCCGGGCATTTTTGAAATGATGAGGCTTTTTTTCATTTTTCATTATTCATTATTTTCTCGTAGTTTCAGGTTTGCACACGGTACTTTTCTTGCTATTGGGTACACAAACTCCTGAGATTTCCCTACATCGTCTCACATACAACGTACATACCATGCGTACTAAAAAACAGCATCCGTCCAAAATTCTCAAAATACCAAATGCGCCCGTTCAAAACATGAAGCGCCCGGGACAAAATCGTCGAGCGCCCGGGCAACAGAATCACGACGTACATGTACATGTACACATGCACAAGCTACCGTTTCAATACGCTATAGATCGATCTTTTTGTATAAATAGTGTGCAGCGACTGGTACCCAGAAGTCGGCTATTTCGTTACGGCATTTCGCGTGCATTTTTCTCTGTTTCGCAGGGCATCCTGACTACATTTTTTTAGTCGATGAACGCAATTGATGAACGGAACCTTGTCACCAAGACTCAATAATTAAGTCACTAAATAATTCTCGTTTTATTTTCCGGGAAAACGAAGTTCTGAGGAGCCAAAAATTAGATAAAGAATATGTGGTCCTGTTCGTCTTAATGTAGGTGCAAGTGTTTTATTGTTTAAAAAAAGTAAATGTATGTATTAATTATATTGAAATCGTCGGGATCCCCGAGGGCCCGAACCGCGTTAAACCGCGGTGCCATCAGACCAGCATAACAATTTGGATGATTTGATACCTTATATTATTACTGTATACATTGAATAGACTTGTTCAAAGTCTGCCATTGTTGCAGTCTCATGTCAACAGTACAAAGAATACGATAGCATCGGGTGCACACAGCCTCAGGACTAACTACGAGTTTACACTGTTCTTCATTACTTTGTACACGGATACGAAACACGCTTTAAATGATGTCACGATGACGTGACATATAATATTACATGGTGCACAACTTCAATACCCAGAGACTCAAGAACTGAAGAAAATTTGAAAATCGGACGTTTAATTTTGTGAGATATGGTGTTAACAAGATTGCCTAATTAAATATTCATGTCATTATAACTCAGCTAATACATTAAGAAATTGAACAGTATAACATTTAGTGATAACTTCATGTACTAAGCTTCAATTCAATACAGGACTCAAGCCTGTCGTATCTTCTGTTTCTAAGATTACGTGTATACAAAAATCGTGTGTTAAACCTATGGCGTTTTGGTGGAAACAAAAAACAACGTTTGTAAAACGTTTTGAAAAATCTTGACGAAAACAATAGCTGTTCCGACAGTAAGTCGGAACAGCTAATTAAATAAATACATTGTTAAGGTAACTATGTAAACTTGCGGTTACAGCCATGTATAAAATCTCTTTTGGGAGAAGTGTTAATTCTTCCATAGTTCTTCATAGAACCAACACCCCCCCCCAAAAAAAAAAAAATATATATATATATAGGGCCTATATTTAAATAAATAAATAAATAAATAAATAAATAAATAATTAAATAAATATACAAACAAATAAATAAAACAGAAAGAGGGTATTTTATTCAAATAAACCTCGAAGTTATCATGTGAGTGTTTAAATATAGATATTATGTGTTTATCTTTAACACAATCAAGGGTTATAGTGAACCATCTATCTTATTTAAGGTTGTTTATTGTTTAAATTGGACGAACTGTGCGCACATTGGGAAGGTCACTGCATTTCAAAACACCACAGCCGCTGATTGGTTAAACTTCTCCTGAGGAGTATCCAATAGTTATCTAGCTTAGATCCGATAGTCTGGCCTCGGGTCTGCATGTCTGTCTTCTGTCTTTACATACCGTAGACTTTTAGTACCGTAGTGTACAATCTTGGTCACGTTCCCCGTATCCAATGCATGAAACAAATTACACTGTTCTATATAGTAAAGGTGCGCCTCACTATAATTCCTCCCAGCCTCGGTATGGCTGCGTTAAATTAAAACAAGAGATCAAGATGGCTATATACACCACGATACTAGAGTCTACTTGTGAAGTCACCTCATCATCCGTCCGTCCGTTATAGTCATTGCGTCGATTTGTCTGTCCATCATGCCAAATTGTCACATCAATGAACTAAGCGACCCCCTAAACGAACAGGACAGAAAATTGCACCACTCTGATTCCATTGGTCCCCTGCATCAGTTGCTGGTACTTGATTCAGTACCAGGTATCCTGAGTGTTTTTAGACGACAGGTTAATCTTCGCAAATGTAAATTTACATTTCTGCATAGTTCCTTGCATCGTGCGATGTTTAATAAACATTGCATCGACAACATCAAACCTAGATCAATTGGTAATCCACAGGGCGCCTGTTAATGTAACGGTGGAGTGGTTATATCCCCTCACGATACAACCCATCACTCAATGCTGAAGCACTTAAGAGAAAGGGGGAGGGGAAAGAAGACATCAAAGTCAAAAAATTAAAAAACACAGATCCTATTTGTTTGTGAATTTGTGTTTTTAATGTATCTACATATCTGCACTAAAAATAGCGTCACTTTGGATTGAGTTTGATCCTAGAACTTATGTTGTTTACCACCGAAGTGCTTGCCTCATTTATATGCACTGGGAATTGTGTACATTTTAAAAACACAATATTTGCAGCAGGTGTTTTCGAAGCGGAGAAACCACGATGTTGGAAAAGTTGTGCTTCGTGATGTGCTTCAAACTGCCTCGGCGTTGGTCAGATTTGCTTGAATGTCAAACATTTTCGGCGCCCATAGGATACAATTAAACATTCAGCGCTTACTACGGCTGTTTCATGGCGCTCCATATCCTCTGAATAGAAGCATTTTCAACTGAATTTTTTACCGAGTTGGGTGAAGGGTGACACAACTATTTTTTCAAAGATAACAAGTTTCACCGCGACAATTTGCATGGATCTTTATAGGAGCGCCCTGGTCCCAATATGATAGAACCGTTGAGCAGTGACAACATTGCTGGACGGTTTTAGGTGCTTATCTGCAGGGAGCCAGTCAGTGGCCATTGTACATTACCATTTTTGCTGGTAACTGCTGAATATCTATGTGCTTAGCAAATTGTGTAATTTATGAAATTGGATCCAGTTTTAGAACAGGCTTGGTTACATCGCAGACGCCATATTCAAAGTTAGTTAAGATACGAAGTTCACCTTATAAATTCACTTTCTGTCGGTCTTTGATGGTGATGATGGTAATGATGATGATGATGATGATGATGATGATGACGTCACTAGTCCTTAATTAACAACCACCCGTCAGTAGTCACCAGTCACCAGTCCGTTTGTTATTCTAACTTCGGTGGCGGCACAACAGTCAAAGTCATCAGTCACTATAAAATTCCTGTCAACTGTAATTTTTTCGTTGTTTCGACCAACAGCACTTTAATCCAAAACACGAACCTACTCACTGTGTCTTTAATTAACCAAATGCCTTGACTGACAAGAGTGTTTACAACCTTGGAATCTGAGCAGACCTTGAACAAATTTCTGTGAAATGGTAAGCAGAAGGTTTTGCCTCGCCAGCTGGCTCAAATGTCACACAACTATTCAACAGAAAATACTCCTTAAAAAACAATTTCCACTCCTTTAAAAAGAACGGGTTAAAGAATAAATTGATTTACTCTTACACCACTGTGCTGATCTGAAGCCAAGAATACAACAGAACTTTCTGATAATCATCGCAACAGTTTGACCCCGTGAGTCTCTGTTAGAACCGGGATATCTGTTCTGACCAGAATCTCTGTGTGGACACAGTGGAACCACAATCTCTATTTGAGCCTGAACCTGTCTTTAAACCGGATTTTGTTTGTTTGAAACCGAACCTCTGTTGGAACCAGAATCTCTGCTCGAGCTATAGAGAACCCAGATATTGTAAACCAGAACTTCTGTCTGCAAGAATCCCTGTTTGAACAAGAACCTCTGAACTAGTTCCTCAGTAAGTAGACAGAATCGCTGCTCGAACCAAAATCTGTTTGAACGGGTACATGACGTGTTTAGCCCCCGGACCTGCACTTAATCTGCCTTTCGAATCACACACATCTCTGTATTGATTGCAACCGAGTTTGACACGGGCTTAATTTGTTTTGTTAGAGTTGAAAGTCGATTGAAAAAAAAACAAAAAAAAAACTAAAAAACAACCGAAAGTGCAGATTTTGTTCACCCACAATGGAACAATGATTCTCTAGGATTCATTCGTGAAGTTGACCGACAAGATCAAAAGTCTTGGCTTAGATTGCATCACCATAGAAACGCAGAAACAAAAGCATACAACCGACCTCCACAGATCCGTGCGCACTTCGGTCTACTCAACACCGCAGAGCGGGTTCAGTCGAAACCACCCAACACCTCAACGGATTTATCAGTCACGCTTTAGAAAATAATGGCACGACTGTCACATACGTGCCTCAACTGAGAAACTTAACCCGTGCTTCTTCTTTTTTTTTCGTCAATCCCCTGTTGGGACTCAATGGAGAAGAAAAACCCATGTAACCCCATCTTTATCTTTCATTTGATTAGGAAGCAATCTGTTTATGTAGCATATGAGAAACGGCACATATACTCTCACCTAAGCTAACACCCGACCAATGTCTCGCACAAGAGCCGAGAGATCGGTTTTCACTTTTGGGAAAACAGTATTGTTTGCGTCAACGATAACTCCATGCAAATATTGCAGGGGAATTTGTTTTGCAAATCCATTCCAAAACAACATTGATACAATCCTGCGAGGAAGAAAAAATATATATATAAAAAATAGAGAGAGAAAGAGAAAGAGAGAACGAGAGAGAGAAAAACGGGGGTTGATATTGTTATTGTTTGATCAAATGTTTCGGTTGTTTTTAGGCTGTACTCGCGGAGTATTCCCCCACCACCAATTTCCTCTGCCCTAATGCCCATTGTTTCAACGCAGTCGCTTCAAAACGAATTGCATAAGCAGATTGTTTTAATTAAACAGCGACATTCACCCGGCAGCGACGTACGTTCTATGTAAACAAACTTCAGTGCCAAGCGCGCACATAATGAGCCCGATATTAATGCAAGAAACATATTCGATTTCGTAACGAGAGCACATGTGGGGAATGTCAATTCATTCTGTGGAGGCAGTTACGGCATTACGCTTCATGAAGTTTATATATTGTGATACCCCCCCAAACCCCCCCCCAAAAAAAAAAAAAAATAAACCACCAAAAAACACAACAACAACAACCCACAAACAAACATAAATAAATAAAAATAAACAAAAGAAAAATAAAAAAATCAATAAACATTCCGTGGAACTATTTATGCATCGCCTTTAATGGCGCAAAAAAACAAATTACAAAAATGTCAGCATATATTTAAGAGTCATATAGCATTTGAAGATTGTTTTTCTATACATTTGATAAACGACAGGTTGCAGTTAAATCAGCCGTTGATATCATTAGTCGATATACGTGACACGGTACCAAATCAGGTGTTATCCCCCCCACACTCTATGTGAAAAGAGCAGACCCCGAGATCGGAACTGGGCTGATAACTTTTCAGTACGTGTTCAAGCCAATCGATCCATCAACACACAGAAATAAGAACAATCTGGTTTAAAGGGAGAAATCATTCACTTTCAACTACGCACACTCTAAAAAGAAGAAGAAGAAAGAAAAACAAAAGTGCGGGTCAATTCTGACCCGGGTCAGGGACCCGTGGGGCTTGACCCATTTCTGGATCAGTATGACCCGGAATCTGTGCCAGAATGGGTCAAACTGACGAGTTAAAATACGTGTTATCCACTCTTCGGGTCAGGCTGACCCATGGATGGTTCGGGCACCCTGGGACCCCGAATGGGTTTATCTTGACTTTGCTAAAGCTCGATTCGACAATGTTTTTTGTTTTCTTGAACGCAACAGTACTCCAGATGGGAAAAAAAAACGTCCGAAAAATTGGCACCTCTAACAATTTCATAACAATTTAGAACAATGTAAACACTTTTCGATCATCATCTATAAGCTTTAAGGAAACCGTTTATCAAACCAGTCTTCCAGCTGTGTGTTTCTGAATTTGAAAGTTTCCGATTTCAGTTTTTGCTTCCTCGCTGTAATCACCATGTAAAATTAACACCCGACTTGTGCGTGCGCTCTACACAAAAGCATCCGCGATCTGTTTAGCATATGATTCTTCTTGCATTGTGGTGTATGGCGTACTAGTTTTGAACAGGGAGATTTGTACATGTAATTAACCTTTATCTAGGACACAACACGCTCTTAGAAACTAAACACGAAATGAGCTTTGATATGATATGTAAGCAATCCTTACGTTTGTGTGTTTTATTTTTGTCACGGTATAATTAACTCCGACATGTTTCTTCGAGTGTAGAGGACACGCGTTGCTCCCGAGTGGTGAGACGTGTGTTGCAAGCCACACGTTGGGAGGTCGTGGTGTGACGCTCGTTCATTCAACTCGGTGGCATATCACGTCCATCTTGTATTCACCGTTTCCTCCGATGATGCGCGAATTCGTCAAATTAAATTCAACTCTAACAATAAACCTATATTTCTTTTTCAAACTACCACCCTCGTCCTCGGTTCATTGTGTTCGTCTAAGTGACTCATTTGTAACAAAGCCATTAGGGAGTAAAACATTTCTTCACGGTCAGCTGGACATGTAACACGGCACAAATTGAGGTATTGTTCTGAGAGTATTTTTAGTCCTTAAACTGTATGTGACTGTTAGCATCCAATCGCTCACGTGCCACTGAAGGCTAAAAACCATGTTTACCGTCTTTGGAAGTTTCGACAGTTCCGTGATGCTGCGCTAATGGGTGGCCAAATACAACCCGCCATGAGTCTACACAGACAATTGCATCAATTGAATGCATTGTCCTCATAGAGAAGAAAACGTGTGTTAAGCAAATTGCCAAATGTACAGACGCTGCGACGCGCTGCACTAAAAGCTTTGTAAATCCCCGGTTTATAAAAATTAATTGGAAGTGTTCATTGAGGCAATGTCAAACTCATTGTCTAGCATGGGTGACCCTTCAAGTCCATCAATTATCTTGTGATTTGTCGGATAGTAAGTTTTCAGATTGCAACAATCTATTCTTGCTATTGTCACAATACCACTGGACCTAGGGCTATTTTTAGACCAGTAATATTTGGGGCAAGAATATCTCTCACCACAGAATGTTATCCCAAACTATTATTTGACAGACCAACTATTTAAAAGTGAATCAACCACTAAAAAGGCTTGATATAGAGTATCTGCACCGACTGAAATAACTCATGGAAGTTTTCAGAATAATTTTCGACCGGGTATAGTCTGGATTCGAGTTGAGTCTCTCCAGCACCGACATACTCAGAACGAACGATATTTGACGGAGAGTATCTCAAGTATACTACTGTACGGGTTGTCAAAATAGCTAAAAACATGCTAGGTCCATTTCTGGACAATTTTACCCAAAGATTTATATCTAAATTTGGAATGTCTAATTTTAGTGAGTCGAGAACTTGTTATGCTTTCATATAATTGGAGATATGCCAATGATAAGTGGTAGTTCGTTGACAAAAACTAGAACTGAATTATTGTTGGGATCCAGACATTAACTCACGTCCATCAGCCGTGTACACTTAACTTTGCACATTACATCGTATTTTGTGCACTATCCTTGGCATCCTCTGTTCAAATTAGTTTAGATAAACAAAATATGTAAAAAGTTTCCTTCGGTGAAAATTGGGCCATACAATTTTAAATGAGTAGGTAACAACCCATTATAAACGATAGTCTTTTATGCTTATTGATCCAGGGATATTTGTAACTAAAGTTGTGGTGTTAAAATATAACTTATTCTGCAAACTATATCCTATCAACTACTGTTCAGATTATCAGATTATTTGTCACTGCTTGCCACTCAAAAAATACCGGCCAGGTACATTTTGGACTGGAGTTGAGTCTTTCACATAGAAATTAACTCAAACTATACATGCTATAGTTTTACAAGGTCTGCCAAATACTACTCAGAATTATCAGATTATGTTTGGTAATTAGTGTTATATACCGCACGCATAGATTCTTCCCATTTGATTGGTAGACAACACACCACGTGGCATTCTTTATTTTGCCACGTATCTACTGCCGCGGCGCATTACGCCCCCAAATTAGGAGTCACATATTAATAAATATAGGACGCTTGGGGTAACTTAATAGGGCGACGCCTTGCAGCGTCGTTTCCAAAATAATCGCTCCCCGGCCGTTTGTCCAAATAGGGCAAGGTCGTGTCACGGCGGACAAGGGTTAGGTGTCTGTACGTGGAGTCGTCTCCACGTTGTTTAGAATGGATAGTTCGAGTGGGCCGGACGAGTTTCCGGGTCTGTTTTGTGTTTATTGTGGGAAAAAAATGTTTTTCTTCAAATGTCAAGGATCTGTTTGTGAGCTATATAAAACAAATATTGAACGCATTTTGTTCGTGCATTGTCGCAGAATATTACAATAGTCCAGATTTTACCTCGTGATTATTATTCTGCGACAATGTATAGGGCTACACGTGTGCATCCAATGTTTGTATAATTGGACAAGAATGTATCGAATAAAGGAGCTGGGTCTGTCAACAACTACATCACTTGCCAATTATGATACAAAATAGGTAATAAAGATCCATATGACAAGTTTCAACTTGTTTGGAGATAAAAACGCGTTGCTCCTTCATATTTCTGGAACAGTTATTTCCCGGCAGATTATTCTGAGCTCACGACGTGACCAAAAAAAAAGAGTGTTTTATTCATGGTAAAGAAATTCCAAGGCGTCAGTGATCACGACAAACGATCGCGCATTTCAAAATGCCACTCGTATCGATTCACCAAGATCACGAGTCCCACTTGCGCATTATCAACAAGCACATTCCACCACAAAAGGTTGTATACATAATGGGCCTAATAGTACTCTCAGTCTGATCGAAAATGCGCGTGGGCATTTTTTTTTTTTTTTTACGTTACATAAAAACGAATGTGTACACTAAAAAGAGAAAATCTGACGCGAGTTTGTGGAAAAGTAAACTCATATTTTGACTTGGAAACCGAAAGAGGAATGTTTGAGGCTACAGAAACTGCGATGTCAATTTTCTATCCCACCTAGTTTTGATTCCTAAATAGATCTCTCAAATTAAAATGACGACTCCCCCACCATTTCTGTGCGTGTTTTTACTCCTACGCATTTATCTAAAAAAACAAAGCAACATAAGTTAATGTTTAAATTAATTTTGCGGCCGATGTATCCACATTGACATTGATTCATTTGAGATGGGGAAGGGGGGGGGAGGGGTGATACATTGAAAACATTTACCTCAACTTCGTATACGGTGCTTTCAGTTCCAATCAATGATTCACAGCGTTTAAATGGAATGTAACTTTAAACGAACTGTTATCGTCGCCCGTGAACATTTACACAACATTGTGTTTCTTATATTCATGGCGGTCTGCATGAATAATTGAAAAACGATCTGCGCATACGGAAACGTGCATCCAATCTACAGGCATGCGGCATCTCCTTTATCAGTTTCTCCTTCTTCTTCTTCTTTTTTTGCATCAACTACTTCTGATCTCATTTCCAAGTTTGCTGCACCAGAATGTTCAAAGCACGCGCGACGCAGTAACAACTTAAACTAATTTCGCACTAACACTAATTTCGTCAGCCGATTGTCACAAGACCAGAATGTCGGTGGCTCAATTCATGTCTAAATAAAAAGTGTTTCCCGAAGAAACCGTACTGGGGAACTCGTGGTATGGTTTTATTCTTTCGCAGATTTAGTACTTCAAAATATTGTAGCATCGCGTTTTATTGTGAGTGAATTCCAAAGTTTGACATCTTTTAGCTCTTGGGGTGTTTTCAAACCCCGCTCTGGTCATTTTGTCTTTGTTCAAACCCAAATTATTTAAAATCTACCGAGCCAGCTTCCCTTGAAGTTGATTATTTGATCTTAATTCTGTAATAATATAAAACTGATTTTTGTGCATGTCCTCCATGTTTGTAACGGTTTTCAAAGCGATTTGTATATATAAATAATTATATAAAATTCATAACTTAGAAAGCAAAAACAGGTGGCATGTTCGTGGAGCCCCGCAACATGCATAACTGAAAAACACTTACATCGTTGCTAAGCAGAAATGAGTACACCAGCCAAAATACCATGTAATGTATATCATTGAGATGGTACCTTGTTGACTTGCTTAGTCGATAATCACTGATTTGCGCTAAGCGGACTCTTTTAAGCCATTGCATCCCCGTGAATGAAAATGTGCACTGTACATTATTCTTTTAAATGGATGTTTTTCGCTCGATATCAATCCATAAAACCTTCACCAACCCATACCGTGAATCCACTGCAAAGACAAAAGGGACAAAAAGTATATATAGAAGAAAGACAACCCACGTGGAATTATAAATACATTTAATGTTTAGTTTTCGTTGTAGCAAGCTGAACAAATACACCTAATACGTAGACAGCGAAATGCGGAGAGCTTTTGCGATAATATGGCAAAAAGAGTTTGATTGGCTAGGTCTCAACGATTTTTTTGTTTAAATTTTAGTCTATCATGACAAGGGAAGTCCCTCACCACGGGGGGTTAGCAGGTGGGGGACTTCAGATTGCTTTCATAGACAAATCAACGCTGGATGTTACCACATGTGCTTGATTGTATTAACTTGGTTAAGAGGCGTCATGTGGTTGGGGGGTTGGCTACATCATCGTAAAGAGAGAGAGAGAGAGAGAGAGAGAGAAAAAAAATCATTGTTTAATTAGCAACATTAAAAAACGATTCACTGTAAATACAGATGCTCTCTGAACGCCCCCTCCCCGCCCCCACCGCCACCCTTGCTGAGACAGAGCTAAAGAGAGAAGGCGAAGGGAAAAGGGTCGTGCACCTGCCCCTCTTGATGTGCTGTGAAAATCATTTTTTACAAAAATGACAAGCTGTACAAAAAATGACAAGCTGTGTGCTCATTGTTTGCTTGTTGTGAATACTACGTATCAGACATTGTTAAACGACTCGCGTTTACGAAATCGTGGATTGTCAGGCGTGGGCTCGATTTCACAAAGAGTTCAGATTGATCCCAAGTGCAAATCGATCTTAAACTGCCAAGCAAAGGCTGACGTCATAATACAAATCACTATAATGGCAACACTGACAACTCATCTTAAAGGTGAATCTTTTAGTGCTTTGTGAAATCGACCCCAGGTAGTTCTGAGCGGCTTTGGCTATGGCAATGGTATCTGACTAGATTAAAGCTATGTGGCCAAAGACCCTGCCCAAGCCGGCAAGTCGGCCTCAAAACGGCCGACGCTTAACATTGTCGTAACCACAAGCGCTTTGGCTACCGTGGTATTATTAACTATTTATTTTTTTACAGTGTAGAGATCTAGACATAGCCTTAGCTTTAACTACAGCATTCAATTCACATTTGGTCTTCAGATACCGTCAGGTTCGTAATAAATATAGCTCTTTTACGCTAACCGTACTATCACCGCTCGTCTATATTGGCACATAGGGAACACGACGAAAAGGCACGCTGCATTCAAATCAGTCTGAAAGAGCCCACGTGTGAACTTTGAATTCCAAACCGTTATTTTGTGTCAAGCTATAAAGTGAATGGCAACATTCTCTACGCACATAATAGCGAACATTCTGGACTTCACTGATGACTCGAAATTAAAAATGTAAAAAACCATCATGCAACATGAGAAAAGAGTTATATTATGACTGTTTAAAGTACAATTTTTACATATTCATATTAACATTGAAACATTAATTAAAGTTTGTTACCATTTTGTAATTTGCGAAGGGCACCTTTTTTTTAATTGACGTCACTTTGTACGCAGCAACCGAATAATTTGAAGTCGAGAAGCACATTCATCAAAATCACTGACAATGAGCGTCTCTGTGGCGCAATGCACTTTCGTCGACGGGCATTAGTCACGTTGTGGCACGTTACATTTTAAAGGACATCGTTCCTAGATATCTGCGTGTCTGTGGTTCTATTGATGTAGTTTGGCGAGAAGCTTCGATCGCCAGAAATGGTGGCCCCCGTTTTCGTGCCCGATACCTCGCGGAGTTGGACTGCCGAGCGGTACTTGCTGCTCTTGGCGAGGTTACAACAACAGAAGGTCTGGCAGAATGCTTGACGGTATCTTGGGTTTGTGGCGTTGTAGACTATTGGGTTGACGGCCGAGTTCAGGTGTGTAATGATTTGGAATATTTTACTCATCTGTGTTAATTGGCTTGGATTTAACGCAGGTGACGCAGAAGTCAACCTGTTAATGGCGTGTATAAAAGATGTAATGTGTATGGGGCTTAAACACAAGAAGAAGAGTATTCCGTTGGTGATGACCATGCGAGCCATTTGATTTCTCGTCCGTATGCGGGCCTTCTCGTTCGAACCCTTCCCCGAGGTTGTCCTCTTGTGTAGAGCCACTATGATCTTCCCGTACAGGTAAAAGTTGATGAAGAGCGCTACCATGAAGGGCACGCTCTGCAGGATCTTGCCGATGATCTCGAAGTTATCATCCATTGGCACGCAGAAGGCGATGATCTCTGGAAATCCTTTATACGTATCGTTATCCGGCCAGATGATGCAATACTGGGCGAAGTGCGCAGTGCCGGGAATGAGCAGACAGCCGAATACGATGGACAGGAACCAGGACACCGTGATGAACTTGGTGGGCTGGCGCCTACCGGTGCAGCGCTTGTACTGGTACGGCTGGCACACGGCGTAGAATTTCTGCAAGGTGACCAGAGTGATGAGGGAGAGGGACGTGAAGAAGCAAGCGTCCTTAATCAGATGGATTAGGACGCAGCCGGCCGTCCCCCGGAAATAATCATCCCGATGCACGGGGGTTATGATATAGGCGAGTATCTGATCTCCACCGGCGAATATCAGAAAGAGTATATCGGTGACGGCCAGGTTGACCAGGTAGCAATTGACCACGGTCCGCATCCACTTGATCCGAAAGACGACCACCAAGAAGCTGACGTTGCCGATTAATCCGAAGACCAGGATGCACGGTGTGATGACAGTGGTAACGAATTCCATGCTGTACATTAATGCCTCCAGTTGATTGTCGTCAACCGGCTTGCACACCGAAGATTCGTTGGAGTTATTGGAAAAATTCATCTTTCCAATCGGGTCGAGCTCACACAAGAAACACAAGTTTTGCAATCACAACTGATCTGGTGCATCAATCGATTCAGTCAGTTCCTCAAATATGAATGCTTATCGTTTGATGGCCATCTGTTTTAGGAATCTAGTCACCATCTAGGCACCATCACTCTACCGAACGTTCGATCAGTTGTGTGGTTTTTAGCCGTGTCATTGGAAACAATGGAATCGATTGAGCGGTCCAGAAATGCAATCGATGGATTGGTCTCGTTTACCAATTAATCAGTTCAGAATTCCTAATTTCATTCATACGTTCTAAAGCTCACGAATTATCCACGCGTGGCAACATATCTGGAACATCAGCAAATTACTGAGATGTAAGTTTGAAAACGCTGCTGGCTACACAGCGTCAGTAGGACCGGTTAGAAGGAGTTCAAAACCTGTACTTGCGGTCCGTGATCGTCGACTCATCCGTAAAGAATGACAGTCTTGACTCTGACAAACAGTTACAAGTTGGTGGTTTGAACGGGGGTCCCCGCGCCGCAAGATTCCGTCCAAAGCAAGCTATCATTCCATCACAAAGGCAGCCCGTCCAACCCGCGTGGACATCTGAGCACGACAGCGACAGAAAGTGAAGATGAGCTACGCACGCATCCGACGAGCGCTGTGTGACAGCACCGCCAGGGTAGTCAGTTAAAAAATAAAAATTGCTAACTTACAATCACCGTACACACGTATACGCTTGGCGTGCGGTGGTCTATCAACACACAGCGCATGCGTTGCGCAGGTGCTATGCGCCCCTCCCATCATCGCACACGCGTTGAATGAAACTTCTAACAATCCGAAAGCGCATTATTACTGAAGTGGGCGCTCGCAGAAAGCGGTGGTTAGCGTGCACTGTGCGGATTGATAACGGCTATTCTTTCTCCTCCTGCATGTTCGTAGGCCATTTGATCGATATTATCTACACTGTAATCAAAATATTGTTTGTCAAACAAAGGCGGTGTTTTCTTAGGATAAACTGTATGTAAATCGAATCATTCATTTAAGAAGAAGCGCATGGATCTATACACGGACGTGGCCATTTTCAGAAGTGAGTCACAGGAGACTGAACGAATCGGGTGAACGCAAATCGGGGCTGTTTGCTTTGGAAACATAATGTAGAAATTAACGGTTGCACTTTCACCCCATGTCCTCTAACTTCTGTAATTTTTACCATGTGAGTGTGACTCAATATAATGTTATAGATTTTCCGGTATTTAACAGCCGACAAAAAAAACCCCACAAAAAACAGCATCTTTTACAAATATTTTATTTGAAGTTTTTTAAAAGAAATAATTATTACATCAATGCGATGAGACTTTGTTCAGTTTTACAATGTGGTCGAGACAACGAAAATACAAAATGTGTTAACTTATACCATTGTACAGACCACCTTGCAAGGAGTTTATGTAACTTAAAATTTTCCTCGATGACTACCTTAATAATAATAATAATATCACCCCTACATATTATGCAAAATATCGTTAAGTAATCACAGATTTAAAATATGTATTTGTACGCACGTCTCAACCCGGGAGAAGCAACAACTAAAGCACGAGACAATAAAATATGTATCTTGACCTTAGAGGTAATTTTTTTACAAATCGGCATTCCACGATGAGTGCAGCTTTTTAGCCGGTTTTAATCCGTGCTGAATCTGCTTTCCTCCCGGTCAGCAGGCTTTCCACCCCTATCCTCGGTCAGATCTAATACAATCAAATGTTATTGAACACCTGTCGTCAAATCGTTAAATTAGTTTTTTTTTTTCCCTAGACACACGGTATTTAGAAATTAAGATTTAAGTAACATGAAGGTCGGGTATTACCGTGGAGGCGTAAATTGTGGGCGGCTGTATTTGTGATTTTGTTAAAACGAAAAACCGTGTGGAAGCATTGGGGACGGTTCATTGGGGGTGGGGTGGGGGTGGGGGGGGGGTTGAACCGTAGGGGAGGAGCGGGAATGAGTAGGAGGGATTCGAACCTTCCCAGTACCTGTCTCATTTCGTGTCCTCCCTCTGTAATTGTAGATTTTATCCCTTCCTGTATGATCGACTTTTTTTTAAAATCCTTTGGAACACTGTTACCAATCTTAGATCTCTCAAAATGTTGCTGTTTGGAATATTACTGCAATGGTTTTTCATGCAAATAAAAACAAAAAAACCTACAGATAAGTGGGCAGTGCTTAAAAAAAAGAATTTCCTCTTTAAATGCCAACCAGTGAAACATATGGTCCTCCTTTTTGTGGAACCAAATTTTGGTTCTTTAAAATAGCGGACCGTGTTCTGTCATGAGATTACACAAAAACCACACAATTTCAAGGGATATTTTTGTGTGCAATTCTACTTCTACAATATCTTTTCAACCATATTAATTTCATAATAAACGCTTTTTATAGCCCAAAGCACCCAGTCCGAAGGCAATGCACCCCTTTAAGGATGTCTCTGTAAGTGAGATTTGTTTCACAGTGGGACCCCAAACATATAGCTGCTTTAAACCGTAGAGGTAGAACATTGTTGCCTAACAATTTCTGCTAAGCAAACATAATAAGGATACCAGTCACAGATGGTACATGATTGTGACCAAGCAGGAAGACAACAAACATTGTATTTTGGCTAGGAAAGCAGATTCTCTTTTGTGCATGAGTAGCTCTGCGCTGTTGGACCTTGATTGTGTTTAGATCCATATTAGTGAAGGACGGCGAGGAACCTACTGGGGAAACCAGTGATTTCATCGGTGTGTTTCACGTACAAACCAACGTAGCCAAGTCGAGGCTGGTGTGCAACATAGTCTGGTATCCTGCCGACTTGAGAATCTCCAGTCGTAATTGCTACTACGGCCACAGGAAACACAACAATACAGTAAGAGTCTGTACTGGTTTATTCAGTCATAAACTTTGACCATAGACCCTTATCACGGTGTGGCCATCTAATGTTCTCCAAGCTGAACCAATGTCACCAAACCGAGGCTGGAAGAAAAAACTTCCCTTTTCAATGCAACGCACACTAGCACTGTTATTGGATACAAGGAACATGACCAATATTGTGGCACCATGAAAGAGGTCTATGAGGATATCAAATGCAAGACGCCCCAGAAAGGCCTGCGAGTCTGCGACCAAACTTATAAATAACTAATACATCACAAAGCTGAACGCGGCGATACATACTATGAATATCATATTAGCTTCGAAAAATCAGAGGCCATCTACATGATTGATACCCCAAAAAGGTAACTACTTATTGGCCCATGTTTAATTTTCACCATCTTCATCACCTGCCATTTATTTTCTCATAAATATAGATGACAAACGCACCTTAGTAAAACATTGAGAAGGGAAAAGAGAAACCCCGGATATGTCCGTTTCACCTGTTAAAAAAAAAGCTGTCACGTTCTGTCGACTCGGAAAAAATAATTGAAAGGATCTAAAATCAAAAGGAAATGTTCGGACAGCAGGTGATTATATTGGCCCTGGGGTTTTTAAACCAATGTATCTTTCTGATCAAATCAAAAGAAGATGCCTTTTTCTGAAACAGTTTCTTCAACAACAACAAAAACCCACCGTATTTATTCATTGCGATCAATTGCAGTTCTCCTACTAGTCATTTGCTGTTCTTTTAAAGGTATAGGATTGGCAGAGCTGACAGTCTTCATGTTTTGTGTGTTCAATCATGAAATAAGAAACCGGTGAAAATTTGGGCTTAATCCGTTGCGCAACTCTGGATGAAGAACCATGCACAATCCGTTGCGCAAGTCTGGGCTTAATCCGTTGCGCAAATTTGGGCTTAATCCGTTGCGCAAGTCTGGATGAAGAACCATGCACAATTTTCAGCATGTAAACACACTGTTCTTAATTTTGGTTGTAACAACCGAAATCAGCTGTTGCTTTTTTATTAAAGGATTTCAGATACAGTTTTCTTGAATATGACTTCAGTTCAGTTGGAAATGTCACACAGAAAAAACGGTCATAATACGAACTTCACAATCAGCGGGCTTTCAGGCTGATATTAAACAGTGATGTTTCTTAACCAATGCTAATCCTATATAGTACCTTTAAACATTTTAAGACTATGCCAAACTTGTTTTAAACTTTGCTATTTTCTTTAAGAAACAAGAAGTATTTTATTTTCTTCTGACGTCAATACTGCTGACGTATGTGACGCCAATACTGCGCAATGGGTCAATTTAGGTTATGCGGCAAAAACCAAGGTAATTTGGCGTGCTACGCTATTGCACATCACGTGTCCATACTTCCGCCCAGTCACGTGTGATGATAATTAGACCAATGCCATGGACGTGTTCAAGAAACGCTTGAGCGCATGTGCATAAAACGACACCTTCCCGACTAAGTATAAAAAGCTCAGGTTATTAAAACTAGAAGTTAGACACAGGCTCTTCCTGTTCACTTAGTGGATGTTGTAGACGTGTATACGGTTGGTATGGTTTCCTCATAGACTAATACGATTATCAAGGTAATCAAAGCGATGGAAGGCACCATACTGGAAGACCTCTATGTTCCAAGATTCCTTACAGTATGAAGTTTGAATGTTCATAGTTTTTGGCGCCATCAATATCAATTACTGGTTAATCAATACAGCCTTCGGGGACACCGTGTCTTCCTAGTAAACACAAACTGAGCATGTGCATTATGACAACATCGTGTCATGATGCATGTTATGTACGTACATCACATACATTGTGATACTGAACAGTCAGAATGACAGCGAACATAGCACTCGTCCCCAGTTTAGCACGTCATGGCATGGTATCGTAAATGACTCAGCTCGCAGACAATTTGGTAGCAACTTAAAGCAATAGCCTTAGAGACATGTGGGTATCGTTGGGGACTTAATTACTACGATCAGAAGTTGACATCTCAAACCCCTTTCCCCCCGTACACTATTATTCACTTCACCTCCATCACTGCAGTCCCGGCTGCTGCATTAGTAATTAATTAATCCACTGAGCTAATGCAACTGTTATGATAAATGCTATAAACTGAATCGAGTTCATAAACCACTCCGTGCTATATTTGATAGCTGCAACGACTACCGGTACATTTAAATAGCGCGTGTGACAACTATCTATTTATATTAACCACACGAATGAAGTATAGGCTCAGTTTTTGGCGCCAAATAAGCGCAGATATTTTCGTGGCCTTAATCCATCATGGCATCCCTCCAAGTCCATCAGTTTCAAACGTCTGCACGTGGCACGTGTGCTCACGGACACAAAGCAAACGCGACTACGAGCACCTAAAAAAGGAGCCAAAAGTGCATTTGGTTTGTAATTGCTTATTGTCTGCCGTATAGTTTTGCTAAGCAAATGCAATCTCTGCCAACACCATTTGTGAAATTCAATCTTAGGTGGATAGGTTAAAAAATAGTTCAACCACGGAGGAAGGCACAATACAATATGCGCGTCTTTTTGAACACAGTCACCTAATGATAACCCTTGTTCATACATTAATCATGTTTATTTGTTAAGGACCGTAACGCCATCCTCTTTACTGCAATCCTGATTCAATTATACAGCGTGTAAATGTGATTTTCACCTCGACACCGCGGGGTTTTCATGGGATGTATTTCAGTAATTCCGTGTGATGAGTCCAGTTTGGGCCCTGTTTTTGGTTCATTCACCTCTAGCTAGATACGAGACAGACGCCTGTTAAAAACCAACTCAATTTTCCCCCAACTTCAAAAACATCTTCAAGTATGAGTTGCAAATCGGTAGCGGAGTTTTTTTTTGTTCCGTGTGCGTGCGTGCGTGTGTGTGTGAGAAGTAAAATAAATATATCAGCGTTTATTCATAACATCATCAGAGACAGAGAGAAGCCCGATGCAAGTTATTAACAAATAGTCCTACGTATACATATTTGACATGTTATTAATATGTTATCTGCTCACCAGGGGGCCCGGGATGAAATTTCGCGGCTAATCCCATGCCATTCAATGCAATTACGTCCGACACACCCCGGCCATAAACCGACCCGACCGGCTTCACAGCGGAACTTCGCCTTAGCCTCGTGCAGTTTCCCCTTCAGGCTACGCGGTGACCAAACCCCCAATAGGAAAGACTGTGTTATACTTGTGTAAAACCATGACAATGCCCCGGGGGCAGCGGGCAGGGATTGCCAACAAAAACATCCGTGCTACGGTAGAACGAAGAAGACGAGCAAGACGAGGAAAACAGCCGGTTTAGTATACGACTCGACCACCGGTGTGCTTGACTCGCCCTGCGGCCGTGTAGATTCGGCTGGGAGAGAAGACAAAATTACCCCGCGTGCGGTACTGCATACAAAGTAGTCAATCGTCTTGATCAATTTGCCACCTCTATTTTTCCCGCGCAAAAATACTAGTCTCGGATGGGGGAGGGGAGGGGGGTAAAGATATCTTGTGTCATACATACACGAATATCCGTGGTATAGTCTGATATATATCTGTCACTATATTAATGGGCGTTTTTTTTCTTTCTTTATGATTTATAATGTGTAGAATACTGGTTAGTCTCCCACACCAGTCGCTGTGAAGTAGGCCTACTGTGAAGGGCCGAAGGGACACGTTGCCTTCACTGCGTGAACTAACGCGGGCCACCATTTTGTGGAGTTAAAACTGTGTTCTACAAAATGGCGAACCGTGTTACTTCATGAAGTAAAAGGAAAACCAGACATGTTCAAGGGATGTTTGTGTGAATCTTTATATTCTACTTTTAAAACATCTTTCCAACCATTTGCATTTCATGACATACGTTTTTTATAGCCCAAAGCCCCCAATCCCAAGCAACGTGTCTCTTAAATGAAGGAGGAATCAACAATGTAGATGGGGAATTAATCGCATGATTGCAGCAGAGCTCCATGCCGAGAAATCAGGCCATTAACTTAGTGTAATGATAATGCACTAGGATGGATAAATAGCCACTCGGGGTCGAGCGTGGGATGTGGGCATTAATACGAAGTGAGGACCTGTGAATAAAAAGAGGTCCACACAAGAAATGGTTTTGAAACACTATGTGGACTTACACACGTCCACACAGTGTTTTCACCAGTGGACGTGTAAAACAGAGCGTGGTGTGTTTGTGCGTTAGTGTGTCGGACTATAGGCCTATAAACACACACATCTATGTGTGCACCCCGCCCTATTGATTCCTGTTGTTCAGGTCCACACTTCGTCTGTTTTAAATGCTTGCCCATACATATGGACTTTTCAAGGTGTCGCTTGTAAATCAGTTCTGTTTATTAATATTCCATTTCGATGAATATTCTTCATACGGGGCTGGAAGTATTGCGCATGCCACAGAGATCCACGAAGGCCATGCACATACCGCTTTTATCCACATTACATACAACAAGCTGACAGTACTTGAGCTTTCAGCCTCATTTTGGTGTGGTGCGTTTTTGTGGAAGCAAACCTGAGAATGGTGTAGCGTGGATAAGCTCAAAAGACTGGAACTAAGGCGTTGGGCTGCCCCTGGTTCACACACATCATTGCCTCCCCTCCCCACCCATGACTTCTTGTCTGTCAAGGACGGTAGATATGCAAAGAGAGGGAGGGAGGGAGAGAGGGGGGGTTGCAGGCGATTAGCATTTCTTTTCAGGGAGCGATATACGGAGATCGTGACTGTGAATATTGTACCTTGGGTGATGAACTCTGAGATACCAAGGTGATCCGGTCGTGTAAATCAGAAGTATCATTATTAGTATTATTCACACCGTGACATTTCTATGCAAGATCCCAGTTTGTTTTTGAAAGTAAATTAACCTCTGCTTTTTTTTGTGTACGAGATGTTAACTTTGTGTAGCTTGTCAATATCTTCCCGGGGATTTTGATACTGTTGTTTTCATTTTAAGTTTAAAGGGGCAAGACAATATTGGATTGTGGATGAGTGCGCTCATTCAAGTTATGTGCATGCTTCACAAGTTGGTTAAATATATATATTATTTATTGGACGCTTTATTTTAAATTCCCCACCACATGAAGGTGTACATGCACGAATGATTGCATGCTTTGTTGGTTTTAAAAGGATACAGCGAAAAGGTTAAATTTATTCAATCTTTAGCAACGGTATACACTCCTCGCGAGAGTTCAAGCTTCGGGCCAGTTCACGTGCGAGATTTCACCATTCATACAATAAAGCAGTACCGGGGGACCGACGATTTCCCAAAAATATTCAAATCCACGGGAGACTTCTGCGGTTATTTTAGCTGCCTCCCACTTGAGGCTCACCACTTTCTTCTTTAAGGATAAATTGGTTTGATTTAATATTCAGACTGCACTATTTGGAGTGGCTGGAGCATTGGTCCCGCTGCTCTCACTGGCTCTCACTGGCGTGTTGTTATTAAGAGATGACATCATTTGATTGTCCTCTTTGAACATTGGAGTCAATCATTTCACGGCCAGAGATCATTTCATTCCTTCTGCGTGCGAACTATAAAAACCAATTTAGAAACCAGCCGGTTATTCCACCCGTTGTAACACGATCTTCGGATACTTTCATATTTTTTTTTTAAAGTAGACTTGCATGGAGGGTCCTCTTGGACAGCATATAACGCGCTATGTATTATGCTCTGACGCCTCAACTTGTCGTATTGTTTAAATTTGAGTAACTGTCCAATCTGGTCCAATATGAGCAACTTTTATTTCTGTTAAAATACTCTACTAAGTTTAGTAACCAAACTTGAATGAGTACGTTAAAAAATTGATATAATCTGCCACAGCTTCAGTTACTGTTCCAATTTGGGCAGGCCCAATCTTTTCCAGTTAGAGCAACCTGTCAGTTTGGTTAAAATAATTGTCCCAACTTAATAAGTAAATACCCAAAATGAGTAAGTTTGTAAACTCGATAAACTGACACAAAGTGAGTTACTGTTCTTACTTGAGTAACTCTCCCCTCTTGATTAACATTAAACACTTGAGTTAGCTTTAATAAAATCTTGATATAAATCTTGAATAACTTTTCAAAGTTAAGTAATTGTCCCAGCTTGATTAACTGTCCTAACTTAAGTAAATGTCCCATCTTGAGAAACAGTCCCAACTTGTGTAATTGTCCCAACTGTAGTAGATGTCCCAACTTGTGTAATTGTCCCAACTGTAGTAACTGTCTCAGCTTGAGTATGCTGCCCAAGCTTGATTTACTCTCCCAACTGGGTATATTTAAGCTACCGACGAATCCGCTTGGTATCTCTCTCAGCTAAAGTTGACATTGATCCGATACGGTCAGCATCAAGTTACTTCAGCACAGCGTAAGAACAACGTGACTACGCCTACCTCAACACACAAAATGCACTTGAATTCAATTTTCCTCACTATTATGAGGCATTTAATTCATATACTTTTTTTGCTGGTAAATTCAAATTGTTTCAGTCTACACCCAGCCCTTGGGCAATTGTCTAGTAACACTGGACATTACTGTCCGTGACTTGTTGAGGGTAGTCTTGATTCACGTCGATATACGGCGATTCTCGCATCATCACACTCCGTGTACTGAACTTTATCAAGCTGTCACAGTCTTCATCATGTTCCCCAGCTTCATTAAAAATAAACAGACTTTGATTCACATAACACCAAACAGGCGCCAGACTTCCAGTCTCGCACCGGTTCACACAATTGAAAGAGAGAGAGGGAAAACAACAACCCCTAAAACCAAACAAGATGGCCGACCACGGGTCTGAAGATCTTTGCCACGGCAAAGGTTCGCTGATAATTCAATTTCAAATAAGACTTCCAAATGTCACTGTTTGCGTAGAATTAGCACCCCAACACTAATAACGGTCTTTGAAAAAAAAAAAACAATTCCAAGTATTGGTGACTAATTTTAGAAATAATTTAAAACAAAATTATTTTGTTTCAATCTGGAAATTCACTGAGTATACAGTTCACTACGGGACGGTGTGTACATTGCATATTAGAGGATGAAAAACATTTGACTTTCCCCCACAAAAAAAGGGCTGTACTTTCCTTTTGTTATTGAGCATCTCTTGTTTTTAAAGAATCCCTTATCTACCATCTGCTTAAATCCTCGCCATTTTTATTCCCCTCAATATTTTACAGACTGCTTGATTGTTCACGGAGAGACCATCCATTGACAATGAACCTTTGTGACTGAATAATTGATATGCGATATCGAGGGGCAATATTCACCATTTATATCCCACGGCGCATCCGTGAAAATACTCGGCTTGCGTTTCCACAATGCCGCCGCGCTTCTTCTGTACGCGTCCCGGGGGGGATGGAGCAGGCATACTCACCCCGTGGTTTAAATTGTTTGTAAATTTATCCGCTGTAAGAATTAAAAGATATCATTTAAAAAAAAATACTAATAAAAGAGGAATAATACGATAGGAATCATGTACTTTTGCCTGACAAAAATGAACGAGTTGTTGTGTACTCTTTCTGTGATTGGTAAAATGTCGAGTTGCCGTGAGCACACGTGTTTGTTTAGCCCAATTAGAAAACCCCAATATGAAACCAGGAAAATCAATATCTTGTAATTTTGTCTTGTGATGTGATCTCGTTTATAACTGGTTCCAGGCTAACTGTTGCTTCAGACATTTCTGCTGTTAAAGCAATATAACAGTTTGATTGGGAGTTCTGCTATTATGTGAAGACAATGAGAGGGCATGCAGACTACCCGGGAAAGCCATTCTCCGTTTTTCTGTCAGAGGAACCGATGAAGTAGTGACACGACGTTTCGTTCGGTATGCTCTCACCGTCTTCACGAAGGAATACCCGCAGTGATCAGTTCTATCATCACTCATTCAAATTCACGCACGTTTCCCTAATTCGGTCAAACTAGCCGTTCCTTTTCAGCTTTTGTTGCATCCAATTTAGTTTTCGAGCAAACATGATTTCATTCTTCCAACTCAGGTTCGGTTTCTGCCATTCTAATTTCATCGACCGGCATTCAAGATTACCTTTTCACAGCTCTGCAGTTGAATTTCAGCTATTGACAATTGAAGAAATGTAATGGCTTTCCCAGCTTCTTGCTGTTGGCCTTTGCAAAAAATGAATGCTCTTTTTGACCTAATTAATTTGAACGATCTTAATTTCAGCCAGTGAGCTACTCCTTTTGACCGTTGAATGCTGATTCAACGGAGCGCTCATTTTCAATCGAAATCAAATGATGAATTTGATGAAATTCCCGCGCAAACTTAACTAGGTTAGAACAGACTTGACAATCTGCTAGTACATGTCTCTCTTTAATGTTCTTGGTCGATATGATGTACTTTGGAAAATGTCCTCTCTATTTTCTTTACCCACGGTGCTCAAACAAGCTTTCCCCCCATCTTATGTTTCCACACAGGCCGCAATACCTTTCCGATGGTTAATAAAGCAATCCCCGGTTTGGAAAGACATAGGTCCAGAACAATAAAGAAGGAAGGGGGGGGGAGATAAGATAACCCCGAGGGTTTCTTATATAAGTTAATGATGAACAGTTGATTGGTTGGATTGATACACCCCTATTTACGTTGTCACTTTCTCTCCGTTATTAAAGAAAAGGCCGACCGACGATTTCACACAGGGATGGGAAATTCTCACCTGGCCGCGTGAAGTTCACAAGGCCAACATCATATGATACGTCTCCCCTACAGGGTTTTCTTCTTATTCCCTTTATTGTGACGAATGAAAAGTCGCAACCTTACACCGTTCTGTGGCCAACCTCAAATTATCGCCTGAGGCCAAACAATTTTTCACACATGATATTCATGATATTACTCCGCATTTATTTAAAGGCAAAGGTATACCTTTGGTAATTACTCCAACAATAAAATGGCATACAAACTTACTTGGTAAAGAGCGCTGGAGAGCTGTTGGTAATATAAAACACTGTTAGAAACGACACCCTGTGAAGTAATGTTGTTTGAGAGAAAGGGGTATTTTGTTTACTCCATAATTTCAATCTAGGGGCTTCATATAACTGTTCTCAGATTCAAATTTGGGGGATAAAAACTGATATATCTTTTTCCATAACCACATTACTTCGAAGTGAAATGATTCTCAAAATGCTTTATATTGCCGAAAGCTGCTGTACTTCTAGCCAACCAAGTGATTAACGAGTGATTACCAAACGTACCTTTAATTAGAGATGAAATCATAGCCAAATATCATACAGTATACATTCCATTGCTTGTGACTGTACATGATGCTTATAACACCAGCTTCCTTCTTGGCAACCAAAGTTGCTAAGCATTTGTTTCTGCTATTAGGAAAACAATCTTTAACGCTGGAATCAGCAACTACGGCCAGAAACTCCATAGACATTAACGATATGTGCCTCAGTAAATGATGTTAACATAGACGGGTTACCAGCAAGAACCTCATGTGATGTTCACGGATTTTGGGTGGTTCCCCCAGTAGGTTCTTGCTTTACAGAATGTGTTCTACTGAGTGAGAGTTTCCTGACTAACTACGCTTGCAAACTATAAAGGCAAAGCTTTTTGAAATGTAATTTTTTGACAAATTATAGGATGAAGGTGTTCGTCTTTATGGTGAACTGCTCGCATTATAATTTCGTGTTGTTCCAGAAAGTGTGCACACGGTTATTCCAGATTGATCTGGAGTGTTTTAAAGCCATTTTACAGGTCGGCGGGGTGGGGATGGACGGGGATGTGGTGGGTTATGAGTGGCGCAGACATGCAACACATCTCAGGTAGAAAATGTAAAAATTAAACCTTTAAAAACAAATAATAATAACAATTTTAGTTTTCCCGTCCAATTTCAACACAAATGCTCCGTGATTGCTTCAGCATTCAACAGTCACAATGAGTAACTCGATTTCACCAGTTTAGCATTCACTGGTCAACAAATATATATATATATAAATCTTTTAGATGCATTATGTCTCAAAGATCATTCGATTTCGGAAAAGCCAACAGCTAGAGGCTCGTCAACCATTCACTCTTATTAGTTGGGAATAGATCGGATAGCAGAATGCAGAATGATGAAAATGTAGTTTGGAGTGTCTATAAGATGAAATAGAATGACTGAAACGAAACCTTAATGAGAAAAACGAAATGTGAGCTGAGTACATCAAAAGAAATTGAATGCAACAGTCACTAAAGAGAAACTCTAGTTTGAATAAATCGGGCAAACGTGAGGGTCTTTGAATGCCTGTAAATGAAACCGAATGAATTTTTGCTGAAACTGACATGGAAAACCTATAATGAAAATGAACAAAAAATACACCCCCTCCCGGTTCTGGCTTTAATATTTTAATATTCTCTCTGCAATATTTGTGGCTAATCATCCAACCCCCAAACATGTTTCCCTAGATTCATCAATATTCCTAGGCAGTTCAGAGTTAAAACTTTCCCCCTGAGGTTTCATAAAATAGCTTCGAATTCAGTCCCAGCTCGCAGCCAGAGGACTCACTCAGTTTGAATGTATACAGCCGAGGGCAAATAACTGCTGAGCGGACAAATTGGATTCTGACAGTCTTTTAGCGTAAGCCTCGGCCAAGGCTACTGCCTTCTTAGGCGGCTTTCCTGCCACAAAGACCTGTGATATTCAAGATCATGGTAAACCCTAAATGTTAAGAAGCGACGAGCTGCATTTCCAAGTAGCTCATTATTCATGAACCATTGGGAAGCCGTCATTGTTAAGAGACGACGCTGAGCTGATAAGAGACGCTAGTTTTTTTCAAATCCTTCTGATGAAGCTTTGCTTAATCGTTATTTCCATATCGAGTTGATTATGTGGTCAAATAATATGTGGTTTTAAAAACCAAACAACAACAGCATCAAACCACCAAACAACAACAACAACAACAACAACAACAACAACAACAACAACAACAACAACAACAACAACAACAACAACAACAACAACAACAACAACAACAACAACAACAACAACAACAACAACAACAACAACAACAACAACAACAACAACAACAACAACAACAACAACAACAACAACAACAACAACAACAACAACAACAACAACAACAACAACAACAACAACAACAACAACAACAACAACAACAACAACAACAACAACAACAACAACAACAACAACAACAACAACAACAACAACAACAACAACAACAACAACAACAACAACAACAACAACAACAACAACAACAACAACAACAACAACAACAACAACAACAACAACAACAACAACAACAACAACAACAACAACAACAACAACAACAACAACAACAACAACAACAACAACAACAACAACAACAACAACAACAACAACAACAACAACAACAACAACAACAACAACAACAACAACAACAACAACAACAACAACAACAACAACAACAACAACAACAACAACAACAACAACAACAACAACAACAACAACAACAACAACAACAACAACAACAACAACAACAACAACAACAACAACAACAACAACAACAACAACAACAACAACAACAACAACAACAACAACAACAACAACAACAACAACAACAACAACAACAACAACAACAACAACAACAACAACAACAA